>OY783195.1:6765274-7365274 GCA_963678675.1 Xiphydria camelus | reverse complement strand
AGATGGCACTTAGACCCTTTAGAAGTTATACTCTTCAAATGTTGTAACATTTGCTACCAGTAATACGGAATTGCCGTTGCTTCTGCCAAGATTCTTTGTCATCCATTGTATCTCCATAAACACTAGAACTACTCAATTTTACAATATTTTTATAATAAAAATCTCTGCAACACTGCAGGGGATGCTCTACTGGCCAGTTACTCAATTCCTCCATATACTTGCTTTTCTCTGCATTGAGACAAACACTTCGTATCTCTATTAGTTGTGGAGTTATAGGTTCTTCTACAAACTCGTCAACAATATCATCTTCATCTACATTAGCCTCGGTTATATCCAGATTTCCTTTTCTGTGTTTTGCCAAAGCTGAGTCTGGCAAACAATCCAAGAATCTTTTATAAATTTCCTCTGAATCTACGGTTTGGGTTTGTAAATTTGATGAAAATGAAGGCGGTTGATACCAGCAAAATGTGGACACTGGTTTTGCTTTTTTATATTTTTCTAATGCCTCGCCCTTCAATTCTGACTAGAGACATTTTTTCTCAGTGACGCGCCTTGTAGTGTAGTCCGCTATAAATACTCCCCTTCCAACGACTTAGCCAGTCGCGAACTGAACTCTTTTTGTCCGTAGTCCCGAATGAGTTCTAGGAGCGCTTTGTCCTGCTTTTGTTGAACGATGTTGTTGCCACTTTTGTCGTTCCAGGTCCGGCTTTTTCTTTAGGAAAGCCGGTTTTAACCTCTCTATCGATACTGTGGTGCTATAGTCCCGTTGATATTAATTCGAAAGATTCCACCCGTGATTCGTTCTCTAACCTCAAACAGTCCCTCGTACGGAGCATGCAAGGGTTTTCTTATTGCGTCGACCCGGATAAAGACGTGAGAGAGCAGGTGTTTAGAGTCTTCTGGGTGACCGGGGTACACTTGTTATGATGTGCTGTAGGTGCTGCCCGTATTATCCTCATCTGTTCCCTGAATTTCTCTATAAATATCTGCGGGTCCTGTTGTTCTTCCTCATCTACGAAGAATTCTCCGGGGAGTCGGAGCGTTGTTCCGTAAACGAGTTCTGCTGCGGTGGCTTTTACGTCTTCCTCTTTTAACATGTTCGTAGTCCGAGAAAGAAGAAGAAGAAGAATCGTTTATTTTGCTCTAAGAGCAAGCCCTCTAAGAGCACACAAGAAAGTACAATAATAAAGTAAATAACTAACAATGAGTAAGTAATTACTAAGTAAGTAAGGTACAAAGATAAAGTCAATAACTAAGTAAGTAACTAAAACGGTAACTATAACGGTAAAGGTAAGAAAATGAAAAATAGACAAATAAAAGAAATAATAATAATAACGAGTATATGAGTAACAAGTAGGTAACAGTAACAAGTAAATAAGTCTAAAAGTAACAAGTAAGTAAACGTTGGACACATATAAAAATATCAACAATATGATAGCAGAGATACGGGGAAAGATATGATAACTTAAAAGAGAGTGACAAATAAGCAATTGAGAGTAACTTCGCAGTAGCTTAATGGTAAAGTAAAAAATAAAATAAGTGAATGGGTAACAAGTCGAGCCGCGTGTAAGAAGTGGCAGTGTGATGCGTGGATCAACGCATAACGGACAAGGGAAACCTCTAGCTTCCTGCCTTTTGTTTCTCACGGTCAGGAGGACTCGTTGCTCGCCCCTGACCGTTAAGCTGGCTACACACGTTCCGGCGGGCCTGTCAGTTCGGACAGAACAGTCCGCCTGGAGGCCGGTCGCCGGATGGACTGAGGCCTCTACACACGATCCGGCGGGCCTGTCAGTTCGGACTGAACAGTCCGCCTCGAGGCCGGTCGCCGGATGAACTGTTGTCTCTCCACATGTTCAGTTGAGTATTCCGTTTCAGTCAACGATGGCCTCTAGTGACGACGACGCTCTCGCGCTTCTTGCTTTGGCAGTTGCTTTAGATAAGAAGAAAGTTAAAAAGAAACGAAAAACCTGGTGTAAGAAGTGGCTGAAGAAACGGGATACGTATTCCCATGTAAATTTACTGAATGAATTAATACTATCTCCGACAGACTGGCACAATTATTTACGAATGGATGAAGATATATATCTGCAACTTCTTTCATTAGTAACTCCTTTGATAAAAAGAAAAAATACAGTGATGAGAAATGCAATCTCACCTCACGAAAGATTGACTGCAACTCTGAGGTTTTTAGCTACCGGAAGAAGTTACGAGGACCTCAAGTTTTCTACTGTTATATCGCCTCAGGCTTTAAGTTACATTATACCTGAAACGTGTGAAGCAATTTACGAAGTTCTCCGAAAAGACTACATAAAGGTAAGAAAATATTTTATTATGAACATTATATTTGTACAAAGAAAGTTACAAAAGAAGAAAGAATCAGTAATTTATTGTATATTAACACTTGACACGCGAGCAACGTACTTTTACGTTTTTCGCAGTCTGTCACTGGAGCGCGGGTCACGTAAAAATACGAATGTAGCAGATTTGTACTAGAAAGCGGGTATCGTATAAATACGATGGGCATTGTACCCGATTCTTCGCAAAAACGTTTTTTTTTGTTAAAATAATGTTAGAGTATATATTTGAGAGTAAAATAAGAAATTTCGTTGAGAAAAACGAAGTAGTTTTCGATTTATTGCTATTTTACTGAATGACCAAACTCTCGCGAGATTCACGAAAGAACGCCCGCTGCATGCGTAAGTCCGCGGTAAAGTATATCCGCATGCAAAGTGTTAATTATGAAAGGAGGAAAAAAGAGATGCGACTGTGTCTTCTTGACGCTGCGATGAAATTGTTTGTTGATGCTCGGTTGATTGTGATTCGGAGAAATATGACTGTCGCTGGTTATGATCTTGATAAGAAGACGGGGGGTGTAGTAGCTGTGACTGATGTGGTGAAGTTAGTGAGGAATGTGAATCACTGGAATATGAAGTGGATGAAGGGGTAGCAGAATGCATTGATTGAAAAATGTTAGGATAGTATATGGGAACTGGAGACTGGTGAGATGGCGGTTGATACATTAGTTTGTGGAACGTAGTTAAATTTCCACCCTCGGCTTCGAATAGTGCGTCATTGATGATTTTTTCTACTAAGCGTCTTTGTTCACTATTGAGATCTCGCAATTTCATGGCGACGTTTCTACCATAAATATCGAATCGGTCTTCTGGTAAACGAGGTCTTTTAAAATGGTTCTGCACTGTTGCAAGAAGTTCCTTGGTCAACTCGATGTTTTCGCCTTGTCCTCGGGAAGTTGCTGGAATCGGTCTGTTTCGAAACCGAGATCCTGAAGCTGATTCGGAGGAAGTAGAGGGTTGAGAGTTTGGTGCATCATTGTTTGATAGATCAGTTCCATCATTAGAAGTAGCATCTTGTAATGATAGATTTGCGTCCAGTGATTCTTCCTGTGATGAAGCTTCGTTTGTATCCTGCGATTCTTCCTGTTAAAGATATTTCGATTAATGAGATTCCAATAACAAAACGTAGTTAATAAATAAATTTAGCAGTTCATTAATTGCTCTTTTTCTATGCTTTCAGTTTCCACGAACAGCACAAGAATGGAGACATATTGCTCAATGTTTTCAAGAACGATGGAACTTTCCCCATTGTCTTGGGGCAATGGATGGAAAGCATGTGAGCATTATTCCTCCACCTGGAAGTGGAACATACTTTTACAACTACAAGGGTCAACACAGCATGGTGTTACTGGCGATAGCTGATGCAAGTTATCGATTTATTATGTGCGATTTCGGTACAAATGGTAGAGTTTCAGACGGGGGCGTATTACAGAATACAACATTTTTTGAGAAACTTCAAAACAAACTGTTAAACATGCCTAATGAAGAAAACATCCAAAATACTTCAAGACAGCTGCCATACGTCTTTGTCGGAGATGACGCATTTCCTTTGCGGACGGATCTAATGAAACCTTTCAGACAAGCTGATCTAACTTCTATGGAGAAAAAAATTTATAACTACCGCTTATCACGGGCAAGACGTATTGTGGAAAACGTATTTGGAATAATGACAGCTCGGTTTAGGATATTTCACACATATATTAATTTAGACACACGTAATATTGAATCCGTTGTAATGGCTTGCTGCGTTCTACATAACTTCTTGATAGCTAAATCCTCACGATCTTATGCACCTTTAGAGTGTTTTGATATTGACGATGTAGAGGCGGGTGAAACACATTTCGGATTTCATTCTCGAGATTCAAATATGTCTAATTTACAACGAAGACCATATGGGAACATTACTAATGCCGCAAAAGAAGTTAGAGAAGGCTTTATGAGTTACTTTACAGAAGAAGGAAAAGTTCCGTGGCAACAGAAATTCATCGATTGAAAGCTTTAGTTCTATGGAAAATCGGAAAAAATGCAGCTTTCGTGTTGGAATTCACAATTTTAGAATTATTTTTTATTCTCTATTCAAATAGAAATGCAGCATTTTTTTACGAATGTTATTACTTATTTAAGCACAATGTCCCAAAAGTCGGCACTCCATTGCATTAATTTGATTGCTTTTCTTTATGTAATGAAATTAATAATTAAAACAAAACAATACTTAGTATTTCATACACTTACCTCACTTTCACTGTTTTCGTTCTGAGTAACAGTGGTTCGAGAGTCTTTAGGTACATCCTGGTCTTGCACAAATTTTAATAAATCAAAGTACCAAAGTTTTGACTGGTAAACTTCATCGGCTCCTGACCCCGTCCTCATTGATTCCTTCACTTTTTTCATCTCCTTACGAAAACTGCTTCTTAAATTGTTAATTTTTTTTATCACAGTACTTTTGGTGCATGAAGGATCTACCTCCCTCCACTTCTCCACCAGTTTCAAATAGGCTGCTTCTTTTTTGCCACGGTTATGGTAACTTTTAGCCTTCACTTGCCACAGACATATTTCACTACGATAAATACCAATAAATTCTTCCAAACAGGCATTTTCTTTTTCACGAGATATTGTTCTTATTTAGTGACCCGGTACACTGAATGACTGAATTACAAAAATGATTCTAAACTGATTCCAAAATGAATTCAAAATAAATACAAAATGATCTGGTTGCAAAGTGATTCCGAAAATGAATGATGATACGCATTTAGTGTTACGACTTATATGTATCCCATATCGGACAGAAATTTTAAGACGGTGGGGATTGTTTGTTCGCGAGCGTTTTGTGAATGCCGCCGCGAAATCCCGCGCTTAACTAAAAGGGCTTTGCAACCTGCTTGGTGGCCGCTTCGACGGTGACTGACTGGTAGGTTACAAAATTGTGTTGGTGGTGAGGTCGAAAAAGGAGGAGAGGGCATGTACAATTTTCAAAAGTTTATGATAGGAAAAAACCGGAGAGACTCGAAAAAGAAAGTGTGTCTGCAAGACATCTGGCAACCAACTGTCTCCTGAGGGAAGCAGAGATGAAGGAGTAAAAGATTGTAAAACTTTCTCTGCATTTTCCTTGGGACCGGTCGGATTACGGTGTATGAGACCCTGCTGCATGAGTTTAAGTGATTTGGAAAAAAACAGAATCTACGGTACGCGACAGGGATGGCGTGGGAGAGTCCAATGCGTCCTATTGACTGATAGAAATGACGTAGAACAAGGGATGATGCTAGGTATTTTCCAAATTCTGCATATAACGGGCGAGAGTAACGGTAAACGCTAATGATGGTTCGATTCCTTCTTCATCAATAAGCCAGTTATCAAATTTTCCTAATTGGTCACTTATTTAAATTTGTTTTCCTGGCAATGTTAATTGGACGTATAGCGGTACCCTAACTGCTAACATTTATTGAGGTGTAATGAGGGTCGGGTTGAATTAACCAGGGATTTTTCGTTAATTCAATTCTTATAGAAATGGTGCAGTTTTGAAAAGAAAAATCAAATGGTTGCAAGAAAATTAGCCGTAAATTGTTTATAAAAAAAAAGTGTACACTCAATCAAAAACCGGCTACGTATTTTTCTAAAGAATGCATTTGTGAAGCTGCTGTTAAAATTTCCAATCGATCCGTGCAATAGTCTAGACGTAGCGTCTTTTTCACGAGACATTGTTCTTATTTAGTGACCCCGTACACTGAATGACTGGATTACAAAAATGAATCTAAACTGATTCCAAAATGAATTCAAAATAAATACAAAATGATCTGGTTGCAAAGTGATTCCGAAAATGAATGATGATACGCATTTAGAGAGAGAGAGAGAGTGTTACGACTTATATATCCCATATCGGACAGAAATTTTAAGACGGTGGGGATTAAATTTTCTAAAAATCTTCAGTCAATTCATTTGAAATATCGCGACTTTCGTGTCCAGCAATGACTGCGCATGATTCAATATCTATGCCATCTACTAGACTAAGATGTACTTTACATCTCTCTTTGCCTGCATCATCAAGTGAGTTGTAGTATCTCAAAAGAGCAGTACAGTCATCAAGATCTACACCTGCAAAGGAGTCTAGAGTGAAAGCAGCCATTGCGAGTAGCTGATAGCCCTGTGAGATTAATATCTCGGGAAAGTTTTCGAGCCGATTCTGGCCGGGGTCTGATATCAGTATCCCCTTAGAAAATCGGTGGGGATGGCGTGGGAGAGTCCAATGCGTCCTATTGGCTGATAGAAATGACGTAGAACAAGGGATGATGCTAGGTATTTTCCAAATTCTGCATATAACGGGCGAGAGTAACGGTAAACGCTAATGATGGTTCGATTCCTTCTTCATCAATAAGCCAGTTATCAGATTTTCCTAATTGGTCACTTATTCAAATTTGTTTTCCTGGCAATATTAATTCGACGTATAGCGGTACCCTAAGTGCTTACATTTATTGAGGTGTAATGAGAGTCGGGTTGAATTAACCAGGGATTTTTCGTTAATTCAATTCTTATAGAAATGGTGCACTTTTGAAAAGAAAAATCAAATGGTTGCAAGAAAATCAGCCGTAAATTGTTTATAAAAAAAAGTTTACACTCAATCAAAAACCGGCTACGTATTTCTCTAAAGAATGCATTTGTGAAGCTGCTGTTAAAATTTCCAATCGATCCGTGCAATAGTATCCGTGCGTCTAGACGTAGCGTGTCCGCCCACTTTGAAAAAAGGTGATTCAGTAGATTGGCTGTATGGCCGCCATTTTGTATCTAATTACTAATAAAAAAATTGTTTGTCATACTTCATTACATGCTTAATAAACCCTCTAAACAGAAATTCGATTCCTTTTTTCATTCTCCCGTAAAACACTATGCAATTTAGGCCTTTTTTCCGGTCGCTAAAGTGGCGTTACCCCTTAAAGGAAATATTGAGTAATTTTTACACCCACGTGGAGAAATCCTATTATTTCCCTGTTTTTTCTTCGGATAATTATGAATTTGGGTACATAATAACCAACAACGATGTAACCAACTAATTTTGTATATCGTAAATATAGAGCAAATATAAAATTACAATAAAATATGACAATAACTGCTAAAAGGTAGTTTTGTTGACTACTTTTCAGACTAGGTACTTAGCACTTTAAATTAAGGTATATATACGTTGGTTCTTTAGTTTTATAACAAAATTTTTTTAGATTTAACTTAATTAGATGGGAGTAAGATGTACTCAATGTTTCCATTCTAGGGTTAACTGTTTAGAGAATACTGCAATCACTTTGACTGTAGTAAATAAACTGAGAACGTGATGGCCTCAAAGGTGGCTGGTCCATACACACGCTCAAGCCGAACCACAGACTTCATGATTTTTCGTCGGTCATGCCAAAGTGGCCATTTTGTAAGCTGTTCGCAATGAACAGAACAAAACTTTTGGCAGTGACGAGAGCAGTTGCGAATGAAAGTGAAGAGAAGAAAAGCAAAAGACGTTCGGTTTGGAATAGGGAATGGTTGCTCGTCAAAATTATATGTCATAATTTAATCATGCTTGAATCTATATGAAAAAATGGCAGTGGTGTTATTTTTCACATGCAAAATTAAAATTATTGAAAAATACAAACTTTTTGTTTAACTTTCTTTATGGGGGAGGCAATCTAATACTTTCTTTGTAATATAGCTACTTGATGGTTTATAATGTATATTTTGCTGCGCGAAATCGATCGAGTAGATCTCGAGATAAAAATTTTTTCCGTTTCTTCGTTCTTTGACGATAGCTTTTGATTACATCAATATTTTGATATAAACATTTACTGAGGGCTTACTTATACATAAACACAAACTATACCTGAACAGGTAAAGAATTCAAGCCGGGGCACTTCATGTTATACTTATCCGACTATAACCTTTCAACTTTTTTTTACTCTTGCCTGCAATAGCTTTTCTATATTCCACTGAATTTGAAATGCCTACTAAACCTATGTTCTAGCTGTAAAATATTTTTTTTTTCAAAGATTGTTTTAATCGGTGATACGTTATAGAGATGTTTGCTAATTTCTTTTCGGGCTGATTTTCGATATCGTAAAAAAGAATTTTTTTCTAATACAGCGTGAAGCAAAAGTTTTACGAATTATTCTATCGAAAAAAGTTTCGTATTTAATAATCCATTGCTTAAAGAGGCAGTTCCCAGTGATCTCCTTATGAAGCCACCATGTTTTCTCCTAGATCTTCTAATAGTCATATTCATAGTCAAGACTTGTAAATAAGCATTAAATTAAGTCAGCATCAGAGCTTACTTATTGGTCAAAATGGTAACTTGAGTTTTACTTATTTATAAGTTCTGACTACGAATACTGCCCTGAGTCCTCTCATTTCGACGTAAAGAACGTTTTATTATTCCCAGATAGCCCGATTCCTGTCACTGCATCCAGCAATCCTCGTTTCCACGCACCGGAATAATTGGCGTTAGGGGAAAAATAGTATAAGTCCAAAATTGGCTAAAATGTGTTAAGTAGATTAATCACTTCTGAAAATGGGTATCTACGTAGGGACAAGTGATTTTTCTTTTGCGGCACGGCAATTTTTCTCTTGTAGCACGGCAATTTTTCTTTTGCGGCACGACAATTTTTATTGTGCTCCAGTGAGGTAATATTTACAGTGATACTTAATAATTTTTATACGGCCAATTAGTAATATTTCTTATTGCAATTATTAACTTTTGGTGTGCTTGCAGTTTGAACTCAAAATATAAAATGGCACCACAATTTTTGCCAGAATTTCTGAACAAAAATTCTTGGATTTTTCCCTCCGTGTAGTGACTTTCTAAAATGTCATTTTTAAACGTACCTACTAACCAATGATTCGCCGATGGTCGCTGCCAGGCGCACCAGGAGTCTGGACCTTTCGGGCAACTTCCGTGCTGAGGTTTTTTGTCTGTAGCGCTGCAGTGATAATAAGTAGCCCACACACACACACATACACACAGCGTTTCATTTCTTCCACTGACTCACAGTTTCTTTTTATTGCCGAACCATAATAAACAGTTAATTTGTCAATTAATTTACTAGTCAGTTTACCTTTGCCAGAAAGAGTTTTCTTTTTAGTTTTTTTTACCTTTGACTAGTTTTTCCTCAACTGTTTTCTTGACTAAATCACGTAAACGGGTACCCATCCTCTTCTGCACATGTCCAACGCATTCTTCCTTGTTGACAACAAAATCTTCACCGTAAGGTTGAGCTTTGAGAATACCAGAGAGAGAGTATGTTTTTGAATCCCCATATCCTATATAGTTTACGTAATTGTGATTGGTTTGCTGTCAAGGCCGGTAACAAACATTTTAGAGCTGAGATATAAGGCCAATTGCTCGAATAAATGTCTGTGGTGCCGGCTCCACTTTTCTTCTTTTTCATTTTTTTATTTCTTGTGACATCTAGAATATTAATTAAACTTTTATGCTTTTTGCGATATAGGATCACTCCGTTTACTTACTTGATTTCTCAAATTGTGCAACTTTCTTTGCACCTCCTCAAAAGCACAACGGAATTCAGCTGCAATGTCTTGCAATATTCCCTATTTTTTTTCGCGATTACGATACTCTACACATTTTGTATCCCACAGTATGGGATTCTCTTCATAAATACTAATTAATTTAATCACATCCTCTTTTGACCATTCTTTCTTCCCTGCCATTTTTGCGGCGAGAACTCTCACAATACGAAAACCATTCGAATTGTGACAGTTGCTGTCCAACCCAAGAAAATCGCTTCGTCCACTTGCGAGCAAGTCTCGGCTTGTTCGCTGTCTGAGAGTTTATCAGTGCTGTCGGATAGTAGCTGGCGGAACTGTGTCCACCTACGAGAAATACTCTCGAGAGTGGCTCTCTAGAGTTTTTCTCTCAAATGGACACGTACCATAAGAATCTAGGCAGTCGGGCTTTCCCGGACGAACCTCCCGTTGGAGTGTACCAAGGACGGTCTACACTCCCTCATATTTGTGTTTTCGCTACTTATTAATGGCTTCACGAGTCTCACTAGTTCCAGAAAAGAATTTTTAGACATCCTATACATTGCCTTAAACTTATCGTCATTTTCACTTAATTCTCTTGCAGCTATAAATAGTCTGCCACCATAGTTCCTTTCAATGTATGGATGAACCCCAATCTCTTCTTTCTTCGATTTTTAAAATAATTATACTCTGTTCGGTCGCCGGGCGGTATATTAAATTGAACCTCCTCGGGGTTGTAAGGCCCGAGGACACTACACATGACGCGACTGGTTGCCGAAACTACCGGAAGGTATTGTTCTACCTATCGGCCAGTTCAAATGATCGTGAATGCGCTTGTGATACTAAACGAAATATATTTAAATAAGAAATACAAAACACTTATATTTTAACAATACGATAATTGGCTATACTGTGATATTGTTCGCGATGGAATGATTTAGTTGAAATGATTGCTGCGAATGTACTATAGGGTCCGCGATTTTGACTCGGTGAATTTGACGACTGCGAGATCGGTTAGATTTGGAACACTACGCGTTGTTGATTTGTTGTACATTAAAGTGGAGATGCGTAAGGTGCATCTTATATTGACAGCGTTTTGTCGGCGGAAGGGGTAGCGCGGCAAGAAGCCATGTATCCTTATTGGTCGAAGGAGGAATGTCAGGGGAGCAGGCGATGACGCTGCGAACCTTGTAGACTCGGTAAACAAGGAGCGAGGGTACCATGGCTAACGGTATCCGCGTGACGTATCTAACGGCCAAGAGTGCCGGACGCTCGTTCTCGATCGCGAGGATGCGTCCGGCTACCCTGAAATAGCTAATTGTCGGGTCGGAATACGCCAGGTGATATGTTTTTTCCGATCGGTCATCGACTGGATCCGACATTCCTACCTTCGAGAGGCTGCTTATTGTAAAAGCTTATACGGTGCACATTAAAGCGTGCACCGAAACGAATAACGCGCCGAGCTCCATCCCGCACCTACCTTCGAGGAGGAGCAAACCCGGGTTATTTACCATCGGCGCATTTGCCGAAAAAGACCCTTTCCTTGACGGCAGGATTAGTGGTAGATGGGCGAGGGATTTCCGTTCGGTACGCTGTTAAGCGTATGAACGAAATATTCGGAGTTGCGTCGATCGTGCGACGAAACATTCTCCCCCCGTTGCGAGCGGAGAGGGAGCAATTAAAACTAATACTTAAATGAAGCGTATCTTAACATATTTACATCAAAATTACTAGTAACAATAATTTAAGAAAGCTCAGTGACATCTTAATGGTCCTTGGGATCTTGGAGCAGTGGCGTTAACTGCCGGAGGCTTCGTTTGTAGCTCCCCGTGGCAGTCTTGACAGTTACCACTCGGATGATGCGGTCTGCTCCAGGATGTGTCTCGGTGATACGACCTAGTACCCATTGGAGAGGGGGTAAATTGTCGTCTTTCAGGAGCACTACGGTGCCGATTTGTACCTCTGAATTGCTTTGATGTCATTTGTGACGCACCGTCAATTCATTGATGTACTCTTTCGACCACCGTTTCCAGAAGTGCTGCTTCGTCTGTTGCACGTGTTGCCATGTGGACAGTCGGTTAGCAGCAGTATCTCGTAGGTCCGGTTCAGGTAGACCCAAGGTCGAATCACCGATAAGGAAATGACTGGGGGTTAAGACGAGGACGTCGTTCGGGTCTGAGGAGATTGGAGTGAGCGGGCGTGAGTTTAAAATCGCTTCGATCTCGATCAGATAGGTTTTAAATTCCTCGAAGGTGAATAGCTTTTCACCAACGGTCCTCTTCAAATGGTGCTTGAAGGATCGAACGGCGACCTCTCATAGTCCACCGAAGTGGGGCGCTTTGGGCGGAATAAAGTGCCATTCAATACCTTCCTCGCGCTAAGGTGTCGCTCGGTTATGCCTTTGTGTTCTGTAGATTTTAATAATCGGAGTATTTCCTCGACCTCGTTCCTTGCTCCCACGAAATTGGTCGCTTTGTCGGAGTACAGATGGCTGCATTTCCCTCTTCGTGCGGTGAAGCACTTCAGCGCGGCGATGAAGGCCTCGCTGGTAAGGTCGCTTACTAACTCGAGGTGAACGGCCTTGACCGCCAGGCAGATAAATACTGCTACGTAAGCCTTCACCCTTTTTCGGTTTCGGAACCGCTTTTCTTTTACATGAAACGGACCGCAATAGTCGACGCCGACGTGCGAAAAAGGACGTGGCGGAGTGATGCATTGAGAGGGTGGCGCGCCCATCTGGTACTTGAATTCTCTTGGATTCATGCGTGTGCACCTGGTACAGTTGAAAATCGCGCATCGTGCCTGATTTCTTCCATCAATGGGCCAGAACCTTTGTCGTATGGCGTATACGGTTCCTTGAATACCCGCGTGGTAGTTTTTCAGGTGCTCGTAGCGAATTATCAGATCGTTAACGTGGTGCGAGTGTAGTAGCAGAATTGGATGTTTCTGAGCGTATGATAGCTTGGATTGTGCGATGCGCCCTCCGACTCTCAGGATCCCCGCGTCGTCGAGAGGAATGGATTTAGCGGCCTCAGCTTATGGTTTGATGGAAGCTCCTCCTCAATTCGCATAGCGGTTATCTCTCTCCCGAAGGATGCGGATTGAATCATTTTAATAACGCAGTTTACAGCGCCTTGAAGTTCTGTTGATGTGAGTTCCCTTTGGAAACTAATGTCGGGGCTCCTATGAGGTCGTATACGCCCACAGTATGCGATGACCGGTTGGAGCTTAATCCACGACGAGAATCTCTTCAGCATTTCGTTATCTAGGGGTGTAGATAGGAGAATAGTTCGGGTTTGGACCCCCGGTAGCTCTTCAATTGTCGGTAGGATGTTTGCCGGCCATTTTTTTCGGTTTCACACAACCAAGGCGGTCCGTCATGCCAAATGCTGTTTAGAGTTAATTCGTCGGGTAATTGACCTCTGGATAGCACGTCCGCTGGGTTGTCTGTCGTCACCACGTGTCTCCAATATTGCTCCGGGGTGAGTCTTTGTAACTCGGCTACTCGGTTTCCCTCGAAGGTCGATAGCGTGTTCCTATTTACAATATTAATTATCAATTGTCACTGCGGCAATGTTGACACTGTATTTATGTGCTAGAATTTTAACTATTAACTATTTAATATTTAACACAGACTAACGACGAAACATAAAATAATACGTATTAAAATGAGAAGCTCATTTTCAAAGTGCAACAAGGCCATTTTTATCCAATTTCAAGTAGAGATCTCAAGAGGTTTTGTAGAAATAGTAAAATCAGTTATATCTTCTTAGCCAAAAAGTTGAAAAAGGAGTTGTTGCACTTTAGAAATGAGCTCCTCAAATATTCTGTAAAATCTATCTCTAAGTTAAAAAGTATCTTTCTGATTAATAGAACGAACAACTTATTTCCTACATAAATATAATTTTGGTCAACGAAGCGTAAAATAATACGTATACCTAAATGAGAAGCTCATTTTCAAAGTGCAACAAGTCCATTTTTATCCAATTTCAAGTAGAGATCTCAAGAGGTTTTGTAGAAATAGTAAAATCAGTTATATCTTCTTAGCCAAAAAGTTGAAAAAAGGAATTGTTGCACTTTGGAAATGAGCTCTTCAAATATTCTGTAAAATCTATCTCCAAGTTAAAAAGTATCTTTCTCATTAATAGGACGAACAACTTATTTCCTAGATGAATACAACTGGTAAATAATGCGTGAAATAAAAATTTTCCATGCGAGGTACGAGGTCTGACAATAAAAGATTATCTCTTCCAATCGTTATTAATACACTTCCCTTTGGTGAATAAATAAATAAATCACAGGTAGCTATGTTTGTTATATACATTTGAAGTTTCACCTGGGTGTAAATTGTATGACTCTTTTAATTGCACGCCGTTTTCATCCAGCCTTAAATAATTGACATTTGACTTCGATGAATCAGTATCAAATACTGGTATGTTTCGACAGCTATATGGGCACTTAATTTCAAGGAGTCTTTTATCTTCTACATTCTGTCCAAACGTCAAAACTCCGTCTGGAAAACAACACAGCCATAGCTGCTGGAGACAAATGACAAGGCCTACCTTCGTAACTTCCCATCCAGATTGAATCAATTTTTTATACTCTTGAAAAGCTACATCCTCCATTTTTTCCCATAGGACATAGCAGATGTTTCGATTTTTTTCAGTCTGTAACCCGATTACGACTCTGTCAATATCATATCGAGTTCCTTTTATGTTGTGCCTATTACTTGCACTTAGACGCAATCGTCGTTCTTCGAACCATTTGGAACTTTGTGACTGATCAATTGTGTCGATACAAATCTTTAGAGCACTATCTGAGACACAACAGATTTTTTCAAGATAATATTCATTCAAATCCTCTTGCACTGAATTGGGGTTTGAAAAATAAGATTCATTGTTTGTAATTGAAAAATATCCGTCGTAATTTTCTTAACTTTCTATTCTAAACCACGTTTCTCTACAGCGCGTGTTATTTCGATCAATGACTCTGCTGTGATAATTTCGCGCTGATTTTTCTCTTCAAATTTCAACATTGTGAATAAAGGTGTATCAGTTAATGCTCCTAAGTTTTCTGTCGACACTTCATGAGGTGTTATCGAGATGGCTTTATCATCGAGCGGTCTTGCTGGGAATAAATTAGAAATTCTGGAACTTTTGTCATACCCTAATACTTGACGAGATGACGGTTTGCCCCATTCCTGGTTTTTGATGCAGAACTTTCCGGTTTATTTATAAAATTTATCAAAGCACAAATGTGTTTACACTTGCCCGATAAACCTGCTTTACACGTACATACAGCAGATGAAATATCTCTATTAGCATCAACCTGAAATATTAAAAATATATATATTAAATAGTTATAATTTCAATTAGCTTGCTACAGTATTCTGATAATATATATACTTACCACAATCTTTACATCATAAGTATTTGATACACTGGTTTGAGCTACAACTTTACAGCTTATAACGACCTCTCCGTTTTCGATGTCATCTGTCTCTATTACATTCAGTACATGACCCGATTCAAATAATGTTTGTCCTTTGACATTATTTTGACCTCGTATGAGGTGATTTTGGAGATTTGCCGAAAGCCATACTGAATAATTCTGATCATTTTTATAAATTCTCTAATAGCATTGCACTGTAAATTTATTCCCAAAAAGTACCTATTTCAGTCGTGTGGTCGCGCGCACATCAGCGAATACACTGCCCTCTATAGCTCGAGCACGGTCCCTATTGGAGGACTAAATTCTCTGAGGTACTCCCGTAGTCCTCCTTTCGACTCTAGTCAATGTAATAATAATAATAATTACAAATTTTAATATCGGATTATAGTTTTGAATTTATTCACTCTTTTTGCAATAAAAAATGTCCTGTTGGGTTTTGGAAGGAAGCAGGTCAGGTTCAAATTATAATAAAGGAATTAAAATGCACAGCAATTATTATATGTATTTAAATTCAATCTTTTCACCTCGAGAGCAGTCGCAAGACTGATTGACTTATGACTAATATTCTTTCATATAAAGGCAATGGCGTCGCTCATGTGGCCTCATTTCTTAAATATAAACATAAACTCTCTTAAGATAATAGTACTGCTGTTGCCTGTAGATTTAATTTAATTTAACGTTTGACTACTCGCGCCGTAAAATTTTCCATTACTACTTGCGTGGTGTATTTTATACACCATATGATTATTATGGGATTTCATATTACCTTACTTGCACGAAACAAATATGGTGTACTTTTTACACCATCGCGAGTAGTTAAAGGTTAACTAAACTTTTATTAGGTAATAATCAGGCCAAACAGCAACAAAAATCACTACACGTCTGACGTTTCGGTTCCTCTTCGAACACTCTTCAGAGACGTAATGACCCACATATGCTTGAATTCCCTATTTATATCTATAACTCTATCAACCATTATCCACTCCTTTCCCATTTATATTACTGTCTTCTTCTATAGTCAATATTATTGTTACATCTACATTTTCATTTTTAAATTATTGATTGATAAATCTGATAAAGTTCAACACTATCATTTTTAATATTTATATTGTCTTTAATGTCGATCATTGACTCATGTCAAACACTAAGGGACGGTATTATAAAGTCCGGTTGACCGAAGGTTGAGATTCAACCGGCGGTTCGCCTGCAGTTTGGTAATACGCCAACCCCCGGTTCAAGTTCAACCTTCGGTCAACGGGCTTTATAATACCGGCCCTTAAAGAATTGTCTACGTCATTGGGAGTTAACTTATCAACAGTAGGAAAATGTCTTAAAAGTTTGGGCATGATCCAGAAGGAAGGACATTAGGTCCCACATAAAAAAACGCTGCGAATTAATTCAAACACCTAATACATTAATTATTTCTTGCTCTTTCCAATATGTTCTCTCATAGTGGAGTGAATACCTTGTTCCAGTCAGGAACTTCTTCCGAGTAGCTCTCGCTACCTGCAAATGCATTGATAGAGTTAAAAAAATGAGCTATAATTAGACACGTGACAGATTATAAAAGACAGAAATTATTTATGAACCTAAAGAAATTGTTCGACCTGTTGGCTGCGCTCTACCAGATTGAAAGGGTAATGTTTGATTTGATGATCCCGGTGTTTCTATGACGTTGATACTTCGCCGCATTTCAATATCCTGACGGGTACCTGATTCCACGCGAGGACGCTTTGTCGGCGGTGATGGAGACCCTATTTAAAAATAAAAATACGAAATATAAGTACCTTAATGATGATTTTTTTTTTCAATTTCCAAAACACGTAGAATTGAAAGAAAAATTAATTTCGACGGTTTAATTCAGTAGTGAACTAATAAACCAAATTAATCGACTTGGCTTCACATGGCGACATTTTTGACAATATTTTTGGAAGTTAGGTACTTATCTAGAAAAAAATGTATACTGATCTGTTTTGTTCACTTGAATTAGGGCTACAAACAACAAAAAGTTATAACAGAGATTTCACTATATTGCTTCGATTCTAAACTGTTTTTCAGAAATTAACTCAACCTCGGAAAATGATTTAACCGTGTTTATTACTTCGCTACTGAATTGTAAAAGAAAAGAAACTAATACATACTACCATCTTTTGCTTCCTTTCGTCCGTTGGCATCTTTCACGAACTTAATACTCCGGTATCTCATTCTTTCATTTTTCGGCTTGAACACAACCAAAGTCCATTTCTTCTCGCGTCCTTCCTATTCCTTCACTTTTTTCATCTCCTTACGAAAACTGCTTCTTAAATTGTTAATTTTTTTTATCACAGTACTTTTCGTGCATGAAGGATCTACCTCCCTCCACTTCTCCACCAGTTTCAAATAGGCTGCTTCTTTTTTGCCACGGTTATGGTAACTTTTAGCCTTCACTTGCCACAGACATATTTCACTACGATAAATACCAATAAATACTTCCAAACAGGCATTTTCTTTTTCACGAGACATTGTTCTTATTTAGTGACCCCGTACACTGAATGACTGGATTACAAAAATGAATCTAAACTGATTCCAAAATGAATTCAAAATAAATACAAAATGATCTGGTTGCAAAGTGATTCCGAAAATGAATGATGATACGCATTTAGAGAGAGAGAGAGAGAGTGTTACGACTTATATATCCCATATCGGACAGAAATTTTAAGACGGTGGGGATTAAATTTTCTAAAAATCTTCAGTCAATTCATTTGAAATATCGCGACTTTCGTGTCCAGCAATGACTGCGCATGATTCAATATCTATGCCATCTACTAGACTAAGATGTACTTTACATCTCTCTTTGCCTGCATCATCAAGTGAGTTGTAGTATCTCAAAAGAGCAGTACAGTCATCAAGATCTACACCTGCAAAGGAGTCTAGAGTGAAAGCAGCCATTGCGAGTAGCTGATAGCCCTGTGAGATTAATATCTCGGGAAAGTTTTCGAGCCGATTCTGGCCGGGGTCTGATATCAGTATCCCCTTAGAAAATCGGTGGGGATGGCGTGGGAGAGTCCAATGCGTCCTATTGGCTGATAGAAATGACGTAGAACAAGGGATGATGCTAGGTATTTTCCAAATTCTGCATATAACGGGCGAGAGTAACGGTAAACGCTAATGATGGTTCGATTCCTTCTTCATCAATGAGCCAGTTATCAGATTTTCCTAATTGGTCACTTATTCAAATTTGTTTTCCTGGCAATATTAATTCGACGTATAGCGGTACCCTAAGTGCTTACATTTATTGAGGTGTAATGAGAGTCGGGTTGAATTAACCAGGGATTTTTCGTTAATTCAATTCTTATAGAAATGGTGCACTTTTGAAAAGAAAAATCAAATGGTTGCAAGAAAATCAGCCGTAAATTGTTTATAAAAAAAAGTTTACACTCAATCAAAAACCGGCTACGTATTTCTCTAAAGAATGCATTTGTGAAGCTGCTGTTAAAATTTCCAATCGATCCGTGCAATAGTATCCGTGCGTCTAGACGTAGCGTGTCCGCCCACTTTGAAAAAAGGCGATTCAGTAGATTGGCTGTATGGCCGCCATTTTGTATCTAATTGCTAATAAAAAATTGTTTGTCATACTTCATTACATGCTTAATAAACCCTCTAAATAGAAATTCGATTCCTTTTTTCATTCTCCCGTAAAACACTATGCAATTTAGGCCTTTTTTCCGGTCGCTAAAGTGGCGTTACCCCTTAAAGGGGAAATATTGAGTAATTTTTACACCTACGTGGAAAAATCCTATTATTTCCCTGTTTTTCCTTCTTCGGATAATTATGAATTTGGGTACATAATAACCAACAATGATGTAATCAACTAATTTTGTATATCGCAAATATAGAGCAAATATAAAATTACAATAAAATATGACAATAACTGCTAAAAGGTAGTTTTGTTGACTACTTTTCAGACTAGGTACTTAGCACTTTAACTTAAGGTATATATACGTTGGTTCTTTAGTTTTATAACAAAATTTTTTTAGATTTAACTTAATTAGATGGGAGTAAGATGTACTCAATGTTTCCATTCTAGGGTTAACTGTTTAGAGAATACTGCAATCACTTTGACTGTAGTAAATAAACTGAGAACGTGATGGCCTCAAAGGTGGCTGGTCCATACACACGCTCAAGCCGAACCACAGACTTCATGATTTTTCGTCGGTCATGCCAAAAAGTGGCCATTTTGTAAGCTGTTCGCAATGAACAGAACAAAACTTTTGGCAGTGACGAGAGCAGTTGCGAATGAAAGTGAAGAGAAGAAAAGCAAAAGACGTTCGTTTTGGAATAGGGAATGGTTGCTCGTCAAAATTATATGTCATAATTTAATCATGCTTGAATCTATATGAAAAAATGGCAGTGGTGTTATTTTTCATATGCAAAATTTAAATTATTGAAAAATACAAACTTTTTGTTTAACTTTCTTTATGGGGGAGGCAATCTAATACTTTCTTTGTAATATAGCTACTTGATGGTTTATAATGTATATTTTGCTGCGCGAAATCGATCGAGTAGATCTCGAGATAAAAATTTTTTCGTTTCTTCGTTCTTTGACGATAACTTTTGATTATACATCAATATTTTGATATAAACATTTACTGAGGGCTTACTTATACATAAACACAAACTATACCTGAACAGGTAAAAAATTCAAGCCGGGGCACTTCATGTTATACTTATCCGACTATAACCTTTCAACTTTTTTTTACTCCTGCCTGCAATAGCTTTTCTATATTCCACTGAATCTGAAATGCCTACTAAACCTATGTTCTAGCTGTAAAATATTTTTTTTTCAAAAATTAGATATTTCTATTGTATTACATATGAAATAAAAAAGAAGTAACGATGTTTATAAAAAATAAAATGCACTCAGAAAAGACGTATTATGTCACGTTTCCGTCTTCTTACGTTTCTTTACTTGTTTCTTATAACTTATTTCTCTGGTGCATCTCGGCTTGTACAGTCCAGCAGTAGTCTAGCGTCCTATACCTGTAGTCCAGGTATCTACCTCTCATTATCCGTATCAAGAAAACTAGAGCTAACCTAGGTTTCTCCGTATCGGATTATCAATTCTAATAATAAAGCCTAGAATTGGCTATTTTCATTCCAAATACATTTTGGCTGCAGGTCAGTATAATTAACCTTTCCGGAAAAGGTACGGGATTGCGAGGGCACAACGAATTATCGCAAAGAAAATCAAGCATCGGCAGGTAGCCATCGGGACACTGCGCCCCACGCACTTCGGTTTTGTCATGCCGGGTTTACACGCTTGGCACTTACCACAAACTCCAAGCCTTCACAAACGCTCAAACGTGTAAATGCTTCGCAAGCGCTTACCGTTAACTTCCTTTGATTTGTGCCAAAAACCGACACTCGGTCGGATCGGCGACAAGTGCTAGCAAGCCTACACAAGCAAAGCCAAACGCGCTATTCACACACGTTTGAATTTGTGATGGCTTGTCGAGGTTTGGCAAGCGTATAAACCCGGCATCACAATGGCTTCTCACGATAATCGATGACCGACGAAAATTCAGATCTACCTGCGCCCTCGTCAGGTCTGCCGGTGGACGAATGTAGTTCTGTTTTTCCTTCGGCCGCCTGAACAGTCTCAACTGACAGGCAGACCGGAAGGTACACACTATCCGGCGTCCGGCCTCCAGGCGGACTGTTCAGTCCGAACTGACAGGCCCGCCGGATCGTGTGTACCCGGCAGTAATTTTGCTTTCCTCCGGCGGCCTGAACAGTCTCAACTCTGACAGGCAGACCGGAAGGTACACACTATCCGGCGTCCGGCCTCCAGGCGGACTGTTCAGTCCGAACTGACAGGCCCGCCGGAACGTGTGTACCCAGCTTTAGATTTTGGTGCTTCACTTGAAGCAACTTTTCCTCTTTTGCCACTCATGTTCACCGTTTCACTGTTTACCACTTCTTAAGCCCGAGGCACACGAGCGCGACGCGCGACGAAAAATATTCCATCCATGGATGCAAATGGACTGGCGCACACTTGAGCGCGGAGCAGCGCAGCGCAGCGGAGCGACCGTCGGCGAATTCTCCAGGAGGAATCCTGGTCGCGGCGCACCGCTGCGCTGCGCTGTTCCCCGCTCAAGTGTGCGTTGGGTGACGCCAGCAAAGCGACTTTTGTTTCGACATGTGGTCTGCATCCAGGTCCATGACGAGCCGTTGTTCTTTTCCTGACGCGGGGGTCCGGTCCATGAGAAAAGACCTCGAAACTTTCCAATGAAGATGATATTTCATGTTACGTCCTTCGACGGCTCTCCCTCAGTTTCTCTCTCTCTCTCTCTCTCTCTCTCTCTCTCTCTCTCTCTCTACCTTTCACACACACTAGAATAGTTTCTAGGTGTTTCCACCAATCAGAATAAACTGCTCCATTTCCTCTCCTGGGTAAAGCCTCCGTCGAAATCCTTTCAAAGGGCTAACGAAAACTCGAGGAGAGTTTTCTTTTTTTTAAGGCTAAGGCAGTTCCGGTAAAGATTTCAACGAGACACGACGTTTGGTCCTGATCTCTCCGTGAAACTAAATATCCGCGTAAATTAAGTGTCATTATTTTATGTATGCAAGCTTTCTCAATTTTGTCTATTTAATGTTATAAGTATATGTAATTATTATTGGGTTAAACGCGGGATTTACAACCCCAGGGAAGGGTCAGATTTCGTACACTATCGCGTCACTACCCTGAACAACTGTAGTAATGAACGAAGAAAAATTAGTGTTACTAATAGAAACGTACAAGGAGTTGTATGACATGTCCGACGCTAATTATAGCAATCAGAAAAGGAAAGATAATTGTTGGAACGAAATATCAAAGTCAATGAAAGAACCAGGTAATCAAAAATTAGCTATTTTATAATTTATTTTATCAATACAAATTATTATTCATATCATTCACAGTATTGTATATTTCGGATCATTTATTTCCACGCGAAATCATTTCCGTCTGCCAAGGTACAGACCCTGCGGACGAAACGAAATAATCCTTAAATTTTTATCTCTTATTTCCAATGCTGCGTCTGTGGATGGTCCTCCAATATTTTGTAGCCCTTCCATTATTTGGCTGTTCATGTCACAGTTATCCTCTACATTTAGACCCGCGGGTACAGTGTTACGGATGGTACAAACAAATGAAATTCGTACAACACGGGTTTATTTGGAATACAAGAGAGCGTCCTGTCCTTACTACTCTAATACAGAATTTGAGGATGTTTTCGTAGAGGAGGGCTATATTTAAAGTTAAAGGTAGTGGACTATTGAACCTATTTAGGAATATGAGTGATACTGGTCGAAAGCGGAGGCAGGGTAAAGGTTGGATACAATAACACGGGTCAAAGACGGCTCCAATATTTAGAGGGAAATGACTAACTAGTGTATCTATCTATAATATACGAATAACGATAAGAAAATGGACTACGAAACTAAATACGCGCGCGCGCGTGTGTGTGTGTGTGTGTGTGTGTGTAACGTATTGAAAGTTATAATTCTATAACAACAGCATCTTCTCCCAAAAAGTTATGCAGACAACATGTGGCATACACTACATTGTTAATATTATCCGGCATTAATTTGTTCCTTCTTTGGTTAATACGAAATTTTTGCGATAGTATACCAAATACATTTTCTCTGAAACCCTTCTGGCTCTCGATAGTCTATAATTGAACGATCAAATGAGCCCGCCGGAGGCGGGCGAGATTCGATCGTGATTATACGAAGACGTCTCGTTCGAAGATGATTACTTGTAGTAGCGTCAGCTATGCCCAAATCCACAACTTCAGAGTACCAGAATTAAAATTTCCCGCGCTCGGCGCCACCGTCTTAGGCGTGGCACTCTGTACCTCATTATGTTTAGAGATAACCTGTTAAAAAATTTAACACAGTATTTTTTTTTTTTTTTTTTTTTTATGATTACGGGTGAAGAGGGGAAACATAACTTTCTTGTTAATTAATTGATGTTTATAATTCTTACTACTTCCGGGTGGGAGGTAATCATCTTCGAACGAGACGTCTTCGTATAATCACGATCGAATCTCGCCCGCCTCCGGCGGGCTCATTTGATCGTTCAATTATACTACGACGTCTCGTTCTCAATGATTACTTGTAGATATTCAGAGTTTGTGTTCAAATTTTTTCATCTATTTTATTGTTTTTAGTTTTCTATCAGCTTGTATGTATTTATTATTTTCATACAGACAAATCCAAACAAAGTAACGATGAAAGATGGAATTATCAAACACTTATATTTAAGTCTTAAGAACTGAAAGAGCAAAAGTATCATATTCAACCTGAATTGGTCTATTGTAAAACTTATTAAACATATCTAATCTCTTAGACCACCCAGCTGTGCGTCTAATAGTGTCAATGTCGACTCCCATGCTGAACGCCTTGGAGACCGCTGCGTGTTTGGCGCTATATGCTGAAAAAATCTCCGTGTTTACACCAGCCTTCTTCAAAAAATTCTTTACCCAGTGAGACAGAGTCTGTGCTGTCACCGGTTTATGTGGTTTAAGCGTAGAGATGAATAAATTTTTATGATCCCCTCTTAGTGGTTTTGTCAATTCAATGTACTCCAAGACAGCTCTGGATGCACATAAACTTTCATTATCTTTGAAGAAAGGTAGGACTAAGTTGGGTTGAACAGATCCTGGTTTGGAAGTCTTGATCAAAGATGGAATTCTTATTTCAATTTTTGATTCTGTAATTTTGATATCTTCAATATTGATTGATGCCATTGTTTGCAACCGATGTGCGGTGGTGAGCACAAGTAGAGTAATTGTTTTTTCCGTTAATTCTTTTATTTTCAGCGGGCTTTTAGTAGATATCTTTTCCATATATGTCAATACCATATCTGCATTCCATGTGGTGTCATATTTTGGTTTCGTGGGTCGTTTTTTGAAAACACCATGCATAAATCGGGATATTAATTTATCCCCCGAAAGTTGTTTTGAAGTTATCAGAGCTATCGCTGCTCTATCAGAGTTTAGTGTACCATACTTGGCACCCTCTTGGTACCGTTTAGTAAGGAACTCAATTACCTTAGAGGTGTCTGTGTTAAACAACTCATATCTATTTTCTTTGGTGAAAAAATACCACTGCTTCAGTGAGCATTCATATTGCTTCATAGTAGCCGAAGAAATCGAGTCTGCCATAATGTCTGCTGCATCCTCAGTGAGTCCTTTATTTAAAAATGCTTGCCTGACAATTTCCCGGCCACCAATGAAAGTGTCCTCGCTAGTGGGTGTGTCTTTGTCCTACACGGTGAAACCAGCAGATTTTTATTTGGTTTGAATATCAGTGGCAAACCTCTGAGCAGCAATTTAAATAGGGGATACCATGGTTGAGTCGGCCAGTATGGCACCATAACCACGCCTTCAGCTCTGTCGGTGATGAGTTTTTTTAATGTTGGTAGGATTAGTGCAAACGGGGGAAACGCGTATAGGTTTTCTCGTCTCCACGATACTGTGAAAGCGTCCACTTTGAAAACCTCTGGGTTGGGATACCTTGAGCAAAATCTACTGACCTTTTTATTCGCAAAAGTCGCAAATAAATCAATGCTAAATGGACCGAACCTACTATTGATTTGCTCGAATTTTTCGTCAGATATTTCCCACTCCGTATCAATGTTTGAGACCCTGGAAGCTTTATCTGCCTGAACATTATCCTGTGATGGGATATACGACGCATAAAGCCAGATATGTCGTTCTTCGCTCCATAACCATATCTGTCGAGCTAACTCACTGAGATTTGGAAACTGGACACCTCCCGTTTTGTTAATATAGGCGATAGCAGTCGTGTTATCCAATCTCAGGAGTACTTGGCAATTTTGTAAGTTAAAGGCGAAACTTTTCAAAGCAATAAATGCTGCTAGAAGCTCTAAGTAGTTTATGTGACGCTTTTTTTCTTCCTTATTCCACCAACCATTGGCTGATTGCTCATTACAGTAAGCACCCCATCCACTCAATGAGGCATCGGAAAAAATTTCGATCGCATAATTTGAATTGCGTATTGGGTTTACGCCTAACTGACTGTGAATCATCCACCAGTCAAGATCCTCCTTCAACCTATCTTTTAACGACATTTTTGCTCCATAATTATCGTCACTAATAAGTAACGCAAGGAATTTTTCCCTTTCTAATCTTTTAGAATGTACAAGACCATAATCTACTGCAGGGCATGCAGCATTTAGAACCCCTAGCAACTGCGCGAAATCTCTAATCTTACACACACTTCCTACAGTAAATTCTCTCAATAGCATCTTTATTTGGTTTTTCTTTTTATCCGTAAGCTCAATAGTATAATCAGTGGAATTAATTATAAATCCCAGGAACTTACACGTTTTCGCTGGAATTAGTGAACTTTTTTCCTCATTTATAACAAAGCCAAGTTTTTCCAGTAAGCGTTTTGACTGTAATACATTATACTCGCAGTCTTTAAATTTTCTGGCAATAAAAAAGATATCATCTAGATAAATAATTAAAAGAAAACCTCTTTCCCTCAGAACGTTCACCACTGGTTTCATGATTTTTGTAAAAACATAAGGACTATAGCTTAATCCAAACGGGAGACATTTAAATTGATATATTTTATTGTTGAAAACGAAACGAAGATACTTCCTACTATTCTCATGGACCGGTACCGCAAAGTAGACGTCTTTCAGGTCAAGTGTCGCCATAAAGGCGTCGCGAGTGACCAGATTTCTTACCGACCTAATATCCTCCATCTTAAAGTGAGGTGCATCAATAAATTTATTTAGCTTCTTCAAGTTTAATATGAATCTGAACGATCCATCTGGTTTTGGCACCAGAAAAACTGGCGAGAGAAACTGGTCCTCACATGACTCACACTCCTCGATCGCTTCTTTTTCTAATAAACTTTCAATTTCTGAACTCAATTGAGATAACTCCTTCTCATTCCAAAATTGCTGCTCAGGAGGTTTATGCTGCTGTGGACTATTCTTAAAAGGGATCACAAAACCCTTGACACAGTTTAATACATAACGGTCTGCTGATATTTTCTTCCACTCTTCATAAAACCAACTCAATCTGCCTGCTATATTTCTTACCTCCTCTATTTCTTGGTCGAACTCTTCGTTGATCGACCTTTCTCTCGACTGGATTGGCTCGATCGGTACTGAGTTCGTGGCTTGAACCTCAAGAACTGCCTCCTCTGGTAACCGCCCGTCTGCCTGTACTGCGCAGACGGGCCCTTCCAGTTTCCCTGCGACCGCTGGAGAGGTCTTTTGGCATTCTTGTCAGACGCCTTGAGAGTATGGCATGCACTTTCTATTGTCTTTGCCTCTTTAATCTGTTCAGCCAGCTTATCTCCATAAAGCCACTCACTTGGAGACAGCGAATCCACCAGGGGTTTAATGCTTTTCTTCATTAGCGGTGTAATAAACGACTTTCTTGCTTTTGATTGTTGGCGAAAAACATCAATCAATATTTTTCCAGTATCACTCAGGTACTCAATTAATTTTTTCTGATCCACTCCTTCCTCAGAGTCCTCAAGTAAGAGCGATACCGCAGCAGCTAGTGATACAATTGCCGTACCTACACATTCTTGCGTTACCGTGAAATGCTCATCTCGTTTCTTTGAGATGTCTGTCATTGCTGGAATTATTTCCATGTTGACTTTAGGGGGCTGCGTGTATAACTCGCCATTTCGAGAATACTTTTTTAGCAAAATTTTCATAGCCTCCTCTGGCAAACCTGTCCTCATAACCTCGTTCCAGCGAGTCACTATCTCCGGGTGTACCCCAATTGCATTCTCCCTAGAGGCAGTGGGATCATCACCCAATAAATCGAGAATTTCATCACCTATCGCATTTCCCTCCGGACTTTCTTCTGTAGAATCTTCGCCGTCGTCCAGTGGGACAACCTGTATCGGAGTGTCCTTGTCACCGCCATCTTGTGTATCAGACGTTATCTTCGCTGGCTCATTTCGTATTTCGTTTTCTTTATTAGAATCTGCCTCTGGAAAAAAGGAACTAACATTTGGATTGTTTGTTGATAAGGCAGTACGCTCGTGTGGAGCTGTGTTGATAAGGCAGTACGCTCGAGTGGAGCTGTGTTGATAAGACAGTACGCTCGTGTAGAGCTGTTTGAACTCATTGTTCTTTTATTTGAATTAAATTGCCCTTATTGGGCCTGCCATACTTGTATCATAATGCGCTTTTGCATTCAACTGACCCCCGTGGGTCTGCAAAATTCGTGTGGAAAAAATGCATACTGGCAGTAAATATTGCCCTTATTGGGTCTGCAAAATTCGCGTGGAATGATGCACTTCGCTTTTTCGTATGGATAAAGCAAAGAAATTCTATTTTACCTTTGGTAGTGGGATTGCCGTTAGCTTTCGCCTCTTCGCCTTTGTCGTTTTTGCCGATGAGATCGCCGATCAGAAAAGTGAGGTTATTCAGTTGTGACTGCATTTTATCAAGCCTCTCTTCAGTTTTTAGGCGTTTTTTGTCAGTATCTCTTGAGTGAGAACGGGACCCTTTCCTCTTCATATCTTTTCCCATTTTGAACCGCACAAATATTTACTTTTAATAAATTTTGATTGCTGTGATACTCTTTTACGTTTGTGTCGTTGGGCACAACGAACAATAATGAGGTACAGAGTGCCACGCCTAAGACGGTGGCGCCGAGCGCGGGAAATTTTAATTCTGGTACTCTGAAGTTGTGGATTTGGGCATAGCTGACGCTACTACAAGTAATCATTGAGAACGAGACGTCGTAGTATAATTAAACGTTTTCTTTCCTACGTCCTCATTCAATTGTGATCCTGGATATGGTCGCATTAAATTGCGTTTTAAAGGGAAGGCTTCATCTCCAACAATTACGTGGGGCATTACGTGGTTTGTCCCAGGAACAGGTTTATCCTTTGGTATATTTAATGTGTGTGTGCCGTTTTGAATGGCTTTTCCCAGATTTGATGACGAAAAGATTCCTCCATCGCGCGCTATTCTTTCCACGTATGATCCAATATCAACCAATATAAACCGGTAATCAGCATCGACAAGAGCCATCAGAACGGTATTGAAGGTTTTTTTATAATTGAAAAACATCGACCCAGAATTTGCTGGTGCTTCAATAACAACGTGCTTTCCATCAATAGCACCGATGCAGTTAGGAAAATTCCACTGAGATGCAAAACGTGCTTCAATTCTTTTCCATGCATTTTCGTCAGGCGTAGGTATAGTTATCGGTGCTAATTTTTCGCAAATTACCGCGCACGTATCATGTACTATCTTTCTGACAGTACTATGTCCCATACGAAAACTGAAGGCGATCATTTTAAATGAATCGTCCGTTGCCAAAAACCTAAAAATAATACAGTTTCAAATATTGCGACAATGTGACGAATATATCATAGTTCAATGAAGGATGTCTGCTGATACATTCAGTATGCGACATTTCATTTTCTTCAGTAACATTTTCTACAGCGCTTGGTGTGCATGAATGAGGTGCCATAGAATGACATAACTACTCCAAACAATCATTTTTTAATTTTTCTTATGCGTCTGTTTGATTCTTCTTTGAGTAACAACATTTGTGATGGGATTGCATTGTAACGGATGGCACAAACTAATGAAATTCGTACAACGAGTTTATTTGGAATACAAGAGAGCGTCCTGTCCTTACTACTCTAATACAGAATCTGAGGATGTTTCTGTGGAAGAGGGCTATTTAAAGTTAAAACTAGTGGACTATTGAACCTATTTAGGAACATGAGTAATACTGGTCGAAAGCGGAGGCAGGGTAAAGGTCGGATACAATAACACGGGTCAAAGACGGCTCCAATATTTAGAGGGAAATGACTAACTAGTGTATCTATCTATAATATACGAATAACGATAAGAAATGGACTACGAAACTAAATACATGTGTTTTATGTGTGTATGTGTGTGTAACGTATTGAAAGTTATAATTCTGTAACAGCATTGTTTTTCAAAATCTTCGGAGTGCGTTCTAAAAGGATTAAACTAGTCAATCAATTTGCCGTATAATATTTCACCAGAGTCAATCAAAAATAAATATTGTCCATTACCTGTCCAATAACTCTATTTTTGAAATCTTCGTTTTTAAAGTGATGCGCGCATAACCTCGAACTCGGCAAACTACGGAAATGTTCACTTATTGCTCGTTCCCACTGCCGTCGACGTATATTATATTTTGGAAAACGGAAAGTTCCTCTATTTTTGCAGAAAGTAACACTGGATTTCACCATCGCAAGGCTTATAAATTGAACGACACGACGAAATGGAGCTTGGATGAGCTTCGATTCACATAAGATTGAAAACTGGTATCTATGATTAAATGTTTATGTCACTCTAAAGAATCCAAGTAAATGTAAAGGAAAAATCCAATTATTTATTTTGCATAAAAAGCGTAGAAAAGTATTGAGATAGCATACACTTTACAAAATATGCTGCATTATAGGTATACTTAAATTATACGAAAGAATATTTTACTATTTCAATTTCGCGCCGAAAGGGCCCAAACGATAGTAGTGCCTCTAAACGTCAAAGTTTGGCAGCATTGTCGGGTCGGAATACGCCAGGTGATAGGTTTTTCCCGATCGGTCATCGACTGGATCCGGCATTCCTACCTTCGAGGCTGCTTATTGTAATGCCGGGTTTACACGCTTGGCACTTGCCACAAACTCCAAACCTTCACAAACGCACAAACGTGTAAACGCTTCGCAAGCGCGCTTACCGTAAACTTCCTTTGATTTGTGCCAAAAACCGACACTCGGTCGGATCGGCGACAAGTGCTAGCAAGTCTACACAAGCAAAGCCAAACGTGCTATTCACACGTTTGAATTTGTGATGGCTTGTCGAGGTTTGGCAAGCGTTATAAACCCGGCATAAAAGCTTATACAATAACGCGCCGAGCTCCGTCCCGCACCTACCTTCCTATCCAGGAGGCGCAAACCCGGGTTGTTTAGACCCTTTCCTCGACGGCAAGATTAGCGGTAGATGGGCGAGGGATTTCCGATCGGTACGCTGTTAATCATCAGTGAAATGAAAATGGACCAATTACTAAGATTTTTTTTCTTATAATCTTCACTTCATCAGAACGCTACTGTCAAAATTTGAAAGTGAAGTCGCACCGTGTGAGTTTGCTCTTAGACTTACAGAGAACACTTACCTGGTTTTCACAGAACATTTCTTGATAGCTTTTATAATCAAAGCTGCACTTAATCGAAAAATGCTAATAATGAAGTTATTTTGTTTTTGCAGTAATGCGACGATATGACAAATCCAGGGAAAAACATGGCGGCTTCATAGAGAAGTCAAAAGAAACAGATCTCTTCAATGAAAAAGTGTCTTAACTATTTCAATCTAGGAATTCCGACAATAGATACAATTCTGGAATGGATGAGTAATATTCAGACTGCAGCTTCGCATATCCATAGTCATATACCGCGGTCACATCAAAGTCGAGCGACTTCTCGATTCCGTGCTCATATGCGCCGACACATTGGCGTTCGGTGATGAAAATATTAGTCAAAGGGAAATTACCCTTCCCCCTCCCCAGGTCCGCGCGTGTCCACGATACCGGCCCGGTAATGTGTGCGCGTTAATAACGCCTGGCACACGTGCTCCGCTTGCATACCGAGAATATTCTAAACTTAGAGCCGCGGCACGGGCGTTTGCTCCATTCGGGGGATGCGCCGGCCGGCGGACCGAGGTCGTCAGCGCGACGAGTGACGGGGCCAAGTGCAGCGGCGCGAACGTCGACAAAAAATCGACATATCTCGCAGGCTTCTCGAAAGGAGCAAGAAAGTAGTTGACGGCTCGAGTATGACGCGTCTCGTTCAACGACCCTTGATATAGCGATGGAAATTGAAGAAAAGACATTTCGGAGCGGAAAATTTGGAATGTTCAAAAAACCTTGGAATTTCGAAGAAGAAATGAAGCTGTAAAGTTTCATGAGAAGCGATTAAAAAATGTAAATTATTTGATATTTGCATGTAGAAAATATTCATATTTTATTATAAATTTAATTTCTAATCTATATGCATATTAAATATTACACAAAAAGAAAATACCCGAAGAAAATAATTATTCGCAAAGCGTCATTGAAACGCTAGAGAAACACGCTTATGCCAAGCAACGAGTGCCAGAGAGATAGACTCACAGAGAGAGCAGCATGACGTAGCTGCATTTCTAAATGTCGTTTCCCAGCTTTGATAAGGCCGAAAATGAAAAACGGAAAAAATTACAGGTTAAATATTATAATTTCATCCTATTTTCGAATCTACGATAAAAAAAATTGTGAGAAAACCGGATTGACATCACTCACTATTACTTTTAGCTTTGAAAGCGATCAAAATAAAGGTACCTTTGAATATTACCAACCATTATGTTCCAAAAAACAAACCAACAATTGAGCTAGATGAACGATAACGTAAAAGAAACACTTTCACGTCCGCGTTCGCAACTACATACATACATGTCCACAATCTCCGCGTGACCTCGTTTCGTCAAGAATACGCAGACGCATAAATTCTCCGGGTTACCGTTTCCGCATAAATATGCTATTCGCGCGGAACGAAGGGGGTTTTCTGCACCGCGCCCCGCCGCGGACTCGGAAAGACGTTCGCGCGCGAGCTGAAAGAAGGAGGGGCGCGGAAGGTCGACGCGAGGGATGAGGCGGCGGAGAAAGATGCCACGGGAAACAAAGACTCGCGTTATCGCTGCTCCGGGAAAGATAGGTATCGGATACCCGGAGAGCCCAGCCGTATACCTACGCGGCCCCCTAGTAGCTCCTGGTCTTCCGCCCCCTCTTCGAGGTCCGTACGAAAACCCCCGGTAACGTGTGGGTCCGGCGCAGCGAGATTTAGTGCCGCGTAGGGCGCGTGTGCTCAGGGTCTGCACGCGGGAGAAAATATACCGCGCGGGAGAGTGACGAATGTGTTATCAAGCCGGAGCAGTTCGTACGTATCACTCGAAAAGCGGAAGTGATATACCGAGTCTAGAGTCCACCACAGCATATCGCGCCCTTCCTATGGTTTCCTCGCTACGGCCGGCGCGTAACGCGATATAATATCCGGCGCGTAACGCGATACTTTCCACGAAGGACTGACTACTCGTATCAGAAATACTACTTTTCTGACGTTTCAACGTAAACGAGTACAATGCCTTGTATATACTGGGTCCAGACTTGGATGTGCAATGTAGCGAATGGAACGTATACGATTTTTCGAAAATATAGACGACTAGCGTAGTTCTACCCGGCATTGCCCGGGTTTTGATGAATTTTGTAAAAGGTTTCTGTAGCGATAAGCAAACATAGTGGAGTATATCGTAATGGTGTGTGTCGCCACACTACTTTTTATCTCCAAGTTCAAATTTCTCGGCTCCTAATTTTCCGATTAGAACCGGTGCAACGATATCCGATAGGAAATTTTATGAGCTTTCAGAATATTACTATTTAGTTTTGCTGATTTCCTCACCGTTTTTTAGATATTTGCGAAAAACTGAAAAGTTGCACGTGTAAATTTTGCACAAGGGGATTGAACAGTTGTAGAGGAATAACAGTGATATTCTCCTTACGTTGATTTTGATGAGCTATTAAATTTAAGTACGGTGTTACAGATGGCACAAACTAATGAAATTCGACAACGAGTTTATTTGGAATACAAGAGAGCGTCCTGTCCTTACTACTCTAATACAGAATCTGAGGATGTTTCTGTGGAAGAGGGCTATTTAAAGTTAAAGCTAGTGGACTATTGAACCTATTTAGGAATATGAGTAATACTGGTCGAAAGCGGAGGCAGGGTAAAGGTCGGATACAATAACACGGGTCAAAGACGGTTCCAATATTTAGAGGGAAATGACTAACTAGTGTATCTATCTATAATATACGAATAACGATAAGAAATGGACTACGAAACTAAATACATGTGTTTTGTGTGTGTGTGTGTAACGTATTGAAAGTTATAATTCTGACTTTGGAACTGAAAATTCCTTAATTGCTTTTAATTTTTCAGGATTCGGTTTTACTCCACGGTAACTTCCCTGGTTGTTTCGATTATTTTCGAGTTTAAAGCATTTTTCTAACACGTGGCCTTTCTTTTTACAGTATCGACAAAATTTAACGCGGTTTTGACTAGAATCGGAAGATTCAGCAGTTTGGTTGAAACATGCACTAACATTTTGATTCTGGTTTTTATTAGGCACAGACGAGTTGTTTCCCGTCCTAGGAAATGATGTAAAAGGAGAACTATTTGTTCGTCGAAATGGACTTGAATTATACATTTGCAGAATTTGTTCTTCAGCTATCGCAGCTGTTAATGCATCATTTAAATTTTTGATATCGCGACTTCTTAATTGTGTAGATATTTCCGGGATAGTGTAATAGACAACTCGATTTGTTGCTATTTGTTGAAGAGCATCCTAATTTTACCGTTTAAGTCAGTAGGATCTTCTGTGTTTTGTTGCGTGGAATTTACTGTACGTTTCAGGCAGGTTTCTAAACGTACCGCGTATTGTTGGACTGATTCGCGGGGAAATTGCTGCATGGAAGTTAATTCGTTAATTAACTGAGCATAATGTTTCTTATCTTGGTACATGCTTTTCAAGTAATCACGAAGTTCGCTCCAATTTTCAAATTCCCGATTCGCGTACATGCTGTCTTAGCTTTGCCACGCAGTTGCGTATGGACATAGTCGAGTAAAATTTCTTTCTGACCGGATTGCGCGAGTTTAAATGCTCGGTTGCAATCACTGATGAAAGAATTCAATTCGTCGCGGGTTCCATCATATTTTGAAATAAATTTTAATAGTATTGATATTGGAATTACTTCTTGTTCGGAGCCTGGGTCTTGGCTCGCATTATTAAGGCTACAAGCATCTTCCTCGACTCTATCGCTTGGAGAAGGAGTTTGAGGAGACGAAGGATGAGACATTCTGAGCCGGTAAAATATGCAACAACTTACAGAACGACGTGGATATTCATCGGCTGATGTTCAATTCGTAGAGCGCTTATGGGGACTTCTTCAGGTTGAACGATTGGAATCGACCGTCTCTTCTTCACCGGTTACTTAGAGGTTGAGTTTCACCGTAGGAAGCTGGAGACGTTGTTGAAGAGGATCCCACTTCCGACACCAAATTGTTTGTTACGGATGGCACAAACTAATGAAATTCGTACAACGAGTTTATTTGGAATACAAGAGAGCGTCCTGTCCTTACTACTCTAATACAGAATCTGAGGATGTTTCTATGGAAAAGAGGGCTATTTAAAGTTAAAGCTAGTGGACTATTGAACCTATTTAGGAATATGAGTAATACTGGTCGAAAGCGGAGGCAGGGTAAAGGTCGGATACAATAACACGGGTCAAAGACGGCTCCAATATTTAGAGGGAAATGACTAATATAGTGTATCTATCTATAATATACAAATAACGATAAGAAATGGACTACGAAACTAAATACATGTGTTTTGTGTGTGTGTGTGTAACGTATTGAAAAAGTTATAATTCTGTAACAACGGGTCTCATCGTCTATACTTCTACAAAATTGTCTACGTTATACTTGATATGTTGCAAATCCAAGTCCGGACCTTTTGTAGAGACGAAGGACGCGCCTTGACCCTTCCCCGAGGCTCTGTAATGCGAATCCTTGTAACGCAGAGCCGCGTGGGTCCGCGCAATGAGATTTAGTGTGCCAGATATAGAGCGCGTGCGCTCGACATCTGCACACGGTCGGGAATATATAGCTCGTATAGCTAACAAAGTATGTATGTTACGTGAAGCCGTCGTCGAATGAAGTCCGTGCGCAGGGTTCGCTCCCAAAGCGTGACTGTAGGTGTGTGGTCAGTGGTCGGCCGTAATCCAAGCTGGGACATTAACCGGTCTCTAATCGGTTCTTCCAGCTGGTTCGGAGAATGGAGCACGCGTGGACTACGACAGATCTAGGGGTCGGCTTTAGTAGTGCACATATGCGCCATTCTCTCGTCGAATAAGCTCTACTATGTTTGGGTACTTTATGGTAACTTGAACTTGAATGAATGAACTTTGAAAAACTGTAGTTAGAGGAAAGTCGCATAGTAGTACCGGACATTTCGATGGCCCCTGATTGTGACCATCAATCATAATGATTGGAGGCTATTAGTGTCCAATATTCTATAATTTAATTATTTCGCACTATACCATATGAGTCTAAGCTTAGGGGAGAGTGGGCGAATTGTGCGCACTGAAGTACAGTAACACTCTAAAGTATGTTCTTCGTGCGATGTGGCAACAACGTTTGACGTACAGTAGTATTTGTGTGTATCTGTGAGTTCAAAAATGGAGCCCAAAACATCTGGTCATATTGTGACGTCATGCAACGTTGCCACATTGACTTATCAAAGGTTAAATTTATAAAGAGCAATTAATTAAAAAATAACAGGCTTCATAATGATTTCAGAACTTTTTTACTATTCGCGAATATCACGACCACCGGATGGCGCTGACAGTTAGCCGTTATGGCGGTGTAGAGGATTTGGGTTGAAACAGTAGTAAATGTGTGCTTATTTATTTCGTGAAAAAATAAATTATTGTGTGAGAAAATATGTTCGAAGTATTTGAAATCAATGAAAAGGACACCGAGACTGTGCTGGGCGACAGGAAACGCCCTTTAGTGGAAGGTGAATTAGTTTTAAACGCAAATTTTGTATTCCATTGCGGAATACTAAAGCAAGAAAAAAAACAAAATAATCATACGGGGATCATGCTTGCAAACATCCCACGTTCAAGAAAAGAACCATACAGTCATACCCGAGCCGAAATTTTCAACCTACAGAAAGCCTAGAATAACCTAAACAAAGCCCAATTAAAACATCCAAAGCCTAAACTACATATCTTGACCTATTTAAAGCCAAAATAACCTAAACAAAACCAATTCAAAACCTCCAGCTCCTATTCTTGCGATATTTATTGAGTATTAGGTTTCTTTGGTTTTAATAAGGTACTCTTAATAAATATGGATTTATTTTATATACAGCAATAAATAAATTAATAAACATTTCGTGATTAATAATGTTAAATATATAACATTTTATTCCAACTCAGCATTATTTAAAGGAATAGCGATGTATTCCTCACTATTACAATTCATATATACACAGGTAGTAAGAATGTCATCGATTGAAATGATTTTCATTACATTTGTAGATTTAACAACGTGAAGAAAGGCATTTGTGTCATATACATATTGATCACCGCAAGTGTGAAGAATATAATCGGTGATGATTTCTCGCAGTAATGCATAATGTCTGTAGTTGTTACAATTACATACAGCACGTTGGCAATCACATTCCGAAATTTTTATAAAATAAAGAAGATTACCGAATTTCATGGAATTGTTTTCTGAGTATTTAATGATCGAAGATTTCATCTGTGTTGCTCGGGGATACATTTCCGATACATATAATTTTCCATTTTTTAGAAGTCGCAGATATTGCTAAACTGAATAATGTTCTATTTCGAAATTATTCATAAAATTACTGATTATTTCTGGTAAATTAATAAAATTTCTGTAAATTCCCACACTATAACAACATGAATCGATACGCTCTAAAATCTTGACTTATTTTTTTTTTTCGCAAACAGAAATCGCGTATCTCTCCGTCATTTAAGCGTTTTGTCCATTTTGTCATTGATAAAAATTGTTGGTGTGATTTAGCAATTTGCGTATCTACAGCATGTCTGACGGCAAGCGCAACACCACTTCCGCAGTTTTTACCGACGGTGGTCGAATCTTCCATTAGATCCAATGCAATTTTCGACCACCGTCGGTAAAAACTGCCGAAGTGGTGTTGCGCTTGCCGTCAGACATACGGTATATGAGTGGTGCCATGAATTAATTTTAATATTTGACCATTTAAATTTTCGTATTCGTAACAGGTATGTGCATACAAAAGCCCCAAATTTTTCACATTGTCTGACAAATGTAATAATTGATGCATATTTATTGAACAGTATTGGAGTCCATACAGAATTTCAAATTCGCGAACAAAAAAATTTATTTAAGAAATCATGAGCGACATTAATCATTGGAACTGTGATTCTATCAGCACTTAGTATAACGACGCCGATTACTAAGAGCAAATAATGTTGATAATAATCTGGCCGCATTACACTTTTCAAAAGTGGAAGCGAATAATAGAAAAGCCACGATTTCATCTCTGAGGCTTTCCAGTGCACCAGCTCAGTGATTGATCTAGGCATCCTGTGTATAAACTTAGGTGGTTTTATAAGTTTAAGTCGCTCATCGACAATATCAATGACCGCATGTAATGAAAAATGAAAATGTCGATACTTCACGTCGAAACAAAGTGTTAACAATTTGTTTTCAACACCACCATCAACAGTATGCATCCTATCCGTAGGTATGCCTCGTATATAGTCTGGCATAATATTAATTAAAACACTACCACCTGTCACATCCATAAATGGCACACCGATCGTCGCTCTCCTTGCATATTCAATACAATTTTCCCTTGTTCTTAATAGTAAATTGTCGGTATGAGGAGAAACATGCACAACTCCTGCAGCTACATTTTCGGGATTTATCGGCACACGATTGTCTCGAATTAAACACTGAGGACACCCATAGTCTCCGTTGAATTGGGTAAAATTCATGCATTTTCACTTCTCGCGGGAAGATCACAAATTCCTGTCAACAAAGCTGCTCGAATATTCAATATGTTACCTCCTAAAGTAATCATATTGACGCCATTCCACAATGTTTCCAAATCTTCTCTGATGCTTAAAAAAAATCTATCGATGTCAGGCTTTTTATTTCCAAACCAAAAGCCAGTCAGTAATGTGTTTTCCCTTTGCTTTCTTACTTGGAAGGGTAATTCGTTTAGCGTAAAATAAAGAGGCCAAATACTTATATGGCTCGACTTGAAGCGTGGAATACCATTAGTGTACCAGCTGAAAGATATATTTGAAGGATTCGCAAGAAAACCATTGCCTACCCATTCCGTATACAGCGCTCCATTGTAAATTCTGTCAACACACGCTCAGTGTTTCTTGGTCTTCGGTTACGCCATTATAAATTGTTAAGAAAATTATTCCTCTGATACATTTTACTCAGTTGAGGTAGAAGTGCTAGTCTAACAAAATACGATGGTTTATTTCGTGGACATGCGGGACAGATATCGTTAACCGTTTCTAGAGCTCTGTTGCAGATTGTGCAATAGAAGTGTTTTGTGATACCAGTCTCCTCCATTGCGAAGTAATTATTAAACTTATAGAGACTGTTTTTCTGAAGGTCTTGACGGGGACAATGTAAGTTTATGACTTCTATAAAATCGGCGATACATGAGTCAGTAGGATGATGTTTTTGTTGAAGTGCTAATATCAATAACATGCTTTGTTGCAAAGTTATTTCAGCTCCATGAGATATAATGGTACGTCATCGTCGTCATCATTATTTTGTCTTCGTTCATTATACTGGACTTCACGTTCAATGTGATCATTTCCATCATCTCCGTCGTTAACGATGGAAACGTTATCATTGGCCTCATTGTCGCTACCATGAAACTCTTCATTTAATTCTTCGCTATCCTGATTTGATATTATATCTTCCATATGTTCGACAAACCTATAATTTCAGAAAATGATTATTAATATTAACTGTATAGGTAATGCAAAAATTTAATGACATTGAATAAATTGCATACTGTTCAAAATTGTCATTAATTTCTTCGGCATTATTCAGCCTTATAATCTCATTGTCCTCATTGAATGCTGGCTCGTTTTCGTCGTACATTTCATCTACTTCAACTTGTAAATTACACAGGTCTACAGTAGTTTTGGTGCCAAAGTTTTGAGAGCTGATTTTAAGTATATTTGGAGTGCTGAATCCTAATATGGTTTTAGTTTTCCCCCCTATCAGCTCTAGTTTTCAAGATAATTTAATTGATATGTCAGTGCTTACGCAATGACCCGGGGCAGAATTTCGGGAAAAAAATTTTGAGAGCAATGACAACAATGTGACAATAATCTGAAGAAACCGGGATAAGTGAATACATATTATTTTTGTCCTCCATTTGTCTTCATAATCTTTCTTTTGTCCACTATCTGAAGCTTGAGGATAAAACGAGGACAAAAATTATGACCATTTTATCTTCATAAGTGTCAGTAAGTAACAGTAATCTCTAAAAATTGAAGACTTTGAAGGCAGTTTGAATACCACAGTAACTACTAGGTACTCATTTTGTCCTTAAAATTTTCAATTTCTATTACAAGTTTGCTCTCAGATTATTCTCAAAATTTTCACTTTCACGACAAGTTTGCTTTCAGATTATTTTCCAAATCTTCCATTTCCATGACACATTTGCGCTCAAATTATTCTCAAAATCATAACATGCGATTTTTAATAATTTTAGGTACAGAAATAATAATTTTATACTTATATGGAAACTCAATTTGTTTTTTAATGAAATTAAATGTCACTTAATTACGTTACACTGGCAGGGGTTGACTAATTGTTCAAATAATGAATATATGACATCGCATTATTGTCGAAATGACAAGCGCCGTCTCTATATCAGAAGAATAATAACTTGATGACTCGTTTTGTTGATCACAGTTGAAGTTAGAGTTGTTTGAGCCCAATGGTATTTCCTGCTGAGTAGAATGGTAAGTCGCAGTCGATGAATTTAAATTGTTTTGGTTTGACTGAATTTGTGCAATTGATGAATATGGAGATAGAAAACTTACGAACATCCCTTCATTTATTTTGTCAGAAACTAATGAGGTAACACTGTAAAAAAAAGGAAGTTAGTATTTTGATAATACAGTAGTGTAAAATTGTGCTACTTTGTTTTCGGCAAAAGTTTCATACTTTTCTGAGGTTGCACAGCAAATGTTTTATTCGTAGTAACAACTGTTGCCATGTTTGATGTCGCAGATTCATCACGTTTGCTAGATTTGACAGGCAAAGTGTTTTGCGGGGTCATATTCGGGGTCACTGCTTTGACTGATTTTTTTTGTATCGTCTTTTATTTCCGCAAAGTTGATTAACGTGCGAGACGAAATCCGACCACAAAATTTCTGTTTCGTTTCTTAATTGGCACCAATCTGAAATAGTTAGTTTGGAAAATAAATTGTACAGATTATCATAACGTTATCAAAAACCTAATTTCTTGATACTGAATTTTTCTAATTTTACATCTGTAAAAGTCTCAATGTATGAACGAAGTGATAGTATACCGTAGATTCCCCTCAGTAATTTTTCATTTAATCCTGGCCGGTCACTTTTTCGTCCCAGCGCACAAAAGTTTTTCAGGTGTTCTCCATAGATATGCATTAGGGCCATGGTTGACACCTTCCTCCAATCGCAGAAAGGTGTTGCCTCTGTCCAGCCACTTTGTACTTCGATGCAAGTAATCAAATTGGTCAAAAAGTATACGCCTGTGTTTGGAGCTATTTCTTTCTAGAAAAATTACAAAAAAAGCAAATTATTTTCGTTGAATATCATTCATAATTACAGCATCATTCCTATATTTACCGTAGATTCACTGACTGTTAAAAATTCATCTACTTTCTAAAAAACAAGTATAGGAGATTATTTTCGTGTAATTTATTTAATAGATAGAAGTTGCAATTTATTGTAAAAATTGCACAGTACCTGCAGTATTTGTAGTTGGTCTTTCGTCTTGTCCTGCTCTTCCAACTGTTTTCTCAGCTGTTTCCCCAAGTTTTCATAGAAAATTACAATTTCTTTGGTAACTGAGACAAAAATAGTACATGTTTACGATTGCATTTAACAGAAATGAAAAACATGAGAGAATTTGTAACTAATTACCTTTCGTACCAAAGAAATACGTCGTAGGAACTTCACAACTTGTGTATTTCTATTTTTGTTTTCTTTATCAGAATTAATTGAAATACGAAAAATAAACACAAAACGTTTGAAAAAATCAAGAAATAATACTAATTATTATAGAGATTTAAAATAAAATACAGTGGAGTAAGGATATACACAGGTAAAATTATAGAAACCTATGACTTCATTCAGATTCAGTCTGTTCTTCTTTGTTGTGGCGTTTACTGCAAATTGTAATTATATGTTCCCCGCAAATCGCTTTAGAACAGTCAGCACATCTTGAAGTTGTTTTCCTATTTTTACTTCGGGGGCAATAAGAGCATTTCACTCTTTCTCTAGGCTGTAGTGTTTCTGCTGCTGCTTCTTCCTCATTCGTAAGACCTGCTTGTCGCTTTACTTGTAGTCTCAGTAATGTTGGTAAAATGTTTTAATTGAAGCACGGTTTACCAAGTGAGGCTTAATTAGTTCGGTTCTCAAACGCCTTAGAAATATACGCCGTGCTATTTTAATGTTAGTATTCTAGAAATATATTATCTGACTGTTTATTCCAGCTATGTTCACCAACGAAAAAAATATTGTAATTGGCCATCTGCAGCATATCCTTGAAACAGAAAAATTGGCTTTCATTTGATCAACAACATCGACCGCGCCTTTGGTTAAGTTGTAGAATGTTATAACCTCCGGCTTCAATTCTTCACCAGAACCTTCATCGATTGTATCATTTTCGTGAAACGTAGATAGCATAAGAACGTTTTTTATTTTTTTTGGCACATAAGGTAGTAGCAAACAGTCTTTACCGTAACCAAAAATACTGCTCTTCAATGGTCTTCCTTTTCCAGTTACGAAGAGAGGAGGAAGTTGAGGCTTATTTTTTCTAATGGTTCCCACCAGAGTTAATTTGTAGTTATGGAGTAAATCCTCTGCTAATGGCACAGAAGTAAACCAATTATCGCAAGTAATATTTCTGCCAGTATTGGCAATTGGTTCTATCATACGCTTTACGACACTGTTTGCAGAATTATCTAGTTGGAAAGGCCCTTCCGGTTGTTTTCCGGCATATATTTCCAATTTTGTGGTATAAAAAGTGCGGGAATCAACCAGTGTAAAGATTTTTATGCCGTACTTAGCCGGTTTACTTGGAATGTACTGGCGAAAACTACATTTCCCGCGGAAACCTTCAAGCATCTCATCAATGCAGCAATATTCTCCAACTTGATAAGCTCCCGGGGCAGAATTTCAGCCAGAAAATGTTGAGAGCAATGACAAGAATGTGACAATAATGTGAAGAAACCGGGATAAGTGAATACATGTTATTTTTGTCCTCTATTTGTCTTCATAATCTTTCTTTTGTCCACTATCTGAAGTTTGAGGATAAAACGAGGACAAAAATTGTCATCATTTTGTCTTCATAAGTGTCAGTAAGTAACAGTAATTCCTAAGAATGGAAGATTTTGAAGGCAATTTGAATACCACGGTAACTACTAGGTACTCATTTTGTCCTCAAAATTTTCAATTTCTATTACAAGTTTGCTTTCAGATTATTCTCAAAATTTTCACTTCCCACGACAAGTTTGCTTTCAGATTATTTTCCAAATCTTCCATTTCCATGACACATTTGCGCTCAAATTATTCTCAAAATCATAACATGCGATTTTTAATAATTTTAGGTACAGAAATAATAATTTTATACTTATATGGAAACTCAATTTGTTTTTTAATGAAATTAAATGTCACTTAATTACGTTACACTGGCAGGGGTTGACTAATTGTTCAAATAATGAATATATGACATCGCATTATTGTCGAAATGACAAGCGTTGTCTCTATTAGATGAATAACAACTTGATGACACGTTTTGTTGACTACAGTTTAAGTTGGAGTAGGTTGAGCCTGATGGTATTTCCTGCTGAGTAGAATGGTAAGTCGCAGTCGATGAACGTGGAGGTAGAAAATTTGGGGACATCCCTTTATTCATTTCATCAGAAACTAATGAGGTAACACTGTAAAAAAAAGAAAGTTAGTATTTTGATAATACAGTAGTATAAAATTGTGCCACTTTGTTTTCGACAAAAGTTCCATACTTTTCTGGTTGCGCAGCAAATGTTTTATTCGTAGCAACAGCTGTTGCCATGTTTGATGTCGCAAATTCATCACGTTTGGTAGACGAATAACAACTTGATGACACGTTTTGTTGACTACAGTTTAAGTTGGAGTAGGTTGAGCCTGATGGTATTTCCTGCTGAGTAGAATGGGAAGTCGCAGTCGATGAACGTGGAGGTAGAAAATTTGGGGACATCCCTTTATTCATTTCATCAGAAACTAATGAGGTAACACTGTAAAAAAAAGAAAGTTAGTATTTTGATAATACAGTAGTATAAAATTGTGCCACTTTGTTTTCGACAAAAGTTCCATACTTTTCTGGTTGCGCAGCAAATGTTTTATTCGTAGCAACAGCTGTTGCCATGTTTGATGTCGCAAATTCATCACGTTTGGTAGACTTTTTTACAGGCAAAGTGTTTTGCGGGGTCATATTCGGGGTCACTGCTTTGACTGATTTTTTTTTGTATCGTCTTTTATTTCCGCAAACTTGGTTAACGTGCGAGACGAAATCCGGCCACAAAATTGCTGTTTCGTTTCTTAATTGGCACCAATCTGAGATAATTAGTTTGGAAAATAAATTGTACAGCTTATCATAACGTTATCAAAAACCAAATTTCGTGGTACTGAATTTTTTATAATTTTACATCTGTTAAAGTCTCAATATATGAATGAAGTGATAGTATACCGTAGATTCCCTTCAGTAATTTGTCATTTAATCCTGGCCGGTCACTTTTTTGTCCCAGCGCACAAAAGTTTTTGAGGTTTTCTCCATAGATATGCGTTAGGGCCATGGTCGACACCTTCCTCCAATCGCAGAAAGGTTTTGCCTCTGTCCAGCCACTTTGTATTTCAATGCAAGTGATCAAATTGGTCAAGAAGTATACGCCTGTGTTTGGAGCTATTTCTTTCTAGAAAAATTAAAAAAAAAGCAAATTATTTTCGTTGAATATCATTCATAATTATAGCATCATTCCTATATTTACCTTAGATTCACTGACGGTTAAAAATTCATCTGCTTTCTGAAAAACAAGGATAGGAGATTTATTTTCGTGCAATTTATTTAATAGATAGAATAGAAGTTGAAATTTATTGTAAAAATTGCACAGTACCTGTAGTATTTGTAGTTGGTCTTTCGTCTTGTTCTGCTCTTCCAACTGTTTTCTCAGCTGTTTCCCCAAGTTTTCATAGAAAATAACAATTTCTTCGGTAACTCAAACAAAAACAATACATGTTTACGATTGCATTTAACAGAAATGAAAAACATGAGAAAAAGTAACTAATTACCTTTAGTACCAAAGAAATATGTCATAGGAACCTCAACTTGTCTATTTCTATCGTTGTTTTCTTTGTCAGAATCAATGTTTTGTACAGTCGATGCTCCTTCGATATCTCCTTGATCCTGGTTTGTTTTGGGATCGATCTCTTCTCTATCGGTATCTACTTCTTCGCTTTCTTCTGCATTTTCTGTATCTTCCTCTGTAGCATCTTGACATTTTCGAATTTTGGCTTGTAACTTGTCAACACATCTCTCACCTGCGGTTCTTTTTCCTTTTTGAGGGAAGGGATTTGCCAGTTGTGACGTCGGAAAAAGTGATTGATAATTAGCAATTTTTTCTTCATTTTCTCTTTGAATTTGTTTTCGTTGAGCTGAAACCTTTTTCTTTTCTTTCTTAATCTCTTTGGCAGCTTCTACCATCTTCGGCATACACATTTTCGTTGCTGGTGAACAAATCATCCCGTTTGAGTCGAGCAGAATTTTATCAAGTTCTTCAATGGACGCTAAAACATGTGATGTACTCAATATTAACTTTTAAATTCGAATTCACAACTGAAAAAACTTCTTCAATTGCTGCAAGCAGACACTCACCTCCATATTGCACAATTTTTACTTGCACTGATTCTCTTAAACCAGTTTGGTTGTTTTTAAAAATTATAGTGGTCTCGTCGTCAACATTTTTTTTCCCCCGGCGAGGTAATGTTTGAGCTTCAATAACGTCCTTAAGGGAAGTCCCTTTGTACCAAACAAGAACATATTGATGATCTTTCTGATTCTTTTTAGTTGACATAATCTGTTTTTAAAATCCTGCAGAATAATTAAAGGTTAATTTTTTAAATTGAGTTTTGTTCACAAATAACTGAAATAGTTCACAATTTTTACGAAAAATTACATCGACAACATTTTTCATACGATTATTAACGTAGAAGCTCAATTTTAATACGTATTTCATGCAAATATAATTTTTTCTTGTTCTACGTCGTGGTGACAATCATGTTCGTGTGACTTCCACGTTAGTTTATTGCTAAATAATATTTTCGATAAACGTGGTTTCAATGGCATTCAGGTAAACCGATATTCAGGGCAAGTATTTTTAATTTTTACCTTTCTGAAACTGTAAAATCGTCGTTGTTTATCGCAGTAGATAGTAGGTGAAAAAACCTTTATTCCACAAAACTGGACACAAAGAAAATTGCTAAATAAAACTAAATGAAGATTCGATTGGAATTGAGAGTCGCGGCACGAAGACGGATAGCACGAGGCGTTGCGCGTCGGTTCTCGGTGAGCTCTGAGAATTTCACCGCGCGTTTTCCTAGACAAAGTCAAAACGCGAACAAAAAGGTAGCCATCGGCGGGGGTAGCGTGGTGGGGTACGTTTTCGCGTTCCGCTTTGTCTCATGGCGTGGCGTTGGAACAAGGGAAGACGCGGTGGTGAGTCCCACGGCCAGCGCGTCGCAGGCAAAAAAAAAGGCCTGCAAGGGTCGATTCGGTACTTTCTAAACTGCCAAAAATAAAGAAATAAAACAGCGAACTTATACAGCCCTATCCGCTTTTATTCGACCCGAACCGACGACCCTTCAGCCGAGCGTAACTTTCGAATAGTTAGCGCTTGTCGAAACAAGCTGTACTTTTACTTAGGTCACCAGTTCCCGCCAATCAGCTCGCAGTTGCGATCTCGCGAGTAGTTCGAGAGAAACGTATACGCTTCTTAGCGAATAGACCAATCAGGACCCCCACCACAACGGAATACTTGATCCTGATTGGTCTATTCGGTAAGATGCGTATACGTAACTGTGCGAGTGACTCGAGAAAGGCCTCCACTCCTTCTCGCGCTCGGAAGAGTACAACATTATTTTTGTACATACGAAAGTTGTGAATATATCGGCAAACATGCGCAAAGCATTTAGTGAATATTCAAACAAGAGTAAACAACGGCTTTGCGTTCAAATGATGTCCACAATTAATAAAAGGTAAATAAAAACAATATTTTTTACTTAACTTTTGTATGCCCCGCCATAATAGTGGCAAAAGTTGGCGATTCGGATAAGTGTTAATTACGTGTCAATTGCTGCTTGTGCCACAGTTTGAAAGTATAATCGTAAATCTCGTTAGTTATTAATACCAATTGAAGAGTGATAATCCAAAATCGGCTAACCAACAAATCAAATAAGACTCATTTTTCAGTGATCAGCATCAGAAAGTGAATCATTTACGATTTGTAATTTAGCCGGTTTTGAATTATCACTCTTAAATTGTTATGTTACAAAATTGGTGACAAGTGTATGATTCTAACTTATATGTAGGCTTCGTCTGCAATGTACACCTCCACCGACAGAATCGATGGAAATATCTAACGACGAAGAAGTTGAAGTCAGGGAATCAGGAATTGCAGACCAGAGATCAGATGATGACGAGCAGCAGTCCTCCAGAAGCGAGGAGCAGGATGATGAACTTACCCAGGAATCGGACCGCTCAGGGGAAGAAAATGTAAACGAGGAAGAAAGAAGGAATGAGGATGAAGGAGAGTTCAACACAGATAATGATGACGATGAATTTACCGGAGATGATAGCAATGAGGAATTTCAACCAATCGAACATAATAGTATGAATGAACCATTGTACAGAGATGCACCATTGACGGTGAATGAAAGTATGGTACTCATACTTACATTTTTCCTGAGGACCAATATTACACGACGCGCTCTTTCTTTTTTGTTGCAAATCATCAATTTACACTGCCCACAGCAAAATTTATTCCGGAATAGTATTTATAAGTTTCAAAAGTATTTTTCTTTGTCCAGAACCAACTGTTGGAAAAAAAAATTTGTTTGTACGTGGTGCAATGGACGATTGCAGACGGAAAAAAGTAGATGTACTAAATGCAAAAAAAAAAGGAAGCATAATGTATCGCACTTTCTACAAATACCGTTGACCACTCAGTTGCGAGAAATGTTTAAACGCGAAGGATTTCATAACAGTTTACAGTACAGGATAAACAGACAAGTCATTCCGAACTTCATTACTGATGTGTACGATTCTACAATTTATAAAAATATGTTTGATGACGGTTTTTTAAAAGATCCAAACAACATTTCTTTAACATGGTACACCGACGGTGTGCCTGTTTTTAAATCATGCAAGATCAGTATGTGGCCGATGTATTTGATAATTAATGAATTACCTTGGGAAGAAAGAATAAAAAAAGAAAATTTATTGCTAGCTGGCATTTGGTATGGTTCTGTTAAACCAGATTTCAGTTCTTTTTTAGATTGCCTTAATCCACTTTTCAATTTATATAAAAACGGCGTTAAAATAATTTTACCAAACAAAAAAGTAATTACAGTGAAAGCAACTCTATTATTCGGTACAGCAGATTTATTAGCCAGAAGCGATTGTCTTAATTTTACACATCATAATGGCAGTTTTGGATGTCCTGTCTGTTTTTCCAAGGGGGAAACAAGTTTCACGGAATCTGGTAGCCATACACATATTTATCCATACAATGGAACAGAAGACAGACCTTTTAAACCCACATTAAGAACTAAGGAAAAATGTGAACGATACGCGCAAACAGCATTACAAGAAGGCAAAGCAGTGAATGGAGTGAAAGGCTATACTATCTTGTCTAAATTGATGTTCGATTTTGTGAAGGGGACAGCGATAGACAAGATGCATTGCGTCGATAGTGGAGTAGTAAAAAAAATAATGATGCTGCTGTTTGACGTTAAATATCGCAATTTTGATTTTTCACTGTACTCAGCAATTGAGGAAATTAGCTCGCGACTTTGTAGCATTAAGCCCCCATCGTTCGTTCACCGTCTGCCAAGATCAGTATCTGATCTGCTGCACTGGAAATCTTCAGAATTGAGATTATGGTTCTTTTATTACTCTATTCCTGTGCTTAGTGGTGTGATGAAAGACCACTATCTAGATCACTACTCTTTATTAGTCGCTGGTATTGCTCTGTTAAGTACAAACAAAATTTCTATGAACATGATCTCGACAGCTGAAAATTTCCTGCATAAATTTGTCCGTCAATTTGAAATATTCTGTGGGATCGAAAATGGAGTGTGGGTGGTGAGACAACCGAGTGGTTTCGTGAACGATATAACTAGGTTTTATTAACAAAAAGCAATGGGTATAAGATCGGCGTGAGCTCTTAGGAGTTGCCCGTCGTATCGTCGTCCGTCTTTGGCGTCTCCGTTCGAACTGCCTTTGGATCCTAGTCCAAACGCAACCGTCGGTCTTCCGCCCCCCGATGCCCGTTGACGCTACGGACAAGGGGCCATAAACCCTGTCCGCGGACGTACCGGCGGCATTTCGCGAAAACCCTCCGCAAACTAGGCCCCTCGAATAGCGGCGACTCCAGGTAGTTTTGCTGGGAGTCTCCGGATACCACACTCGGCCATCCTGCGAAAACATCTGGCCTCAGATATTTCCGTCGCTCTCGCTCGACGAAAACTCCGCGTTGCTAGACCATGGCTTTAGGTGATCCGCGGAAGCGGATGTACTATTCGGGCCTTCGTGCTCTCCGACTTTGGCGACCGTGTAACGGTCGTTCCGCAGCTCCTTTGTTATCCGATATGGGCCAAGAAATTTTGAGCAAAACTTGAGTCCTGGTTTAACTTGTGTACGCTTAATTGCCACCAGGTCGTCCTCTTTATAGCGTCGGGCTTCCTTTCTCAGTCTGTTGAAGGTTCTCTGGTTCTCGGCCTGGATCTTCAAGATGCGGTTCTTGGCGTCGCTTCGAAGTTCGTCCCGTTGTTCCTGGAATATGGCTGTGCATTCTTGCTCGACTCTTTCCTTTAAATTTAGGTCGTCCTTTAGCTGCATGCGTACTCCGGTAAGTAATTCGAAAGGCGGTAGTCCCGTACTTCGGCTGGGCGTGGCATTCAGGTATCGCTGGGCCTTTCCTACGTGCTTGTGCCATTCCTCCGCTCTCGGCGCGGACAGTTTGGTTAGTAGTGGTATTAGTATCCGATTCACCCTTTCTATCTGTCCGTTCCCTCTTGGCACGCCGGTGGTGATTAAGATATGCTGTATTCCCTCCTCGTTACAATAGTCTTCGAAAACGTTTGACGTGAACGCAGATCCTCTATCCGACACGATTCGCCTGGGGTTTCCAAAGATAACTGACTGCTTGCTTAGACGATCTATGACTTCGGCTGCATTGGTAGTCTTGGTCGGATAAAACCAGACAAACTTCGTAAAAGCGTCTATCACTGCGAAGATGTGCTTGTAGTCTTTCCTCGTGGACGGCATCGGGCCCAGGTGGTCGATATGATAGGTGTCCAAAGGAACCTCGCGCTTATCGATGTTGTTTAGTAGGCCTTCCTGCTTGCCGTGCTTCCTCTCGGCCAAAATACAATTGATGCAGTTCCGCACGACCCTTTCTACTTTCGGGCGCATCTCCCTGAACCAGTAATCCCGCTTGATGAGTGACTCCGTTTTGTTGATCCCAAAGTGTCCCTGCTCGTGAGTCTGTCGAATCAGCTGTGATTGCATCGGCCTTGGAATAACCACGAGCAGATCGTCGTCTACGATTTTATGCAATAGGCCATTCTTTACCGCGTAGCCCTCTGCTCCTCGCTGTTGTACGTCTTCAAGGGTTTTCTTTAGGTTGTCGTCTTCGCGTTGCGCTCTTTTCAATTTGGCAGTAAGTCCCTCGTCTTCGCACACCAGCATAACCTCGGGCAGTGGGTTTCTGCTCAACGCGTCGGCATGCAACATTCGCGAACCTGGGCGATGCTCTATAACGTATCTATATTCCTCTAGAAAGAGAGCCCACCGAGCTACTCGCACACTAAGGTCCCTCTTACTCATTGTCATTGCAAATGCTTTGCAATCTGTTACAATTTTGAAGGGAATACCCAAGAGATGAACCCTGAATTTCTTTAACGACTTAACGATAGCAAGGACCTCCAGCTCGTAGCTCGTGTACTTCTCTTCTGCCGGGTTTGTCTTACCGCTCGCGTAATACACAGGATGAAACGCATTATCCTCGCTGTCTCGCTGCAGTAAAACTGCTCCATAGCCGAACATGCACGCGTCAGTGTGCAGCTCGGTTTCTGCACCTACTCTGTATAATTTCAAACAAGGTTTCTCGCTTAATTTTATCTTAAGTTCTAAAAAGGCTTTTCTTTCATTAGCGCCAAATTCAAATTTCACACCCCCTCTCAGTAGATTTGTTAGCGGTCGCGCTATCAGAGAGTATTGTGGGATGAATTTGCGGAAGTAGCCTGTTAATCCTAAAAAGCTTTCGACGGCTTTAACGCTTTTGAGTTCTGGAAAACGTGTTACCGCTGCAGTCTTGCGCTCTGAAACCTGAATTTTCCCATTCTCAACAATATATCCGAGATACTCTATACTTTCTTGGAGAAACTGACACTTATCCCAATTAATGATTAACCCGTGTTGACTCGCGACGTCGAGCACGGTTTTCAGGCTTTCTATGTTCTCTGCGTAGCTTACTGAAGGCACAATCAAATCGTCCATATATATTAAAATTAGTCCGTCTGCTAGGAGTTCTCGAAAAACCGCATTTATAAATTTTTGAAAAACGGAAGGTGAATTACACAGCCCGAACGGCATCCGTAAAAATTCGTAATGACCATTGGGGATTACGAAGGCCGTGTACTTCCGACTATTCTCGTCTACTGCGACGTGAAAAAATCCATTTTTAAGGTCGATAGTGGTAAACAACTTCGCGCCTTGCAACGAATCTAATTGATCTTCGATCAGCGGTAATGGGTATCGATCTTTCACGACTTTCTTGTTCAATTGACGGTAATCTATGCAAACTCTAGTCGAGCCGTCCTTCTTCTTGGTCAAGACTACCGGACTCGCATACTCCGAACCAGACGGCTGGATTATACCTTCGTTTAGCCAGGTTTTTATTTGTTTCCCTAGCTCTTCCTTTTCTTGAGGCGATAGCCTACGCGGTCGCTGATACACTGGTACGTCATCTTTTAAAATCAGATTCATCTTAACCCCTACTTCGCGGGTTTTATTCGGTGCGTATTTCTGAATTACGTCGGACAATATTTCTCTGTGCTCTAAATTCGCGACACCCGATAGGTCAACGCCGTTAGCCTCATAAACTATGTCCATTTCGAATACTTCCGGAACATCAGGATTCCTTGCGCGATCTAATGGCTTTGAAATAGAGACTTTTCCTTCTTTGATACGGACTTCGACTTTGTTTAAAAAATCTGTACCAATCAACAACTCATGTTGCATCAGGGTATCTGAAACGACATGTATCTCTATCGGATATGAAATTCCGTCAACTACTATCTCTACGCCAAAATCGCCTAGCGTGCTATTATTCTCGGAACCTATACCGCGAAACAAGACTTTTCGGTGTCCCAGTGTGGGTGCGCCGAGCTTAACGTACCTGTCCGCTCTGATCAAGCTTAAGTTGCTTCCGGTGTCTATCAGGGCTACTAACTTAGAGTCATTAATCGTCACCTCCTTGTAGTGCTTTCCGTCGGTATGCTGCGTTGCGTTGACATCCCCCTTCGCTGATTTCTGCGCCGTGCACTTAGACGCGATATGGCCGAACTTATTACACGTAAAACATTTGGCACCTTTGCCCTTTGCCGGACACTCTGCACTTAGGTGATTCCGCTCTCCGCAGTTGAAACAGCGCCTTCCGCCGGATGTACCTTCGCGTGAAGTTCTCTTGTCCCTGTCGTCGTTGCTTCTGGTTGTCGTCGGTGCCGTTTTCTTCTTCATGTTCTTCTTCAGGCACTCGTATTGGACGAATTTCTCCTTTAATTCGCGCAGAGTCGTCGCGCCGTACAGAACAGTTTTATTAACTTCTTCGTCCTGCACTCCGTCAATGATATACTGGATGACGGCTTTTGTCTCGATATCCGCTTGGGCCGCGATCTCCATCATCCTGTAGATGTACTCATGAAATGTTTCATCGGCGGTTTTCTTCCTCGCGATCAAGCTTCTGTGTACCGTATGGCTGTCGGCGACTTGGTCGAACTCTGTCTTCAGCGCCTTCTTTAGCTGCTTCCAAGTCCTTCCCCATTCTTCGTACTGCACGAATAATTGAGCCGAACCGCGCAGCAGCTTCCTCGCATACAGTACCTTTTGAATGTCCGACCATTCGCAGTCTCGGGCCATCTCTTCAAAATCCTTCAGCCATCGATGGACACTCAGCGTGTTATCTCCACTGAACTTTTGCATTGCGTCTTCAACGTCTCTTATTTTCAAAAAGGGCTTCGTATTCTTCCGCGTTCTCCTTAGAGCCGGTAATTCATCTTCGTCGTCGCTGTCGTCATTATCGTCGTCATCGTCGCGGGTGCTCCTGCGACCATCGTTTTCCCCGTCGTCGTCTTCTTCGTCTGCCTCTTCTTCGCCGTGTTCCTCTTCGAATCTTAAGGCTGCTTTCAGTCGGCTGACCAAGTCGTCTTTGCGGCCTGTCGTCTTCAGTTTCCGCTTTTTCAATTCTGCTTTAAGCTCAGGGAGCTTCATCTTACCCACTTTCATTTCGCCAACAGCATCACTAGCCTCGGTGACTGTTTTGTTCACCTCACTGTCACTCATTGTTCAGTCCGCGACACAATCACGATTCAACAAGGATAATTCACCACGAGAACACTCGCGATCCCGGACGAGCCCCCAATTTGTGGGATCGAAAATGGAGTGTGGGTGGTGAGACAACCGAGTGGTTTCGTGAACGATATAACTAGGTTTTATTAACAAAAAGCAATGGGTATAAGATCGGCGTGAGCTCTTAGGAGTTGCCCGTCGTATCGTCGTCCGTCTTTGGCGTCTCCGTTCGAACTGCCTTTGGATCCTAGTCCAAACGCAACCGTCGGTCTTCCGCCCCCCGATGCCCGTTGACGCTACGGACAAGGGGCCATAAACCCTGTCCGCGGACGTACCGGCGGCATTTCGCGAAAACCCTCCGCAAACTAGGCCCCTCGAATAGCGGCGACTCCAGGTAGTTTTGCTGGGAGTCTCCGGATACCACAATTCTATGGGGCCCAATTTTGTTCTATTAAGGGCCAGTTTTACCAAAGCCAAGTTATACCTAGAATAAGTATACCGAGGATAAATTTATACTCTTCTTTATACCTGGTATAAAGCGCAGGCGTTTTACCAGCTCCAAGTTTGCCTGGGATAACTATTCCAGGTATAAGCGTTGGCCATCTAAAATTATTTTTAGGTTGGTAGTAAGAAGTACGTACTGCGCATGACATTTGGTCGTTTTGACAGCTGTTCCGGCGCGATAAATGAAATTCGGAGTTGTTATTCTCAGTATAACCTAACTTTTTGTTTTTGACGTCTTTATTCTTTCATGATATAATCATAACCTGATCGTTGTGGTAAATTGTTATTAATTTTGAAATAGTTGATTGATGTACCAGTTTTTTAATCATCATCTGATGATGACATTGACGTATTACCAAGAATCAGAAATCCAAAGAAAATACGTGCCCGGTAAATAAAAGATATCTATAACAATATATTTATATTTTCGTAACAATAACTTTTATTTTCGAGTCGTCGATAAAAGCATCAGGTACAAAACACGTCCAAACATTCGATATCTCACCAACAAGAATGTGTTCAGTCTCAAAAAACTATAAGGGTCGTCACACAATAATAGTAATTACAACGTAAAATTGCACCATTTGATCCAAATCTCGTATCGGACAAAATATATTCTAAAATCTATAAACTTTTAAATCGCTACAACTTAAGATTTATCACGCGGTGACATTACTCTGAGATTACATAGAGCGGTACAATGTTATCGTTTTTTTAACCCTTATGTGCACACCCAACTTTTACCACGTCGTTACACACCCGGGGTACCCGGGTGCCCACCACTGGTTTTTCTCGATTCCTGAATTTTCATATGAACGGAATCGTTTGGAATCAATTTACTTCATTAAATAAACATTAATAGAAACTATTTAAGCCATTTCCAAGTTCCCTAGCCCACTACAGCTCCCATGAAAGGAAATAGAAGTAGGGTCTCCGAGCGCTACACAGGTAGCGCGCGGTCAATTTTGCCCAAGAAGAACAAAGCTGTAATATTACTATCGACAATGCACTCTGATGCTGCTGTGAATGCCGATAGAAAGAGAAAACCTCACATGATCTCTTATTATAATAGATATAAAACTGGTGTAGATACTATGGATCAAATGGTTACTCGATACACCACGCACAGGCGTACTCAGAGATGGCCGCTTGCTATGTTTTTCAATATCCTAAACGTAGGCGCTCTTGCTTCGTATATAATATATTATGAGAACAACAAAATGATTCGAAAGAAAAGTAATCAGCGACGTATATTCTTGCGTCAACTAGGCGAAGAACTAGCGAAACTCTTTATTGAGGATCATTCTGCGAATGGCCAAATAATGCGCAACTTCAACACGAAAATTGCGATTGAAAGCGTGATCGGGCCACAGGCTGGTCCTTCCACTATTCCTGAGAGGCAAGCTCAACCTCGAGACAGTACAGGCAGGAAGAAAATTATAGGTTCTTGTCATATATGCTACAAAGAAACGATCAAAAGACGCCGGAAAACACGAAAATCTTGTTCGGTTTGCGAGAAACCTGTTTGCGATGAGCATTGTTCATCGACGATCAGATGTATCGATTGCGCTGGAGGAATGTAAATATACTCTAATATACCTTGAAAATTATTGTAATTATTTATTCATTAACCCCTGTTACCTCAATGAAAGATTCATGGATGATATTAATTGATTCCCGATTCGAAATGCCATTCTTAATCTAGTGGGTACCCGGGTACCCAGGTGTGTCCGCTAAGCACATGTACTTCAACGCCGTTTATTTATATCTCAAAAAATTTGAAAAAAATTTATGAGTGTGTGTTTATCTTCAAAAAGAGTCAAATAATGGGGATCTTGAGGCCCAGGCCGGTATTTCAATTTTTCTCCGAGTTACGAGCAAAAATATGACGAGGTGGGCACCCGGGTATCCGGGTGTGCACATAAGGGTTAAGTATACGCGACCCTATCTAAAAAGTATACAAAGAGCGTTGTACGACTTGATGTCTAATGCCGAGGTATCTTACAAAAGTGTATCAATGCAAATCTAAAATTTTTTCATATTCTACATCGTACGACGGATGTATCACTTCTGCTCCTGAAAACTGCAATCACGCGAATTGAAGAAAGGTATAATGTTTACCTAGATAAATTTAAATGTTATTTATACAAGACAATGCAATGGTAGATGACTTCTTTGGTTGATATTATTGGATACCGTTGAGATTCTCGCGATTAGAGACCCGCGTGCGTCAATTTTAAATTTAAACTTGCATTTTCTGAGTAAAAGAGTGAAGAGAGAAAACAAAATTTTCCCGACGTTTCTATGAGCTTCTATCCTCCTATTAAAAAAGAACTATAATCTAAAATGTGTCGTGCGAAATTACCTCGCAGAGAAAGACTCATTTATAAAAGAAGGCTACAATAGCCGTTCCTCGGAGCACCGTCCGACGCGATTGCTGCGACCCAGAGAACTTGAGTATCATCGAGTTCTTAATCTAGAACGAATTATCGAACGTCAACGTCGCGGTGGAATTTCTACTGTCCGGCGATTGCATTGCGATATATCGTTTCCGTAAGATCTCTTGAAGGTCGTTGCAAGAGCAATTTTCTCGTTTGGCTCGCAAAGGTCTCCCACCCGGCGATCTGAAAAACACGTTTAAAAGCCCACTGTGAACAAAATCAATCTTTCGCAGCCACGACATTCTGACAATGCGGAACTCCTCTTTGTTCCTGGCGAATAAAAAGTTTACCGCGATAAAATTGTTTAATCGTACCTTGTGACGAGTTTCATTTTGACTTTGTTGATGTTTTTCAGTATGTCGCCCATTGATTTCTGGGAGATCAGTGGCGGTTTATGTCGATCGATGAACTTGTAGCCCTGTAAACTAGCTCTCCTCGCGATGTTAGGAGTCGTTGGAGGTTGCTGAGGTGGCGGCATATAATAATGACTAATTAAAAGTTTTAACATTATGATAAAAACGATTACCTACATTAGCATTGATCCCGAAGCAAGAAATCTTAAAGTCGGCAATAATTTTGTTGCTGGCTGAATTGCTGCATTTCTTGGCGACCTCGAAGCAATGCGATGTCGTATTTGTCCCAATAATCTCTGACAGGTTTGTTTTTCCAAACGAAAGCAAGTGAAGAATTCTACAACCATTGTATTCTTCGAAATAGTCAACTCTGGAATAGTTTTGTATTAGATATTGGTTATAAATTAGTAGGTATAGGTATCCTTTATTTACTTACCGGGCACGTATTTTCCTAGGATTTCTCATTCTTTGTAAGACGTCAATTTCATCATCAGATGATGATTTGACAACTGGCACATCAATCAACTCTATTTCACAACTAATAACAATTATTATGATTCTGTCACGGTTGTGATTCTGTCACGGAATAATAGACGCAAACAAAAAGTTAGGTTATCCCGAGGATAGCTAGCTTATCCAGCGCTGAAACTGCCGGATAAGCTATCCCTGCATTTATTCCAAAGTTTATCCTATTCCAGACTTATACCATCGTGGTAAAACGCTTGCGTACAGGTTATTCTCAGTATAGCGCTATACGGCGTTTATACCGTGTTGGTAAAACCGGCCCTAATATTCACATGTTACTGCACTTACCTGAATGTGTTAAACAAACAGGCCCACTGTGGGCCCATTCTTGCTACAGGTACGAAGATCTAAATGGTCACTATTTAAAGTTGATTCATGGTACACGATATGTTGATTCCCAAGTTGCCACTACACACTTACAAACGATAAAAATGGAACGTTATTTGCAACAACTTCCAGATGGTAATTTAAAAAATGTATGTACACAGCGAAAACGCCAATTAAAAATTTGCGAAGAATTAAACGCCGATTGTTACAGTATTGGAACGTATACTAACCTGAGCGACACCGACAGGCAAATATTGCGAACAAATTGTAATGCAATTGATTTTTGTAAAAGAAATGTAAAAAAATACCTTCGACTTTTGAAAAACAACCAACTGTATGTTGGAGAAATGTATAAATCAGGAAACCTACTCACAAACTCTTCGTGTGTAGCTTATCTTAATATCGCAAACAATGCTAACGGCTTTGGTTTTATCTATGCATTTTACAAAGGAATATTGAACTGCGATTGTGAGGAGCACTGCCAGTGTACAGAAGAGCACTTCGCTCTTATTAAATGCATGAGTACGAATATTGCATTTCAAATTACTGGGGACAAAAAAATTACGACAAAAATTGCTTACATCGAACAAGGTATATGTACAGATTTTGCGAAATTCATTCTTCTTCCGATCGACAATTTGATTTCTGTATGCATACACATAGATATAAATGGGACTACTTATATTTGTAACCCTGTAAACAACAAAGAATTGGAATAAAATGGGACGGAAAAATATGAATAATGTTTTTCATTTTACCTTGATATATTAGCATCTACCAACGTTGTAAACCGCTTTCACATGTCTAATTCTTGCCCGGGTCGAAATGCTAAAACTCTATTAAGCTCGCAAAATACTCGAATCTTGCAAATTCAGAAAAAACTGCAGTTTCCGATGCCGAGGTGAGCATTCAAAGAGAATTTTATTTTTTCAACACTCACTATGTACTCGCATAAGACTCTCATGATCAGCTGATTAAATATATTATTTTTGATCGGGAGTCTTATGCGAGTACATAGTGTGTGTTAAAAGAATAAAATTTTCTTCAAATGCTCGCTTCGGCCTCGTAAACTGCAGCTTTTTGCGAATTCGCGAGATTCGAGTATTTTGCGAGCTGAAAAAAGTGTTATATATAGTATATAGAATTTCGACCCGGGTAAACTCTCTTTTCATTCGCGCATGTACTTCTTTGAGGATAATGTGAGAATAATATAGTGTCTCGTCAAAATTCTTGAAATTAATCAGTACAAATAGACAACAAAAATTGTTTTATGACGAGAAATACATTTTTGAGGACAATCTGAAAGTAAAATATTTTCTCGTGAAAGTATTTGAAAATAATGATTACAAATAGACAACATAAAATTGCTTTTCAGTGAAGAAGTACATTTTTGAAGACAAACTGAAACCAATATAAATTCTCATTGAGATTTCTGAGGACCATTTGAAAGTAAACATCGCTTGCTTCTTGGAGAGAACAATAGAAATGCCAATTTTGAGGACAACTTGAAAACAAAAATTCTGCCCCGGGCTGTTACAGTTTTCGACAAAATCTTCAAACACCTTTCTTATTGGTGCCAGTTTATCATACTTTTGTCTTTCGGCCCGGTCGAGAATGTTATCAAAACGTAATGCACCTAGTAGAGTGTAAAAACGGCATTTTGACATCACTGTACGAAAACACTGGAGCTGTCCCATCCGTAGCCCAAGGTCCTCCAAATTAACGTGAGACGATTTCAAAACACCGGCCAAGTACAATAAGCCAAATAAAGCCTTTTTATTTCATCCATATTTGTACTAACCACGTCTCTCTGGCGTGAGTAATTAGCACGCATTTTATCCAAGTATATATTTGTATACCGGCAAATTTCACTTACGGTTTCGTTGGTGAAAAATAAATTCCAACAATCTAAAGGGTTCTTACAATTTTTAGCAATTTGTTTTACGCCTGGTAAACGAGTAACCAAGTTATATTTCCTTGTACGGCTGCTCTTTCGATACGGATGTATACCCCATTTTGTTTTACCATCCTTCCCAAGATAACACAGTTCTCCCTGATGTAAAAATGTATCCTCATTATCATCCGATTCGGCAGAAACCTCCGCGAGTCCGTATTATGATCCGATTCTTCACAATAATCTACATCACTGTCGTCTTCGTCGTGTAAAGATATATCTTTTTCTTCATCTTCCGTCTCTGATAACCACTCCAACAATTGGTTTTGCTGTATCCGTTCCATGGGTTATAAAATATGTCAAATCAATAAATATACGTAACAAGATATGCAGCGAAAAGCACTACTATATCGCTCTACGGTTACTCGCGTACTGAGCGCAGAGCTCACTACATTGCATCATTCCAAAACAATGTTTGGTGGGGAGAAACAGGACCGTACTTTAGCCGTTGCCTATAAAATTTATGTTCTATACAGTATGATCAAGGAATAGCATAAAGCAGAATATTGTATGTTTCAAGATTCTTTTTTTATAATGTTTGAAATATAAAAGTGAACGCGCCGCTCAGTACGCGAGCAATCGCGGGTTAATGCCGATTCGGCAGCTTCGTCGTGTAAAAATTGGTACGCGGTCGTATGCTTCGCACGTTTCAGGAAAGGTGGTCGAATCAATTTAATTCGGTACTTTAAACATTCACTGTCAATAAGGAAACCTTTGTCCACCATGACAGCACCACCGGGAGACAATAATTGTAAAATTGTTGAATGCGCAACAATTTGTTTGTCACTAGCTCTTCCCCCAAATGCTTTGCTAACATGCGTAATTTAACCCGATGGAGAAACGCCGATTAAAAATTTCATCGTGCATGTCCCTTTGTAATGCGAGTAGCAAATCATGCGACAGCGTAAATACTTGGATCTTTGAATATATGTCTCTTTACAATCCAAAACAATTCGAGTGTCTGCACACTTTGCAAAACATTTTGGCATATTTTTTCAAATTTCTTCTTTTCCCGGCCAACGTATGACAACGCATAAAATTTGCTTTAATTTCAATATTTTGTGCTGGTAAAATAACGTTTCACAGAACAAGCTGTTACTTCGAAAAAAACCGCCGCACTTTCATACGTTAAATTTAGTTTTAAAATCATAAACGTAAGCATTATTCGATGTCGAGAAGATAAACCATTTTTTGATCTTGTGCAATTGAGAGCTTCTAATTTATCTAAACACGTCTGCATTGCCTGTAGGACGTCGAAAGATGGAATACCTGTTAAGGTGTTTAATTGTTTGTCACTCTCGACCATACTATCAATTGCCTTTTTCTTGCAAAAAATCATTTTGTCGGCTTGACAGCATTTATCGATGCCTAATTTTGATGCAGTTACTTCTTCGACCTGAGTTCCCTTATCGCACAACAAAATTTCTTGTAAGATGTCAACAGTCACAGAATCAGTTGAACTGGTCGCAATTATATCTGAAATATCGTTGCTGCCTGGAAGCTGATTGATCTTGTTGTTCGGAAATCTACCATCGGGAACTTTTTTTGTTTTGTTTTGTTTTTCCATATTTTCCAAAGTTCTATAAGCAAGCAACTCGTAAATATAAATAACTAAACAAAAGTGTTAAGCCTACACTGGTATCGTAGGTAAAATTTACGCATTCCAACTACAGATTATAACGTATCATAGAATATCGATACCGGTCTAGGGTTAATTATTGTTACCGCTCTGATTCTTCTTCCACTTTTCTCCTTTTCATTGCTCGTTCGTCTCTTTTACGTATGGACTTCAAATTACGTTTTCTTACTGTTAGTAAAGTTACCGGCAGTTTCTCCGTTGGAACAGCTGTTTTCTTTAATTTTTTTTCTCATTGTATGCTGTCCTAACCATTAATACTTAATATACTTAACTTAATATTTTATTCTTTACTTTTTCTGCAACAAGGGATGTAATTTCTTACCAGCATAATGAAAATCCTCTAATTTAAAGTGGTCACTGCACACTTTCATGCACGTCGTGTATACCTCCATTTTTAAATTATTCAACCACTTCTTTCTCAATTGTGCATTAGATGGAAACATATGAAAGCTTAAACTGTCCGTTTTTATATTTCCACACTGAGGAACAATGCAATACTTTTTATTGCTTTTTCCCCCATGTTTTACAAACGTCAACAAAACTACCTCAAAAAAACTAAAATCTCTAGAGTGTTTCTGAGGCTGACCGCGGCCAGTTCAATATTTAGTTGACTAATGTACTTTTCGGTATTATTAAGAAATGTAATCCAAATGTGCTGTGTTGATATCTTGAAAGGCTCCTTGAAACTCTTGCCGTATGCATTTCTGGAATTCATTAAATCAAATAATCGATCAAAAATACGTAAAAACTCAACCGTTGCGTGACTGTTTTGGAATTTAGGATGATTACAAAATGCTAAAAATTCAATTGCGTCAGCAACTCCGCTACTAATCACTTGTGCAGCTAACAAAACTTTTATTTTTTTATTATGAAAACCAGAAATGGATTTTGGACAACTTATTGGCATATTTGAGACCCATTTTTTCTTGATGTTCATGGAGATCGCGGATGTATTGAAACGAAACGACACCGGCTGGAGATATAATATCTGTTGCAGCTAGTGTATTTCTGCATAACTTCATATGACACGGATCCATGATCGCATAAATATTTTCATTTGTGTTTGAATGTTTGAAGAATATAGTGATCTTTTTACCACCTGAAACATCAAAATTGCAGCCTAACTTTGTCAAAGTCTTAAAATTAGTGTTAGTACCATCACAGGTAATCGAACGCACAGTAACCCCTACAGCGTACAATCTCTGTATTGCCTTTACGATTAAAGTTGCCTGATTGTCAGCACTTATGCCGTTAATAAAAAAATGTGGTATAGGTATCTTAAATTTAACATAGTACGATACTATTTGGAAGACTAACATTTCTTTCGCATTTTCCTTTGGTTTCTCTTCGGTTTGTTCTTTTGGTATTGCCCATTCATATGTCGTCGTATTTTCATTTGTTTTGACATGTCCACGTGACTTTTCTGCTTTCAGTAGATACGTGGCATTACCATAATCTACTTCTCCACGTAATCTACTCTCTTTGCGATCTACACAGGTACTACGCCGTATTGACATACCATCCATTATTAAAGCTACTTCTGAAACTTTTTTTTGAATGAAACTTTTCCGTTTGAAGATATTTGAAAACACCGTAGAGAAATCCTGGTTCCCAAGATACGTCACTAATCATTTTTCGAAGGGTCGATCAATCGGGTAAACCTAATTTATTTTTCAAGAACTTATATGCTTTAGGCGAATAGAAGTAAACAGTCGTTGCGAATTCCTTCATCTTATCTGTGTAGCGAAAACCTGATTTTTGTTGTCATTATTTTTTAACTGATTGTGCAAAAGTTGCAAAGTTTCATCCGAAAAACGCTTAGTTAATTCTTTTTCAAGTTCTTCCGAACGGTTACCTTGCCTCTTCAGTTCTCTGATTACAGCATCCATCTTTGTTAATTTCTTGTCTCGGCGACGTGCTCTCTCTTGAATAATTTTCACTTTCCTTTCGAGGCGCCAGTTTTTCTCTTTGCACTTTCTCAGCTTCTCCTCGGTCTCTTTTAATTTGAATTCATACATTTCCACAGTTTCCCGGGGCAGAATTTCAGCCAGAAAATGTTGAGAGCAATGACAAGAATGTGACAATAATGTGAAGAAACCGGGATAAGTGAATACATGTTATTTTTGTCCTCTATTTGTCTTCATAATCTTTCTTTTGTCCACTATCTGAAGTTTGAGGATAAAACGAGGACAAAAATTGTCATCATTTTGTCTTCATAAGTGTCAGTAAGTAACAGTAATTCCTAAGAATGGAAGATTTTGAAGGCAATTTGAATACCACGGTAACTACTAGGTACTCATTTTGTCCTCAAAATTTTCAATTTCTATTACAAGTTTGCTCTCAGATTATTCTCAAAATTTTCACTTCCCACGACAAGTTTGTTTTCAGATTATTTTCCAAATCTTCCATTTCCATGACACGTTTGCGCTCAAATTGTTCTCAAAATCTTCACATGCGATTTTTAATAATTGTAGGTATAGAAATGAAAACTTTATACTTATATGGAAACTCAATTTATTTTTTAATGAAATTAAATGTCACTTTTAATTACGTCACACTGGCAGGGGTTGACTAATTATTTAAATAATGAAGAAATGACATCGCATTATTGTCGAAATGACAAGCGTTGTCTCTATTAGATGAATAACAACTTGATGACACGTTTTGTTGACTACAGTTTAAGTTGGAGTAGGTTGAGCCTGATGGTATTTCCTGCTGAGTAGAATGGTAAGTCGCAGTCGATGAACGTGGAGGTAGAAAATTTGGGGACATCCCTTTATTCATTTCATCAGAAACTAATGAGGTAACACTGTAAAAAAAAGAAAGTTAGTATTTTGATAATACAGTAGTATAAAATTGTGCCACTTTGTTTTCGACAAAAGTTCCATACTTTTCTGGTTGCGCAGCAAATGTTTTATTCGTAGCAACAGCTGTTGCCATGTTTGATGTCGCAAATTCATCACGTTTGGTAGACGAATAACAACTTGATGACACGTTTTGTTGACTACAGTTTAAGTTGGAGTAGGTTGAGCCTGATGGTATTTCCTGCTGAGTAGAATGGGAAGTCGCAGTCGATGAACGTGGAGGTAGAAAATTTGGGGACATCCCTTTATTCATTTCATCAAAAACTAATGAGGTAACACTGTAAAAAAAAGAAAGTTAGTATTTTGATAATACAGTAGTATAAAATTGTGCCACTTTGTTTTCGACAAAAGTTCCATACTTTTCTGGTTGCGCAGCAAATGTTTTATTCGTAGCAACAGCTGTTGCCATGTTTGATGTCGCAAATTCATCACGTTTGGTAGACTTTTTTACAGGCAAAGTGTTTTGCGGGGTCATATTCGGGGTCACTGCTTTGACTGATTTTTTTTTGTATCGTCTTTTATTTCCGCAAACTTGGTTAACGTGCGAGACGAAATCCGGCCACAAAATTGCTGTTTCGTTTCTTAATTGGCACCAATCTGAGATAATTAGTTTGGAAAATAAATTGTACAGCTTATCATAACGTTATCAAAAACCAAATTTCGTGGTACTGAATTTTTTATAATTTTACATCTGTTAAAGTCTCAATATATGAATGAAGTGATAGTATACCGTAGATTCCCTTCAGTAATTTGTCATTTAATCCTGGCCGGTCACTTTTTTGTCCCAGCGCACAAAAGTTTTTGAGGTTTTCTCCATAGATATGCGTTAGGGCCATGGTCGACACCTTCCTCCAATCGCAGAAAGGTTTTGCCTCTGTCCAGCCACTTTGTATTTCAATGCAAGTGATCAAATTGGTCAAGAAGTATACGCCTGTGTTTGGAGCTATTTCTTTCTAGAAAAATTACAAAAAAAGCAAATTATTTTCGTTGAATATCATTCATAATTATAGCATCATTCCTATATTTACCTTAGATTCACTGACGGTTAAAAATTCATCTGCTTTCTGAAAAACAAGGATAGGAGATTTATTTTCGTGCAATTTATTTAATAGATAGAATAGAAGGTGAAATTTATTGTAAAAATTGCACAGTACCTGTAGTATTTGTAGTTGGTCTTTCGTCTTGTTCTGCTCTTCCAACTGTTTTCTCAGCTGTTTCCCCAAGTTTTCATAGAAAATGACAATTTCTTCGGTAACTGAAACAAAAACAATACATGTTTACGATTGCATTTAACAGAAATGAAAAACATGAGAAAAAGTAACTAATTACCTTTAGTACCAAAGAAATATGTCATAGGAACTTCAACTTGTCTATTTCTATCGTTGTTTTCTTTGTCAGAATCAATGTTTTGTACAGTCGATGCTCCTTCGATATCTCCTTGATCCTGGTTTGTTTTGGGATCGATCTCTTCTCTATCGGTATCTACTTCTTCGCTTTCTTCTGCATTTTCTGTATCTTCCTCTGTAGCATCTTGACATTTTCGAATTTTGGCTTGTAACTTGTCAACACATCTCTCACCTGCGGTTCTTTTTCCTTTTTGAGGGAAGGGATTTGCCAGTTGTGACGTCGGAAAAAGTGATTGATAATTAGCAATTTTTTCTTCATTTTCTCTTTGAATTTGTTTTCGTTGAGCTGAAACCTTTTTCTTTTCTTTCTTAATCTCTTTGGCAGCTTCTACCATCTTCGGCATACACATTTTCGTTGCTGGTGAACAAATCATCCCGTTTGAGTCGAGCAGAATTTTATCAAGTTCTTCAATGGACGCTAAAACATGTGATGTACTCAATATTAACTTTTAAATTCGAATTCACAACTGAAAAAACTTCTTCAATTGCTGCAAGCAGACACTCACCTCCATATTGCACAATTTTTACTTGCACTGATTCTCAACCAGTTTGGTTGTTTTTAAAAATTATAGTGGTCTCGTCGCCAACATTTTTTTTCCCCCGGCGAGGTAATGTTTGAGCTTCAATAACGTCCTTAAGGGAAGTCCCTTTGTACCAAACAAGAACATATTGATGATCTTTCTGATTCTTTTTAGTTGACATAATCTGTTTTGAAAATCCTGCAGAATAATTAAAGGTTAATTTTTTTAATTGAGTTTTGTTCACAAATAACTGAAATAGTTCACAATTTTTACGAAAAATTACATCGACAACATTTTTCATACGATTATTAACGTAGAAGCTCAATTTTAATACGTATTTCATGCATATATAATTTTTTCTTGTTCTACGTCGTGGTGACAATCATGTTCGTGTGACTTCCACGTTAGTTTATTGCTAAATAATATTTTCGATAAACGTGGTTTCAACGGCATTCAGGTAAACCGATATTCAGGGCAAGTATTTTTAATTTTTACCTTTCTGAAACTGTAAAATCGTCGTTGTTTATCGCAGTAGATAGTAGGTGAAAAAACCTTTATTCCACAAAACTGGACACAAAGAAAATTGCTAAATAAAACTAAATGAAGATTCGATTGGAATTGAGAGTCGCGGCACGAAGACGGATAGCACGAGGCGTTGCGCGTCGGTTCTCGGTGAGTTCTGAGAATTTCACCGCGCGTTTTCCTAGACAAAGTCAAAACGCGAACAAAAAGGTAGCCATCGGCGGGGGTAGCGTGGTGGGGTACGTTTTCGCGTTCCGCTTTGTCTCATGGCGTGGCGTTGGAACAAGGGAAGACGCGGTGGTGAGTCCCACGGCCAGCGCGTCGCAGGCAAAAAAAAAGGCCTGCAAGGGTCGATTCGGTACTTTCTAAACTGCCAAAAATAAAGAAATAAAACAGCGAACTTATACAGCCCTATCCGCTTTTATTCGACCCGAACCGACGACCCTTCAGCCGAGCGTAACTTTCGAATAGTTAGCGCTTGTCGAAACAAGCTGTACTTTTACTTAGGTCACCAGTTCCCGCCAATCAGCTCGCAGTTGCGATCTCGCGAGTAGTTCGAGAGAAACGTATACGCTTCTTAGCGAATAGACCAATCAGGACCCCCACCACAACGGAATACTTGATCCTGATTGGTCTATTCGGTAAGATGCGTATACGTAACTGTGCGAGTGACTCGAGAAAGGCCTCCACTCCTTCTCGCGCTCGGAAGAGTACAACATTATTTTTGTACATACGAAAGTTGTGAATATATCGGCAAACATGCGCAAAGCATTTAGTGAATATTCAAACAAGAGTAAACAACGGCTTTGCGTTCAAATGATGTCCACAATTAATAAAAGGTAAATAAAAACAATATTTTTTAATTAACTTTTGTATGCCCCGCCATAATAGTGGCAAAAGTTGGCGATTCGGATAAGTGTTAATTACGTGTCAATTGCTGCTTGTGCCACAGTTTGAAAGTATAATCGTAAATCTCGTTAGTTATTAATACCAATTGAAGAGTGATAATCCAAAATCGGCTAACCAACAAATCAAATAAGACTCATTTTTCAGTGATCAGCATCAGAAAGTGAATCATTTACGATTTGTAATTTAGCCGGTTTTGAATTATCACTCTTAAATTGTTATGTTACAAAATTGGTGACAAGTGTATGATTCTAACTTATATGTAGGCTTCGTCTGCAATGTACACCTCCACCGACAGAATCGATGGAAATATCTAACGACGAAGAAGTTGAAGTCAGGGAATCAGGAATTGCAGACCAGAGATCAGATGATGACGAGCAGCAGTCCTCCAGAAGCGAGGAGCAGGATGATGAACTTACCCAGGAATCGGACCGCTCAGGGGAAGAAAATGTAAACGAGGAAGAAAGAAGGAATGAGGATGAAGGAGAGTTCAACACAGATAATGATGACGATGAATTTACCGGAGATGATAGCAATGAGGAATTTCAACCAATCGAACATAATAGTATGAATGAACCATTGTACAGAGATGCACCATTGACGGTGAATGAAAGTATGGTACTCATACTTACATTTTTCCTGAGGACCAATATTACACGACGCGCTCTTTCTTTTTTGTTGCAAATCATCAATTTACACTGCCCACAGCAAAATTTATTCCGGAATAGTATTTATAAGTTTCAAAAGTATTTTTCTTTGTCCAGAACCAACTGTTGGAAAAAAAAATTTGTTTGTACGTGGTGCAATGGACGATTGCAGACGGAAAAAAGTAGATGTACTAAATGCAAAAAAAAAAGGAAGCATAATGTATCGCACTTTCTACAAATACCGTTGACCACTCAGTTGCGAGAAATGTTTAAACGCGAAGGATTTCATAACAGTTTACAGTACAGGATAAACAGACAAGTCATTCCGAACTTCATTACTGATGTGTACGATTCTACAATTTATAAAAATATGTTTGATGACGGTTTTTTAAAAGATCCAAACAACATTTCTTTAACATGGTACACCGACGGTGTGCCTGTTTTTAAATCATGCAAGATCAGTATGTGGCCGATGTATTTGATAATTAATGAATTACCTTGGGAAGAAAGAATAAAAAAAGAAAATTTATTGCTAGCTGGCATTTGGTATGGTTCTGTTAAACCAGATTTCAGTTCTTTCTTAGATTGCCTTAATCCACTTTTCAATTTATATAAAAACGGCGTTAAAATAATTTTACCAAACAAAAAAGTAATTACAGTGAAAGCAACTCTATTATTCGGTACAGCAGATTTATTAGCCAGAAGCGATTGTCTTAATTTTACACATCATAATGGCAGTTTTGGATGTCCTGTCTGTTTTTCCAAGGGGGAAACAAGTTTCACGGAATCTGGTAGCCATACACATATTTATCCATACAATGGAACAGAAGACAGACCTTTTAAACCCACATTAAGAACTAAGGAAAAATGTGAACGATACGCGCAAACAGCATTACAAGAAGGCAAAGCAGTGAATGGAGTGAAAGGCTATACTATCTTGTCTAAATTGATGTTCGATTTTGTGAAGGGGACAGCGATAGACAAGATGCATTGCGTCGATAGTGGAGTAGTAAAAAAAATAATGATGCTGCTGTTTGACGTTAAATATCGCAATTTTGATTTTTCACTGTACTCAGCAATTGAGGAAATTAGCTCGCGACTTTGTAGCATTAAGCCCCCATCGTTCGTTCACCGTCTGCCAAGATCAGTATCTGATCTGCTGCACTGGAAATCTTCAGAATTGAGATTATGGTTCTTTTATTACTCTATTCCTGTGCTTAGTGGTGTGATGAAAGACCACTATCTAGATCACTACTCTTTATTAGTCGCTGGTATTGCTCTGTTAAGTACAAACAAAATTTCTATGAACATGATCTCGACAGCTGAAAATTTCCTGCATAAATTTGTCCGTCAATTTGAAATATTCTATGGGGCAAAATTTTGTTCTATTAATATTCACATGTTACTGCACTTACCTGAATGTGTTAAACAAACAGGCCCACTGTGGGCCCATTCTTGCTACAGGTACGAAGATCTAAATGGTCACTATTTAAAGTTGATTCATGGTACACGATATGTTGATTCCCAAGTTGCCACTACACACTTACAAACGATAAAAATGGAACGTTATTTGCAACAACTTCCAGATGGTAATTTAAAAAATGTATGTACACAGCGAAAACGCCAATTAAAAATTTGCGAAGAATTAAACGCCGATTGTTACAGTATTGGAACGTATACTAACCTGAGCGACACCGACAGGCAAATATTGCGAACAAATTGTAATGCAATTGATTTTTGTAAAAGAAATGTAAAAAAATACCTTCGACTTTTGAAAAACAACCAACTGTATGTTGGAGAAATGTATAAATCAGGAAACCTACTCACAAACTCTTCGTGTGTAGCTTATCTTAATATCGCAAACAATGCTAACGGCTTTGGTTTTATCTATGCATTTTACAAAGGAATATTGAACTGCGATTGTGAGGAGCACTGCCAGTGTACAGAAGAGCACTTCGCTCTTATTAAATGCATGAGTACGAATATTGCATTTCAAATTACTGGGGACAAAAAAATTACGACAAAAATTGCTTACATCGAACAAGGTATATGTACAGATTTTGCGAAATTCATTCTTCTTCCGATCGACAATTTGATTTCTGTATGTATACACATAGATATAAATGGGACTACTTATATTTGTAACCCTGTAAACAACAAAGAATTGGAATAAAATGGGACGGAAAAATATGAATAATGTTTTTCATTTTACCTTGATATATTAGCATCTACCAACGTTGTAAACCGCTTTCACATGTCTAATTCTTGCCCGGGTCGAAATGCTAAAACTCTATTAAGCTCGCAAAATACTCGAATCTTGCAAATTCAGAAAAAACTGCAGTTTCCGATGCCGAGGTGAGCATTCAAAGAGAATTTTATTTTTTCAACACTCACTATGTACTCGCATAAGACTCTCATGATCAGCTGATTAAATATATTATTTTTGATCGGGAGTCTTATGCGAGTACATAGTGTGTGTTAAAAGAATAAAATTTTCTTCAAATGCTCGCTTCGGCCTCGTAAACTGCAGCTTTTTGCGAATTCGCGAGATTCGAGTATCTTGCGAGCTGAAAAAAGTGTTATATATAGTATATAGAATTTCGACCCGGGTAAACTCTCTTTTCATTCGCGCATGTACTTCTTTGAGGATAATGTGAGAATAATATAGTGTCTCGTCAAAATTCTTGAAATTAATCAGTCCAAATAGACAACAAAAATTGTTTTATGACGAGAAATACATTTTTGAGGACAATCTGAAAGTAAAATATTTTCTCGTGAAAGTATTTGAAAATAATGATTACAAATAGACAACATAAAATTGCTTTTCAGTGAAGAAGTACATTTTTGAAGACAAACTGAAACCAATATAAATTCTCATTGAGATTTCTGAGGACCATTTGAAAGTAAACATCGCTTGCTTCTTGGAGAGAACAATAGAAATGCCAATTTTGAGGACAACTTGAAAACAAAAATTCTGCCCCGGGTTCTTTGAAAGAAGTTGATGGATCCTAACAATCAAATTACAGAAATAACATCTCTTAAATCCATTCACTAAAATCAATATAAAGGAGAGTAGAAAATTCATTACCTTCGACTGTTCGATTCTGTTAGTTTCATCAGGTTTTTTCTTGATATTTAATAATTGCAATATCACAGGTTCTTCACATGGCATTATGGTACTGTAGCCATTGGTGGGCTACTCGGATTAACAGCTGACGAAGATTGGGAGCAGCATCCTTAATTAGTAGACCATTCCATAATTTCCACAGTTTCTTTGAAAGAAGTCGATGTATCCTAACAATCAAATTACAGAAATAAAACCTCTTAAATCCATTCACTAAAATCAATATAAAGGAGAGTAGAAAATTGATTACCTTCGACTGTTCGATTCTGTTAGTTTCATCAGGTTTTTTTTTTATATTTAATAATTGCGATATCACAGGTTCTTCACGTAGCATTATGGTAGCCATTAGTGGGCTATTCGGAGTAAGAACTGACGAAGATTGGGAGCAGCTGCCTGAATTGGTAGACCGTTCCATAATCATCTGTGATTGAAAACCAATTAAGTGAAATAATTACAATCCTTTATTTTTAATAATTGAAAAGAAAAATTTTCGGATATATTTACGTCTGAAGCATTATGGTCAATCGAGGGATTGATTTTTGAACTAGAGGCAGGCGAAGGGTTGACTATTGACACTAACGGACTTTGCGGTACAGTTGAGAAAGCATTTGAAGTGCTTATGAGAATATTGCAACTGGAGGAGCTCTGTAGGGATGTTCCTAATTGTGGCACCAAGATTCTGTTAGTTTCATCAGGTTTTTTTTGGTATTTAATAATTGCGATATCACAGGTTCTTCACGTAGCATTATGGTGACGCTGTTTGAACTCGATAGAGGAGATTTTCCAGTAGAGAAATTATAAACAGGTCTTCTTGTTGAAGTTTAAGTAAATGGGACGATGTTTTCTTTATCTCCAGAAAAACGTGGAACAGCGTATTTTTTAAGGCACCGCTTGACATCAGTAACAGTGAAATCAGATTCACTAAAATGTGCACTGCAAATATGACTGTTGTTGTTAACCTTGCTTTTTCTCGGTATAATTGCCACCCATTCTTCAAAACATTTTCGATTCTTGTGTGGAAACCTATGAAATTGTAAGTTAAATTGAATTGTTAGAATAAAATTTTTTATTGAATCGAAGATTCAAGATTTTTAACAAAATAGAATACTTACGTGTGAAATAACACTTTGCTATTGGGGAATGAAAAGTTCCATCAATTTGTAACACAACAAATCTTCCCCATTTTTTAAAATTTTCACAAAATACCTTTCAACGTCCTTAGCGTTCGATAATAACCCTTAGCCTCTAGCTTACTCTAACCTACAACCACGCTGTAACCACGTGGCTATAGGCGGACGTTACACGCTCAGTTTGGCATCAGTTCAGTCTATGATTGTGGTCAGAATGATGCTAAACTGACGGATATTTAAATACTTTAATAATATTCGTTAGTCTGCCATCAATCAATTGCAATTAAAGTCATAGACCGAACTGATGCCAAACTGAACGTGTAACGGCCGCCATAGGGCTCGTGCATGGCCGGGTGCCACTCAAATTAAGAGGGAAATACATTGCCGTAGAGTGATTTTTGGAGTTGGAATCAATATAAGTATGAGAATAGAAGCTCTAAATATTCTTTCATCATTATACATATATCCGTATATTGACAAATTTTTCATTAGTTGATGTTGTATTTCCGGAAAAGAAAAAAAATACAAAAAGCAAAAAATCTCTCGCGTGTCGAGTAATTGTGCGCACAACAAAAAACATAGAAAATAACTGAACGAAATGAATGTTTTGTTTATTTGATTTAAAATTAGTAACAAAATTAGGAAAATTACTTTTTCAAACAAGAATTAAAGATATAGATAATTCTCAGCTTCATCAGCTTGCCTTCCTTAGGTAGTAATGTCTGATCTAACAATATAATCCGAGAATATGCGAAAAGAATTAGAAATAGTCATACATGTGTACAAGAAGTAGGTAATTCTGCGCATCAGAGAATGCATGCGTATAATTACCCGCTGCGAACTAATTGGATACAAAAAACAATTACTTATAGAGAAACTTCAATTGCAATTATCTCATTATTTATGAACTTTTGGCCTATATCGATGTAAGACATTCTCAACAAAAATAGTTTAATACAAAATTGAAAATATCATGTAACAATGGATGGTTTAGTTTCATAATCTTAATTATGTCACGCACTCATAAGTATGTTAAATTTTATATATCTAGGATATATCCGTTAAATAGCGTAATTATATCTTCGTGACGTTTAGAGCATACATACATTTTACGTAACGAATATCCACGTTGTTGACTTTTTATATATAATAAGACCGTCATGTAAAGCCATATATAGGATGTAAAGGCCAAGAGGGCTAAAATAGGAAGAACCTAATTCTATTCCGAGTTTATGCACTAAACAATGGTTTGACTTACTACGATCCCATCACCTTAACAAAGAGTTGACAGTCGAGTAGGTTCCAAGAAACGGGGATTGTAAGAAGTCATGTCATTGGTCAATGTACTGACTCTGAATAGAATTAAGTTCCTCCTGTTTTAGTCTTCTTGGCCATTACACCCTGTTATATTAGAGCTACAACATTTAGTTCTGTAAACGTGATGTAATTCATGATGTGAATGTTACGAAATTGAGTTACTTCTTTCAAAGATAACAGCGATACATAAATTATATTCGTAACATTTTCGTAATCGTGACTGGCTCGATTGATGACAAAGAAAATATGTATAGACAACCCTCTCAGTCACGTTACATGTGACATCACTGTTACTTCCAAAGTAACAATATTATGTACGTTCACGAGATAGATACGTAATTATATTTGCTGGGTTGTTGCACATAAAAATGTAATCTTCAAAAAGGTATTATACGAACATGAGCTACAAAGTTACAGATAATGAGATAATAGTGATTCAAGTTTCCTTCCTGACGTGTAAGCTTAAATTCATACGGTAGGTATACCGCAAATCTCTAAACAAATCACGAACAGCGCTCACATTTCCCCAGTAACGATAACAGCAGAAAAAAAACTCGCAGGTGCAGTTGCCGCCCCTCGGAAAAATTGAGAACGTCGGCACACATATTTATACCCACGACATAACAAGCCGCGTGAATTCCTTTACAACGGCAGACGCGTGCGTGCACTCGACATCTGCGGTCGGTTCGTATAGCGCGGGGAGAGACGAATGCTAGTCGACGTCTCGCGCGGCTCGTATGTAATACCACCTATGGCGGCTTGCAAAGCCACCGGGGAAACGAGTCCGTATACGGCGCGGGGTTCTACGTTTGGCAGTGGTTATAGCCAGGTCTACATACTCTGATCCAGGCTGACCCCCGACTGGTCTCTAATCGCCTCTGCGCCGACCAGTAGGTATATGTACCTATGTACGATGAAACTCGATGCGTCTGTGGAGAGGGAGAGAGTGAGGAGGGTGGACAGAGGAGAAGGAGCTCCTCCGTAGGTCTGCTTGGAGCGCTCATTGCAATGCGCGCATACGACAGGGAGTTGCGATACTGCTGTCAGGGTGCGGCGTGACGCTTGACGAGATCCGACGCCGAGGTTCTCTGTCATTGCGGCGTTTAATGTTCGTCCGACGTAATTACACTGCGGATTGTATATTAAAGTGACGGTGATTCGAGAATCGTCCAGGGGATACGATATAATCTCATTTTTTATAAACATAATTTGAATAGACTGATATTCATACAAATGTATTCAAAGGAGTAGGTTATTTTCGAGAGATTCTACATAGAGAAAGTTTAATAGTAACGATTATCATACAGAATATACAGGGTGGGCCAAAAGTTCTGACACCAAACTTCTCGTTGTTCTACAACGAAAAGTTTGCGTGTTATGTTAAAACCAATTACACAGAAATATTCGCCATATTCTCCTCTACACGTATGCTTTTTTCAGATTTTTATTTGCTTTTTTATTACCCTTTTTATAGATGTCAAATCAGCGGGATCAAATTATCGCTTTGCACAAAATAGGAAAACGGCCTTGCGAGATTGTTCGAGCGCTGAAAACAAACAAGTCAACGGTGTTGCGAGCTATCCGCCGTTACAACGAGTTAGGCCATACAGGGGACCGCTCTAGAAGCGGTAGACCTCGTTCCGTCAGGACTCGTGCCAACAAGGATATCGTCCAACAAAGAGTCAGACGAAATCCGGCGATATCCATAAGAAAAGTCGCTCGTGAGACGGGAATCAGCCGGGGCTCACTTCGACGAATAGTCAAAGAGGACCTTGGCCTCAAGCCCTATAAGCATAAAAAAGTCCAGCTCCTGACTGACGACAATAAAAAAGTTAGGGCCAAAAGATGTCGTCAGCTTCTTCGCCGCGACGCACCTTTGGATTGGGAACGAATTTTGTTCACCGATGAGTCTTTATTCACGATCGAGCAGGTCCACAACGCTCAAAATGACAGATACTGGTCCGCCGAAGCCCCTGGCACCTCTGCAATCATTGCAAATCGCCAGAATCCTGCTTCTGTAATGGTTTGGGCGGGAATTTGTGCGACCGGTAAGACTCCGTTGTTTTTTGTGCCTCAAGGGGCCAAAGTCAATGCTAAGGTCTACATACCGGAGGTTCTTGAAGGCATTGTATTGCCATGGGCCCAGGAGCACTTAGGCGACCAGCGCTGGACCTTTCAACAAGACTCAGCGCCGTCACACAGGGCCAGAATCACTCAGGCGTGGTGCAAGGACCATTTTCCTGATATCATCACTCCAGAAGAATGGCCTCCGTATTCTCCCGACCTTAACCCGATGGATTACAGTATTTGGTCCATTTTGAAGGCCAAGGTGTGCGCTAAACGCCATCAGAGTTTAGAGGCCCTCAAGCGATCCTTGACCCGGGAATGGGAGAAGATCTCGCCAGAGGTGGTGCGTCGGGCGGCGATGAATTTCAAACCACGTTTGGAGCGCTGTGTCCGAGAAAAAGGTGGCCATATCGAAGTGTGGTTTTTCTGTGATACCGAAGACTTTGCTTTGTTGATTGCCGGTGAAAAAATGTATTTATGTTTAAAAATAAAATTTTTATGAGCAAAAATCGAGGTGTCAGAACTTTTGGCCCACCCTGTATTAAATAGGTGACGGCTTCGGCAATATTCTGTTGGTTAATTTACAGCATAGTAATCGTCACTATTCGAATGGTTTTCAAATTTGGGGTAAAATTTACTATGTTAGGTCTAATTCTGCTTAGGTGACCAGCATTCCCCTCCCTCTCCTATTAAGGTATAAAATGTACAAATTAATATGCTGTAATAAAATTGCCCTGTACCGGTTGCAATTTTCACACAATAATTGTGCAATATTTCCCTACTACTCCGAAATTATTTCTTCTGCAGACTTATTCTCTTTCAGCGTAGAAATCATTATTCTTTGCAACAGTAGCGGTTGGGACGATACGGAATGCCATCCTTCGAGTAGCTGATGTTTTAGAAATATTATCTCTCAGCATCTGGATATCGTCGCGAGTATTCGCAGGCAATATGGATCACGTTCCTCGAGTGCACCGTAAAAATGGGAAAAAATCGTCGCGGGGCTAAAATCGTAGGAACTATCGCCCGTAGAAATATTTGTCGACCGGCATATTTCGATATTTCGGCGCGCCAGTGTTTCGATACGAAGAGCGGATTGTTATTCAGGACGCTGGAACGTTTCAGCAAGATCCGAGCGCGCGCTATATGTGCGATACTTCGTCGATGCAAAAAAGACGAGAAGAGAGGGACGAAGAGGAAAGAAGAGAGAAAAAGAGAGAGGGAGATTGGAAGCGCGGGCACGTATACATATACAGAACGTCCCGATATCCGGAGCAGCTTCCCCTTTCACCGTTCGATATTATCGTCCCTCCGGCCTTTACGAAGCGGAGGACTCGTCCACTCTGATGTTTGCGCCGCGCTCCACTCCCGAGCGAGATTCTCTCATATATCGATTCGCTCCCTCTTTCTCTTTCCCCGTTTTTGTTATCGCCCTCCTCCCGCCCGGGCCCAATATGCATATGCCTGCGTATAGGTGAACGTGAACTCCGAAACAAAAGAGCTTGAAATATCATTGAAAGATATACGAGCAATTTCCATTTTTTTTTCACAAGGGAAGCCGCTCGTTAGAATCAACCATTAGCGACAAGTTCGACGCGTGCTGCGTAGTTTCTCTATACTCTCTCGTTCCTCTCTTTCTCTTCTTTCTTCCCGCGAAATCTCGAATATTCTACAAAAATCTAAATATAATAGAAGTACCCACTTTTCGCTCCAATAAACTTCAGAATCGACAAAGATGTATTCGCAAAGGAAGCTTATCCGCGCAACAAGGAAAGTTTCTATGCGGAATACGGATACTGAAATTCCATCAATTCGAACCTCGCGTGTATTATAATAAGGTAACTCTACCCAATATGGCCTACCTAAGCTTTAAGTGGTTGTAAAACGTTTGTTAATGCAAATAACTTACTTTCAATGGATGGATGTGAAAGGGTAATCTATTAGGAACTAAAAAATATAAACTTCAAGGGAATCGAGAAATTAGGAAGTCAATTAGAAAGAAATAACGTGAAGGATACGTTTAGGCCATATTGGGTAGACCATATACCCAATATGGCCTATAATGCGAAAGCAAAGAAATATTTAGTAATAATAAAAAATACTCAAAATAAACTCGTTTATTTTATCGTTGGCGTATTTTAACATTTTGGGCATATGAAATGGTCGTTATCCTTTTCTGTTAAGCCTGCACATTCTTCGTGAACATAAGTCATACAAACAACACATTTGCGCATATCCTTAATTAAATCTTTATTGCATATGTGACAATACCATGATTCATTTTCCGTAGATTTTTTTGATTTCTTTTTAACAGGTTTTGAAGATCTTAAAGGCGGTGGTTGGGCTTTAGTTTTTGATGCTACACTTTTGGTTTTATCTTTATTGGGAAACAATTCTTTTTTCAATATAACTGCCCTACTATTGATCGCTTTCCGTCTATTGCTAATCTTCTGAGTATTTTTGAGTGGACTAGGGAGCAAGTTAGAGAATGAGCTTGTTTTACCGAACTCTTCGTCTTCAGATGAATCTTCCTCGTCAGAATTGATCAAAGCAGTTTCAATGGGATCAATTTTGTCCGTGGAGAGAATACGCGCTCTCGTTTGCTGACGAATTGACAAACCGGAAGTTCCAGGCTGTGGAGAAGTTTGTCCTGGTACCGAGGACTCTGTCGGGGTCGATCTCGTCTGAAGTCCTGTCTGGTCAGGAACTGGCAAGTTAGATGCTGTACTTGGCTTGAATGCATCTTCAGGAATTGCGTTCGGATCATAGGGATATAAACCTGTAGCTCTAAATCCTGATTTAATGTTTGATGGTGTCATTGATTGATCCCAGACTGGAGTGAAAATTTTTCCAAAACGTTGTTTAGTTAATGTTCTGTCACTATGATTATGCCAGTATAGCGTCAGTTGCTGGTCCCAATGATATTCGAATGACCGAAACACTGCTTTATCGAGGGGCTGAAGCTCATGCGTTGTATTGGATGGAAGGCAGTACAATACAATATCGTACTGATTAGCAGTCTCCACAATGTCATAGTCCAAGTGGCTTTTAGCGCCATCAAAAATTAGTGCGCAACGACCTGGAGATTTGTAGTTTCCAAAATGGTGCAGCCAATCGACGAAACATTTCGATGTCATGGAGCCTCTCTCAGTCATACGACAAACTGAACCAGGTGGTAAATCATCTGAAAATTCTGTTTTCATTCGTTTGCCCTTGAACAATATCATGGGAGGAATCGCTGAACCTATTGCGTTTGCACAGGAGACGATCGTCACGTTTTCCCCGTGTTCGTTGCCGACAATATGAACTCTTCGTGCACCTTTTTTGGCGAGAACTTTTGGTTCTTTGTGTAAATTGAGTCTGCAACCTTTCTCGTCCATATTATAAAGTCTTTCAGGTTTCGCAAAAATGTCATTATCTTCCAAGAGCCTTTTAATTTTTGCGAAGTGATCTTCAACAATGAATTTGTTTAATTTCTGCGCCCTAGCAGGATTCAGATTTTGAGATTTTCTGATAGAAACAACGGGATTTGCTTTCAAGAATTGTTGTACCCATTTGTAGCTTGCAATTTGCTTTACGTCCGAAAACTGATGCTTAATGTCATTTTGTTTGCAGTATTTTTATACACATAATCTCAATATCTTGCTGGTTATTGGGTAGCCTATTTCTGCTAGTCGTACAATTCGGGTACAGAGCTCAGTATTTTGTTGCTTAGAAAGCGTAAACTTTCGTCCCAACTTAGCTTTAACATTGGAATCCGATTTGACGTATCTACGGAGAGTTCTGCGAGGAATACGAAACTTCACTGCTGCTTTATAATCGGACATCTTTTTCGTGGTGATCGCCTCTACAGCTTTCTGGAGGTCTTCTTCAGTCCACTTCCCTCTTTTCTTACCATCTACTGAACTCATGACTAAAAATAATAAAAACTAGTGAAAAAACGGGACATAAATGACATGCACACCCAATATGGCCTAGATAGACCTAGGTAGGCCATATTGGGTCTTGCACACATGAGAATATATTTCTTTTGAAAAGTAATGGAAATACAAAAGGAAAATAAAATAAGGTTATGTCATTGAAAAGTAGATTGAACGTGCTATCTATAGACAAAATTGCAATTTTCTCGATCACCTGTAACTAATTCTTAAATAACAAATACTTACTGGTACAAAATTACATGCTACTGCGGAAGACAGACACGCGCTTACATTTAATTAATTAATGAGATATCCGCGCATTATTTTCGCGTAGAACTAGATCAGACGAGTCATACGAGCTCTGCGAACATACTGGTAGCGCCATCATTTGAATTTATCACGTATTAACCGAGATATCATGATTAGGCCATATTGGGTTCTAGGCCATATTGGGTAGAGTTACCTTATATGAAGAAGAGAATGGCGAGCAAATATCGACTTGCTGCATAGAGTGTCCGTTGGGCTACGTACTGCTTTATAATAGACTATAAGCATTTGTTGGTACATGGCGCTCATGTCACTGTATTATTGACATTTCCCAGTCTGCATACAACCGGCGAGCGACGGGATAAGAAAATGAAATGCAAGCTGCCTAACTGCAAAGGACTTACCTATACCAAGTGTGAGAAGTGCGATGTAGAATTATGTTTCAATAAACGTAATAATTGTGTCAAAAAATTTCTCACGTAATGTAATGTCATACTATGTACTTAATGCATGATGTTGCCATTTGGCTACATACCCTTTTTTCGAAGAAAAAAAACGGTTCAAAGTGAAATATAATTTTTATTTTTATTTCTCCCTGTATTAGTTTTGTAAAATCTTCCAGTTTTTCATTTTTTTATTTTTAAACAAAAAATCATGCATTTAAGGGTTAAACTGTCCAATATTTGGTTAGAATAACTAAACGTTTGGTTGGAATAATTAAACATTTGGTGAAAATAACTAAATATTTGATTCAACTGACCAGTATTTTGATTGGTATAACTAAACGTGTTTAGCTAGTTGCATTTTGTCATTTTAGCCTACCTAATTATTTTTCTCAGTGTGGTTAGAATAACTAAACACGTTTAACTGGATGCGCTTTATCAATTTAACCTAATTATTTTTCTCGGTGTACTAAAACAAAATTAGTATTTTTTTCCGTGCTGCAACTAAGACAGAGAGAAAGCGGAAGAAAGAAAGAAAGAAAGACACGTCACGCGTCCAAGTCCTCTCCCTTCATCGATAAACGTGACCCCCTCCCTCTCCACTGCCCCACCCTCCCTCCATCCATTCAGACCTCCGTAGTCCGACAACCCCCGAACCCGCGCCACCGCCGCACCGCTCTCTCTCTCTCTCTCTCTCTCTCTCTCTCTCTCTCTCTCTCTCTCTCTCTCTCTCTCTTTCTCTCTCTCCCTCCCTCCCTTTACCCCTGCACGAGATTTGCGAGCGGGCGCTTGCGCGGCGCGTCAGCCTCCGCACATGGAGCAGCGCGGCGCAAGCGAGTATAACCCCGCCGCGCGCGCCTGGCCGGTGGCGACGAGAGTATCGTCTGACATCTCGGCATCTCCCGCGGTCCGTGGGGGCGCGTAGCAGGGGCACGTCTCTCTCCGTCGCGACCTCAGTACGCCCTGCGCCGTCGAACGAGGTGTTCGTCGTCGCGACGCCGTAGTTTTAGTCCGCGTCCTCCCGTCGTTCGATTCGCGCGCGCGTGTCCGCGGCAGCGAGCGGAGATTTTGCGAGCGCGAGAAAAGGGAGTGGATACAGTTCGCGCGAGAGGACTGCTCACGGTTCGCGCGTTTTAGAGGAGAGAGAGGGGGGGGGTGGAAGATCTCGGAAGAGAGTTTGGAGCTGCGAAGAATGTGGTGCTGGTGATAATAGCTTCGATCGGGTATTTGGAGCGCTTTTTTGTTCTTCCGGTTCCCTCGTTTCCATCGTGCAGGTCCTCCAGTATCCTCTTCGTGTTTCTAGGACGAGAGTCCTCCGATCCCTTTGGAGTTTTTTTTTCATGGACATCGCGCGTGGGAATTCTATGATTCGTCGGAGCAAATGTTTTGGATGACGGTGTGCTCCTCAAGGCGGAGTTAGAGGCGCGTTTGTTCTAGAGTGATAAGAGGGTTCACATCGGGTGTTGAGAAGTGGCTGCATCGTCGCGGCGCTCGAGATGTACTTTGGCTTTCATCGGGAGGGCGGACGAGTGGATGAAATATGAGATGCTGCGGGATGATTGATTTGGAGGTGTTGACGGCAGTCGTATATCGACTGATAAGAGTCGGGGAGGGGAAAGGAATTATAGTTAAGAGGCAGTCGTATGATGACGCGGGATTAAATACTGTTTAGGCTCTTTTGATGCAGCCGCGTTTAAGTCGAGTCGAGATAAATGTCGGAGATGCTGCGTTAGTTTGGCTTCGAAAGAAGATTATTGTTTTTTGGATCAAGTTTTCTTTGATTTAGTTATGAGTAGTTCATACTTTTGTGTATAGTCCTGCGTTCTGTTTTTACTCTATACTGAGAAAACTGATTTACCGATCCAAGTAACTGTCGACATGAATAGTTCCAAGAACATATTTATATACAAGTATAAACTGAGCGAAAAGGTCTAGTTGAATTCGAACCTATATAACAGAAAAATTTATTTTAGGTAAATAGACATTTATTCACATCGAATAAAAGTCTTCTTGAATTAAATAAATGTTTCAGACGCCTGCATATTTTCTTAATTGTGAATAGAGAGGAACCTGATAGAATATTTATTTAATTCATATAGACTTTTGTTCAATGTGAATAAATTCCTATTCATCTCAAATAAATTTTCATTTTAGGTTCGTATTCAACTAGACTCTTTTCCTGGGTGTATATTCATTGAATTGAACGAATCTGCACTTGATTCGAATAACATACCTATTTGATTCAATGGCAATATGTTTTATTTAAATAAATATGTTCCTGGTACTATTCATGTCAACGGTTACTTGGATCGACAAATTGCTTTTCTCAGTGTAATTTAACTAGTTTATGATTTTTGTTACAGAAAATCACGCAATATTTTTTGAGTAACATTGACATTTGGGTTAAAATTAAAATTACGATCGAATTACTTGCGCGCATGAAATAATCACAGTCGATATTTGCTCTTCTTCGGAGTCTTCCTCAGAAAAATACGGAATTATTTGCAATTTCATGAAAACTGAGCGATCGTGTCTCGTATAGGTATATTGGGAGGGCCGGACGTTTGACGCGTTAATCAAGTAGTGGAAAAACTGACAGGAAGTCCGATAATGCACTTCTTTCCTGGGAATAAACCTCCCATGCTGAAAAAACGGCGTTATTTAAAGTGAAGACATTTTTTGGTATCATTAGCTCAACGCTTGCTGCATTATCTCCGGGAAGCGATGCAGCTGCTGCAGTTTTCTTTCGTCGCCGACCTAATTCGTTCGGCGGCAACTGCTCTTCTTTTAATTTTCTATGCGTTACTATAATGACGAAGAAAACCCCTTACGAAAAACCGTCGAAGTTCATTGGAAACCTGAAGTTTTCTCTAATTGAAAAACGCAATCGTGGTTGTCACTCAGATTTAGAGCAACGTTTAATGCAACATTCAAGTCAAGCACTTCTATCCCAGGAATTCATTATCGGATTTTCTAATGAGCGATTAAATTTCAAGTGAAAACATATTTTCATATAATTAGCCTAATTTTCATTACACCGTCTCCAGAAAGCATCGAAGCTGCTGCAATTTCTTATCATCGTTAATCTGATAATCTCAACCGCAACTTTCTTCCATACGTGACAACGATAATAACTTGAAGAAGACATCTCTCATAAAGAGGAGTCGTGATGTCTTTAAAAACACTCAGGGAAAAGTTTATTTGAATACGAACCTATTAGATGGTTTACTTATTAGTCATAAATAGGATTTTTTTCATATCGAACAAAGATTTATTTGAATTAAACAAATGTTTGCGCATTTACTTCGAATAAATGTTTCTATAAGATTCGTATTCAATTAAATTGTGTTCTGTGTAAAGGCTGCTCTCTCTTTGATACATGATAAATGACAGTGAAATGCAGTGTATTCGACAAGTGCTTCGGACGGAGCAATATCCGTCTCCAAAGGGAAAGTGATCTATCGGTAACGACGCTAATAACGATTACTCGCTCTTGACGAGGAAAGGTATAACGAGCTGCAATTCATACTGCACACGCGAGAGGAATACCGCGCGAAGGCAGTAAGTATTATTTACTCGCCAGTGGTACGTAGAGTGCGAAACTGCAGCGCTGGCTTGCACCGCGATTAGTTCTCGAGTTTTCCCATTAGCAAGACGGTTCTCGACATCGGGTGAAATGGGGAGTACAAGGGGAACTTGGCCGCAAGGAGAGTGAGCCAAAAGTAAATCGCGAGAAAGCGGCGCGTTTTCGATATTAGTTCTCGCGATTTTTTACGAGCTTACGGCAAAAGTGATGGGAAACTTTTTAAATGGCGCGTCTTACTAAAAAAAAAATTCAATTTTATGTAACTCTCGACTGATTTCTTGTAATACGAATGAGAGTTGATAATGTGCGATCGAATTCCTTCTCACATCGAGAAAACAGTTTATTAATAGTTAATAAATATACTTTTAAATACAGCGAAATAAATATTTTGTCAGGGCAAGAAAATATATGTTAATTATTAAAATATTTATTTTATTCAAACGGTTGCCTCAAAGGATCAATTATCCCAAATGAATATTGCAATATAGATAACAAATACTTATTTCGCCATATTTAAACAAACATTTATTAATTAGAAACAAACTCTTTTCTCGGTGTAGAGATTCCCACGCGAAACGAAAATGAACTTGAAAAGCAACGAGAATAGTTTTTACTTTTTTATTTTTCGAAAATTAGGCATGCAGCAGAGAATATATGTCACTTTTGAGAATGCATATACTACAAATAATGAAATTTGCTTCTTACGAGAGTTTAAACCCGAAACGAAAACGAATTTTTCCATTAAATTTCTTTTAAATGTTCTTTTTGAGCTTAAAAGAGTTTTATACTCAATTTCGAGCGTCTCTATAGCGTCACGTCTTAAATAAACGCGTCGAAACTTAGACGCGAAAATGAATTCGAAGAGTATCTACTGCAGTCCCGCTGGGTATCTACACCTGCAGCTGAGGCGAGAAATGCAACTTCCGGCGCGACGAAGGAACGTCTGATAGTCACTTTGGAGTGTTCCGGTATACGTAGCTGCAGTTTTATCGGATAAACGACGGAACTCGCTGTATACGCGGCGTTTGTTTATTTCGAATACACCACCGGACTTTTATGAACTACTGCTGCAACTTTGCGGACACGAGCCCTTAGGGCTTGTCGGCTCGCAATTTCTGAAAAAACAAACTCTGCGCGGTTCAAGACCTTGAAAATGCGACTGTATCGCAGTAGCGCGAGATGAACAAATTTGCGAGCGTAGTAACCTAATTTTGAGATACAAGTGACTGGGAACCGAAGTGGACCGAAGTGCACTTTCGATCGATATTCGGAAGTTACATAATTTCGGCTGTTATCGCTGGATTTAGCAATCTTCTACATTCTATTTGTTAACTCAAGAATCGTAAATTTAATGACGGTGCATTTCTGTTCAAGTTTTGAATTTTTTCTTGTAAATTTTTTCTAAATACAATATAATATTCTATAAAATCGCTAGAAAACTATAAAAATCAATAGATGTAAAATAAAATCAACAATTGCTAACCCAGTTTCTGTACTTTCCTTTAAATCGCGCTCGACGAAATTTCGATTCCATTCTGACGCGTTAATTTCTCGTTTCCGAACTCCGTAAAGAGTTTCGAATCAACGATTCCATGCATACAAATGTACCGAATCGTTTCAACTGCAGACTGCATTCGAGCGATACTTCCTCTTAAAAGAACTGCGCCGATAAGAGTTCCTTCCTCCATTCGACCCCTTTTCTGGGTTCGATCAAGCGAATACTATTTCCGAATGGACCTCGCTCCTCTCAGTTTCGGAGTTGAAACGAGCAAAATGGTCGAACGCGAGAAAAGTTCGTACAGCGGCGAAGGGGGAGGGGGGTTACACGTGGGCAAATTCGTGGGCAATAGTGAAAACGGAACCGATTCCGAAATCGTACAAAAGCGTCGGCTCAATGCACTCGTGCAGTCCGTAGCGTCGGTGTGCGGCGGCGGAGGGCTTCAATAAGAGGGACACGGAGGGAAGCACGGGGGTCATAAAAGCTCCGCTCTCTGTTTACACGGTGGTGAGCTTCCATTTACACAGACGGCCGCGTGCCGTAATTCGAAAACCGTTCCGCGCGGGGAACGATCTTTCGTCGTGACTTCTTTCTTTTTTTAGGTTGAGTGGAAATGAAGGATCCTTAATTTTTGCCGATATACATACACTGAGGAAAATGGATCGTTACGCGTGATATAATTCTACTAGCTGTAAAGACACTGTAGAGCAAATATATCGTGATTAATATAGGTATGCATTTCAAAATGGTAGGATACCACTATTCTAAAAAAAAGATATACATTGATACACTGAGAAAAATAACCTGGTCAATTTAGTCAAAATCCTGGAGATCATATAACCAAAATGTTTGGTGAAATATGGATCCTCCATCTATTTGGATGAACTGACCATTTTTTGGTTAGAATAACTAGATATGTAGTTATAGAGTAACTAAACATGTAGTTAGAATAACTAGATATTTGGTTAAACTTACTAGTATTTTGGTTAAAATAACTAAACTCGTTTAACCAGATACATTTTTTCATTTTAATTGAGTTATTTTTCTCATTATCAGCCTAGAATCTTGTATTCTTAAATATTTAGGAATAACTCATTCAAATATTCAAATGTACGTAAATTGTACAGCAACATCAGGCAGTATGCAGTATGCTCATCAAAGGCATCAAGGTTGTGCGCCTTATGAGTTCTCATTAGGCTAGCATATTTTTGACAATAAATGATTTCAAAATAATACAAATAAAATGTTAAACACATATTCAATATAAGCACAATTTTTTGTAAATATATTCCTACAATCAATACAGTGATTAATTTGAGTCACGTTTTAATGTAAATACAACGATTTATTTAGGAATAATTATTTTTCAAATTCACGCGGCAAAACAAACGTAAATTTTCGAACAATCAATTATTGTATTAGTGTAAACGTCATGACGATCATACCGATTTATGTAGATTAGCTAGACATATAGTGTAAATTTTATAGCAACTTTCCAAAAATCTACATCACGACATGCAGCAACTATATGTGTTTTATGAGTTCTCCCTTGGCGCTGTTATTTATGTAATTGAATAATGAAATTATGTTTCGGAAAAAATAAGTAAATTTTACTTGTTAAGTACCTTAGTTGTTAATTTAGCTGTATTTTGATCATGGCGTGATTTAAATTTGATATATCATTTGCAATGTAATCACTTGTAACAAACGAATTCTGTTAATTTGAAGTAAAAATGAAGAAAATTTAAAGTGACTTTAACTTAAAACGCATGTCTTTAATCTGGAATGTCTGACTGAGAAGTCAAGAAAGCTGTGTTCTTGTTTTATTAAAAATAATAGTATCACTACGTTTTGAAATAAGGATTTCTGAGAAAAGAATTCGTGTTACAGCAGAAGAATATAGATACTAATGTGTTAACAATCCACTATTTCAGAATAATTTTATTAGTAGGTACCCATTTTTCTCAGTGTATGACTCTGAAATTCGGTCTTTCAGATGTTGTAAATATTGTCAATTATTTTCTTGCAAATACGCAAGTTCCTCTATTTTCGCATTATCGGTATTCATTTACTCCCACCGCTGCACCTTTGGGAAAATTCTCATGCGAAATTCATTAAAATCGATACGCGCTCCTCGCTCACCTGATTAACTCGCTGCATCGGCGCAGCGTACAATTATCGTGAATTCCGCAGCGTTGCGCTCGACTAACGAGTCGGTTTTGAAGGAGTTAGAATTCAGTCCGCGCGGTTCTAAGTTGCCCGAGAGCTCCTCGCCGGATAAATTAACCGCGAGACGCGTTCGCGGAGGGGTTAATGCGGGAGGCGAGAGAACTCGAGAACCGTAAAAAGGAAACAGCCTCGAAAAGAGGCGGCGAAGAAAGGAAAAGTTGGGTAATTCGATATCGCGCCCGGTCCACGCTCCCGTCGCGGATCCGGGAAGTGCGAAATTGTGAAAACCGTTTACCGACTCGTCGCGCGTTTCCAAGAGACAGAAGAGGGCGCGGTTTGGGGTGGATGACATCGTCTGTTCTTACGCGTTATTCGAATTTCAAAATGGAGACCCGTAAGAAAGTTATAATTTGCAAAGCTTACCATTGTAGGTCTAGCTGATTCTCGCCACGGTGTCCAGCGGTCAGAGAATTTTGGAAAACCTGGAATTGTCAGTGAATAACGTATATCAGGAAGAAGTCAGGGAAAATAAAGAATTTTCTAACATTTTTCGAAAATACTCAAATCTCACAAAAGTGCTTGATTTCTAATCTCTTAAAATTTTGAAGAATTGATATAGAAATCTAAAAAAAGTGCTCCATATGTGCATACGTACATATCTAAGTTCTTTCTTGTTAAAAAAAGCCATTAAATAAGAATATGATTTGACAAAATTTAATTATTTTAATGTTTATTTCTTAGTTGTCATAACCCGTTTTATGAATATCAGTTACTTCGTTTATTCGATGAAAAATAATTGATGCGTAACACTTTATACTACAGTTATACCTACAGCGGTCAGGAAGATTTGGCTATTTAAGATTGGAAAACCTGAAAAAGTTACGGAATTTTTTTTTCACATTCAGCGTGAGATTAATTTAGTTTTTACAGAATTTTAATTTATACAATTCATTGACAAGCTTCATTTTCTATACGAATGATAGGTTCTTTGTTGTTAGTCAACACGCAGACGACGTAGGTACATTTTTGTATTTTCAAACAAAGTAGTTAATATCTCATAAAATATCATCGAAAAGGTAGTTTTAGAAACTCAATAAATAGCCAGTTGCCGTAAAACTCAAGCTAAGTTTCATTTTCATAAGAAAGAGTACTAGTCGATTTGGTGCATCTAAAACTTTGAAGTAAGCTGGCTGGCCTTCTATTTTAGGCTGAATAAATGTTAGTAAAACGTGGAAAAAGCTCATTTTTACTCCACAAAGTTGTTTCATTGTTGTATCGTCCTTCATGTCTTCATAGCCTAAAAATCCAAGTCTCATGGGCATATCCGAGCCCACACAAGTATTCTTAGTCTATTTTGGTGGAGGTATAACCACTTTAATTTTGGTTCTTTTTTTTAATGTAATGAATGCTTGGGTTGAAGCTTCATTACTCACTGGATTTTGCCAACAATAAAACACCGAGGGAGCATCATTTTCTGATTGTTCTTCATCAATTATTGGATCTGTTTGCACGGCAATATTATTACGCTTTGGCAACAGAGCCCTTAAAATACCCGTAGTATTTGTATCAGTTGATACATCATCATGGAGATCTTTAAAAATATAATAAATTTCACATTTCTGCAAATTATATAGGGTTTTTAATTAAAAAAATTTAATAACATACCATGAACATTTTCCTCATTTTGTTAAGTGTATTCTCTTTTTTTCCATGCAATGAGCCTTTTTGTTTGTTGTAAATTACTGGGGTTCTCTTTTTACAAATGGTAGGGAATATTGTAGGATTATAAGACTCTTCGAGAGGATTATTTGATTTTTGTCCTCCTTGGAAATGATTACTACAAATTTTGGAGTATGGAGTATGGAGTATGGAGTATGCATAAAAATGCACAGAATTACAATTCTTTTCAACATTAGAACAATTTACGACACAATAATTACGATTTGATTGTTTCGCACTTTTTTAACGAAATTTTGTAGACCTTCCATGTGAAATGTAACAGTTGACGTATTGTTAACTGTGACTGACCCTCCGCCAAAAGTTGCCGCTTCCGGCCAATCGTCGGCGCCACCATCGTTACTTGCTTAGCCTATAGGCTGTACGGTTTAGCCTCGCCGTACGAACTAGCCCCGCTCTCCCCTAATCACGATTAAAGTGAATTCCACTATTTCTCACATCGTCGTATACTCAAAAAAAAATACACGAGAGTTTCAAAGAGGGCAAAATGATTCTACAGAAGTGCACTCTATAAAGATAATTGTCCGCGTACAAAAGCTCGACGCGGAAGAGAACGTCTCTGATATCGAACGTCGGCAGCTGTCGCGGGTTCGCCACGGAAAAATAAACGTGGGTCGAACGAATCAGCGGAAGAGGTTGAACCTGCATTCGTTGGGGAAAGTCTCGATATGGCGAGCTGTCGCGGTAGGTCGACCTTTTATTGCACCGCGCGTCGGCGAGAAAACACGACCCATTTTCGTCGGTACGATGGCGCGAGAGCCGTGGGATTTCTCGATTTATTATTACCGGACTTCTCTAAGCGTCGCACCCCGCTGCATCGCACGTGCGTAAACCGAGTTTACGACCGCGCGGTCGAAATTACGAGCGGCGGCGAGAATTAAAACCGAAATGAGAAAATGCGCGTCGCTGTTCCGCGGATTCTGGAAGGGGTGCGGGGGGATGGACCGTCGTTCCTCTTTCTCTCTTCGAGCCGTACTTCAAAGTACCCCGAAGTCATTGCGGAACTACGCGGCCCGCGTCCTCGTGGAATTTGGATTTGATTAAATCCGTCTCAAAGAGTGAAATTAACCCGGCGCGAAAGGATATTTTGTCGGGGTGAAAGTGAGGAAAGGGGAAGAACTGGCGGACCTCTTGTTTCTCGTCCCATTCGCGTTCGTCGTACCTATCGTTATAGACGCGTTCAACGTGTGCAGATTTTCGAATGCGGGAAACGAGATGAACGAACGATTAAGTGAGAAATAAATGGGTCGATCTTTTGGGTTTACTTGGAATTGTTAATTAACGGAATAATGTGATGATCGAACAAATAGTTGTACTTCATTGGGAAACAGTTTACTTGATCGAAATAAATGTGTTTTTGGGTAATCCTAAAAGCACATTTATTCGATTCGAGTGAATATCGATTTGGTTCATATATGTAACATTTAATTAAATCAATAACATTTATAAACGTCCAATCGATATTCATTCTAATCAAATAAATATGCTTTTAGGACTACTAAAAATACGTTTGTTTCGATCAAGCAACATTTTTTAAGTGTAGAAAAGTATTCGGATAAGTTGTAAAGTACAAACTAGGAAATTTTGTGCTGGAATTAGCCCGCCCATTTATATATGTTAAAATGAACCAATTTTTTGTGTTAATTTAACATTCTTTTCGTTATTTTTAACATACGAAATGCTGGACCAGTACGAAGACCCAATCGATCTTAACATACGGAAATGCGTGGCTCGATCTGAACACAAAACTTCCAACTGTGTAAGTACTTATTATTTGATGCATTTTAAAATCAGTCGATTTTTTGTTAATAATATTCTTTGTTTTAATTTGAAGGAAAACTGTTGAAATTATATCAAGAATCCATTGATTTTAATACACAAAAAATGAGTTAATCCAGTTAAACAAAAAATTTCCTACTGCGTAGTAAAAACCGAGGCAATAAGCAGAAAATATAATGAGAGGTACTTCCGTACTCCTCTTAAAGGAAAATTAAATACCCGCTCAAGAAGAAACAATACTTATAACACGACTTAGAACTCTGAGAACTATTTTAATAAACTGCTGAGAGGGATGGTTATTAACAAGTTCAAATATCAGACTTGCGGCTAAACTAAAATTTCCCACTCCAGAAATTTCGAGAGGCCAATATTACGAAACTGTCTTCAAAAATGACGAACAAAACTATGAATGGCTGCTAATTTAATCTACGTAATTCCTCGACAAATTCGTCGAATTTATCGAACCAAACTAACAGCGAAAGTATAAGCGATCGAAATAACTTTCAAGAAATCAAATGGCTATATCGACGTCCGACGGAGTAAATCGTTGTCCCGCGAAATTCGCATTCTCGCTTATCTCCATTTCGCTTTCCGTCATTATCCCTTTGCTATCATCAATCAAAATTTCAATCTGTTTTGCATGCAGATCTTGCAGATGTTTTATTTTTATATCGTGCTCTTCTTGAAGTAGCCTCTTTTTTAAATTTTCAACATCTGTTTTTGAAGCCGCCCACTTTTCAATTTTATCTCCTAATCCTGTATTCGCCGGAAAAAAAAAGATGTAAGCATTAATTACACTTGCAGCAAGTAACGTAATATCTACCTTTTTTTTCGGAGTTCCGGATCCTTGCAAAGCTTTAGATTTTTGTTGCCGGAGCATATCTGAGGTATATGTAGCCCAATTCTGGTTTGTTTCCAAATTGTTTAGATTAGAGAGGGTTTGAATCTGCATCTATAAAATTAGTAATAATTAGTTTCATAGGTATATAAAAAATATAATATTTCTAGCTTACTATCTTGGCAAACATTATCGAATGTTGATGGGTTGTCTATTAGCACTTCAATATTGCCTGAAAAGACAAAAAATGTATATTTTGTTATTATCAGTTTAGAAATATAGGTAGTAAAACAAATGAGCAAGTAACGTAATATCTACCTTTTTTTTGTTGTTTCGGAGTTCCGGAACCTTGCAACGCTTTAGATTTTTGTTGCCGGAACATGTCTGGGGTATATGTAGCCCAATTCTGGCTTTTTCCCAAATTGTTTGGATTAGTGTTTGAATCAGCATCTATAAATTAGTAGTAATTAGTTTCATAGGTATATAAAAAATATAACATTTCTAGCTTACTATTTTGGCAAACATTATTGGATGTTGATGGGTTGTCTATTAGCACTTCAATATTGCCTGAAAAGACAAAAAATTTATATTTTGTTATTATCACTTTAGAAATATAGGTACCTACCTAGGTCCATTTCCTGTACAATTTGAGAACCGGTAGTAGGTACATTGAACACATTGGGGTTCTGTTGTGGATATTGTTTGGAGCACTAAAAAAACCTAACTATATTATTTGCCTAATGTACTTTGTAATAATTTACTTACCTACGTCATCTCTAAACTCACTAGACATTCCTTCGGCACGAACACCTAGCAAATCTATTATTCTTTGATCGATGGAGTCTACTCTGCTTTCGGTGTATGGGCCACCACCGGTACGTAACAGTGCTTGTCTTTCTTCTGCAACCTACAATTTTACATTACATTACTATTTCACACAATTTTAAAAATATTACCTTATGTTTCGTGCGTTTCTTTAAATTTTCATATTTATAGTTTAATGTTTTTTGCATCCCTAAATACTTCTGCAAACATTGCATTGAATTCTTTCATAACTTCCATCCAAATTTCAATTCTCTTCCTGCTCATTACTGTATCTGTTTTTTTGCACTCGATAATGTGCTTATATTTAAAAACAAGGTCCAGTAACGTTCGTTCTTTATCTTTACTAAAATTATTCGAACGTTTGTTAGCTGCCACATTTTATATAAATGTATATTGCAATAAGGAGCAATTTCCTGCGCCAGTCCTCTCTCTCACGTCGCATATGAAGCCAAGTCCACCACCAAGCCACAACCTCAAAAATGTACAAAGAACGGACCAAAGTGATGATTACCGAGGATGCTGCAACATATTCACTGTTTTAATCCAAGTTTTTCCATAATAAAAATTACTTACATTTAAACGAATTAGTAATATTAACCTAAATATTTCACACAAACAAACTTAAATCAATTAGTAACACTAAACTCAATATTTCACAGAAACAACAAATGCGTAATTAAAATATAATTTTTAAGTTATACGCATACTGTTACATACACCACATCAGAAATTTATACATGGATAAGACTATCGTTAGAGTTTCCTTCCAAAATCAAAAAGACTCGTCTGAGAGCACGCCCACGTGTGCGAAATGCGTATTGCGCATGCTTACAGTAGGTGCTTTCCATTTAACTGATACGAGTCGACACAAAATTAAACCATTAGTTCTTTCTACTGGAGCCTGCCAATTAGTTGGTGGTTCTAATAGAAGTGGGTCGACTTGTGTCATAAATGGAAAGCACCTAGTATATAGGCAAACTTAAAAATTTCCAGATCATTTTCGGTTCAACAGAACTCGACTTGAACTGCCATTGAGCAAGCCAAGTGTTTTTAATCTTTAGTTCATAGTTGACCGATATTCAACTGAACGTAGTTTAAACTAAGAATTGAACAAATGACCCTAAACCCTCCCCCGGGTCTTATTAATCGATTAATCCACTGTAAGATGACGCCGAAGGCGTAAATAGAAAAGAATAAAAAAAGTCGAAGACTGTCGCGGAAGGCGTGACGGTGTCGCCTCTCGTTACTCTCGAACTTCGTGGTTGATAGATACTAAAGACGCACTAAAAAACCTGGGGAAGTAAGTCTCCGGGCGTTGTTTTTCTCCGTGTGTTTTAGTGTCGATAAAAGGAGCAACATTCAATTCTCGTTAAGGAGATGTTTACTGCACCGAGATGAAAAGAAGCGTTCGGATTCTCTTTTTAAAGTTTGAATTGATTTTGTTTTGTATGCTAAATATTTTTTTTATCCTGGAGATTCGATATCTCATCTTGAGATTCATATGAGTTGCTACTCGCGTATACCTACATTCTAAATCTGAATCAATAAAAATTGCTATAAGTCAATGAATAATCTGCAATTTGCAGTTATAAGTCGGTGACTAATCATACTTAAAACTGGAAATCAGTGACTATTATTTTATTGATTCAGATTTAGAGAGTAAATAAAAAATTTGATTGTCCGGGTTTTTTTATTTTTCAATGCTATAAAACGAGCTAAAGTCCTTCGATTAATATTGGAAATGATCGAAGTATTCAAGCCATACTGGAAAAAGAGTATGACTCCTACAGCGAGATGTGATAGAAAGTTAAAGTAAAGAGTTCCACGCAAAAAACCGCATATTCAAATTAGCAATATCAGTTCTGTTACTAATTTCGGCTAACATAGCACTACGATATTCCAAGTATAACTATTTATTCCCTTCTTATAGCAATAGGATTGATAGTTCTACAAACTGTTTGGTTATATAGCTGTTAGAGTTAGTTTTTATTGGCCTCACAGATGTGTATACAGCCAGTTTACATTGTGTATCTTTAATTGTTGGGATCTTATTTTATAGTTCTACTTACTTTTGATTACTTATAAATGGCATACCTGACATACAGGGTCTACCACTGGGCTTGCAACATAGCAAATATAACGTCTGCGATTTGTGGAACTATAGACGATGGGCGTCATCGTTGATTGGTCGTGGTGCACAGAAGAGATTAAACAGTGTCGGCAACTGTTGTGATGAAACTCTTAAACTGAGGTATACTGAGACCTGGATAACCAGGTCAATCTCACCAAAATCCTGGAAACCTTAACCAAACCGTTTGGTAATATATTGATCCTCCATCTGTGCTTGGTTAAGCTGACTATTTTCTGATTATTCTAACTAGATGTATAATTAGAATAATTAAAAATGTAGTTGGAATAGTTAATTATTTGATTTAACTTACTAGTATTTTGGTTAGAATAACTAAACTCATTTAGTCAGATGCGTTTTGTTATTTTAACCAAGTTATAATATTTTTCACAGTGTAGGTACCTAGGTACTCGTTATTTTAACCAGAACTAGAATGAAATCTGGTAAAAATCTGGTACTTACCTCTGTTTAAGAGTTTCGTCATTACAGTTGCCGATCTTGCTTAACCTCTCCTACCCACCACGACCAATCAACGATGAAGCCCATCATCTATAGTTCCACAAATATATAGTATACGTAATATTTGTTATGTTGCAGGTCCAGTGAATAACCCTGTACATATTTCATCCAATAGTTACTCTAGTGTTGCTATGACAGTAATATTTCGTAGCTAACAGTAGCTAAATATAAGATAGTCAGAAAAAATAGTTGTCACAGCTGAACAAACCGTTTGTATGATTCGTACTTTTTTTTTTCCAGTGCAGCCTCTATTCCCGTTGAAAGTCAAAACTGCTTCTCTTTTCAGGCTCGACAAATCGCGAGGAATTCTCATTCGTAAAACGAATTCTTCCGGGACCCTAAATCCTCCTTACACTTAATCCCGCCGAACCCCGCAGTTCGAGTTCTTTTGCACCGCGAAGCCCCAGCGTATAAGTATAAATCAATGTCGAAGAGGCTCCTCTCCGAAACGATCGAAACTACATTCCAGAAAAAAAGCGAATATATATCCAACCTTTTACATTCCCTTCGGCGATTGGAAAATTGCCCCTCTGTCCGATCCCCGAAGAAGTCTCTCTCGAATCCTCATTCGGACGCATATCTTTCCAGGATTCCGAAATTCGACTTTACCGTGTGACTCGACTCCGAAAATTCACCAATATATAAACTTACCAAAGCCCAGGGACGATTGTTCGAGTCGATCGAAACGTCCCTACCATAATACATAAGAATAGTGCGCGATCGCGTGGATAAATCAACCCCCGATAAAAATCGGCAAAAGTGAAGAGACTCGTTTGTCGAACGACTCGTCCGTGGACTTTCTTTCCGCGTCGACAAAGTGAACGATATCTCGATGCAAGTGTTACTCGTCGAGATCGAGGAAGCTACCTATATCGGCGCAACGGTGTACCAAAGAAACGTCGAAATCCTGCCAAAGAGCGAGCGGTTCGCGCTGAAAAAATCGACCCTCGATAAAATCGTCCAACGCGAATAAAACTCGTACGTCGAATTAAAAAGTGAAACAATTTTATTCCGCGTCGACAATTTTAACGATATCTTAATTCAAGTGTCATATCACTCGTCAAGAGGAAGATCTCAGTGCCATACCAAAGAAACGTCGAAATCCCAACGCAACGCGAGCGATTCGCCCGGAGAGAGATCCAAGCGAAATTCCCGATCGATTTTCACCCAGGGAGGAAGCGATCGGGCGAGAGAGAGCGAAGAGCAGGCGTCGAACTCGAGAGAAGAGCTCGAGGGAGAAGTCGATCGTAACCTCTCGTCGCAGTCGAACGCGCGAGCGTCATGCCGAGGAGAGCGACGGTGCTCGAGCTGAAGTGAGTCGCGCTCGAGGGGCGAGGAGGGGGAGGACGCGAATCTCGGGAGCAGCGGGCATCAGGGCCCGTGTGATGGTCTCGGGGTGGTGCCCGTGCGTGCCTCTAGGGCGCCGGGAGTCGCCGCCCCCGCAACCGTCGAATCCCGACAATTCCGGGGGCCCGTTCACCGTGAGCGCCGCGACGGACCACGCCGAGATGGTCCAGATGTTCTACTACGAGAACCGTGGCAAGTGCTGCAAGAAGCTGCTCCGGTACAACGGATATCCCAACAAGGTAAAGAGATATTTCGAATTTAAGGGGAAGGAGTCTATAAATTCATTCATTTTTGGGAGTCTCCTGAAGGATATATTAAATCAATCTTTTGAAAATTTCGAGCATACTTTATTATTATTACGTAGGTATTTAAAGTGCTAAAAAAATATTTGCCTGATGACATGAAATGTTATATTAATATTAAAGTTGTAAAGATTTATCATCCTCTCACGTCGTGCCTCACGCCGTGAAATATATTATAGGATCTGCTGCTTTCATCTAAAATTAAAAATTAAAAATGGAACTTTTAGCTCAGAAGCATACACTCAGCATGAACCATTTTTTAAGTTAAAACATACAACATTGAAAAAATAGTGAGCTTTCGGAGAAAGTTCATTTTCTTTCCAACAAATAATGCAAAAATACAATCGTTTATTGCTGAAGTATTTTTATAATTGAAGGTTCATGCTGTGAAGATGTTAAAATATATGAATACGCAAGGAGAAGTTCGTTGATTGAACATTTTTCAAACTATATTTTACGCCCCTCGAAAAACGTAATTTCGAGAAACGTCTTCATAACTCTGATATTACAAGGTTTCGTATAATGGGAGAAATGCTTTTTAGTCATTTAAATATGTAATAAAGTATACTCGAAATTTCCACAAAATGTTTTGTTGAAGTCGATCCACTCGTTTTTTAATGTTGAAATGAATTAATTGATCTTTTGCATTAATCCGACATTTTTTGTGTGTTAAAGCCAACATAAATATAATCTTATATAAATATTATCGATTAAATTGTGTATTATTCGGATCTCATCGATATTCGATCGAATCAAATCAATGCTCTTTCAGAACGATTCCAAGGCCCGCTTATACTGGATTCGAGCAAATCTTTCTTTCAGTGCGAAAGTCCAGTCTCCAATTTCGATCCGAAATAACCGTCGGGCATCCAAAAAGGAGACAATTCTTGTGTGTCGGAAATCGGTAGTCGTTTCCTCCACTTTTCAACAGCAAAGTTATTATACTTTATAATCACTTTGTCTTTACTGTGCGGAACCGTGGATCATTCCGGTGCACCGCACATCCTCATTGAAATTCCCCGTACGAGTTGCAAGTTCAACGAATACTTATACAAGTTCGTTCCATCATCTCGACCCACTTGAGACACCTTTCGGGTACTGCTTAACGATCCCTGCAGCGTTATACGGAGACGTCTTCGCTTCGCCTCGTTCCACCTGACGACGACTATAATTTCGCGCAATGGAAGCAAAATTGCTTGCGACGAATTTGTTGAATTTTCGATAATATATTCTTTATATCTTTCGAAAGCTCCGATGAAATTAACAATTTTATTTATGTTGATAATGATAAAATTTCACTTGTAGATGTAACTCGAATTCGTGATTTTTATGCAAGAAGAAACCGTGTACAAGAGTAGTATGCCTTAGCTTTCGTAGTAGTCCAAAAAATAAAAATAAAAACTACCCGCAATAGAGAAGTACTCGCAAAGAAAATCGCGCTGCAGCTTCTACCAACCGCGATATCGAGCCTGAAACCCTCGGGAGTGCATCGAGCGCCCGATCCACCTAACCGATTCACCCCCGCGTCAACGTCGTCTCGACGGATCGTCGAGGGCCGTTACGCGCTGCCGACTTATTCGCGGACCGCGCTCTGTGGAAATATCGGCGGAGAGCTTCCTTTATGATTACCTTCCAGCCAATAACTCGGCAAATTTCATACGAAATTGGATGCCGGAGGTATTCGAGTTGGGATGGAAGTGGTGGTTGGAATAGGGGTGGAACGAGGGAGAGAGAGGGAGAGAGAGAGAGAGAGAGAAAGAGTGAGGGTAGTCTTTGATGCGTTGGCGAATTGTCAGGAAGGAACGACTATCGAAAATTCAAATGAGTGTCTGACGAGGAGCGAAGCGGAGCAAGAAGAACGGGGGAAGCGCGCGTGTACAGTCAAACGCGGACGGCCTGTGATGTACAGGGCGTCGCGGTACGTACGTAGACGAACCGACGCCCGCCGCAGAGGGCGCTGTCCCCGTTGTAGGAGGCGCCACCCTCTCAATACCGCGCGAACTTCTCAGACTGACAAAAAGCGCGTTTGCATTCGGCAAGCATTCGACTCGTTTGAATAATTTTGACGTTTGCTTTCCACAATTATCTTCCCACCGGTTCCCACGGTTCGGAAAAGTGGAAAGGAGGGTAAGGAGCCAGCCGCTCAACGAGACGAGGCCGAGCTCTCGTAACGAGGCGTCGCGAATGCTATCGAATTTCCCTCTGAAGTTAGAGCGAGTACAGTCGAGTGCCTGATGGACTTTCAGAGTTTAGTCAACACTTTGCGGGAAAGCGACGCATCGTTGTTAACGAGTGAGCTGTGATTGGAGAAGGACGGTTTCTCTTGCACCCAGAGTCTGGGGACCGATAGATATGCGATTGTAGGCACAACTATAGGGACAGAAGATCTGCAGGCCGGGAATGTATTTGGGGAACCAGTATTGAGGCTATTGGGATATTGGTTACGGGAATAGGTTCTTTTATTAAAAACCCCTGATTATTTGAGAATACTTTCTTTTAATTTCATCGCGCTCGTAAGATGCATCTGGACTCAATTACCTCTTGCTCTCGACTAATCAAAGTACAAAGACGCTTGGTCCTCAGGACTACACATGACTATACCCACTCACTTAGTAGACTAAGAGCTAGTGACATTTTTCAGTGATTATTTAGTTAAGGCCTATTTTTTGAGAGAATGTTGTGGGGGGCATGTCTAAGTGCCATCCGTGAGGATTAACCTTGATAGCGGTATGGGAGGCTGGCGGAACGCCCCCAACTTGTAAAAAATAGTGCACAAAATTATTATTTAGTTAAGGCTGAAATTTTGTTTACTATACATCTGGTAGTCCACAATTATGAATATAAATTGGCGGATCGATTGGCCGGCATTAAAAAGGTGGCGGATCATCCTAAATATGTCGTGTGAACAATAAAATTTTTATTATTTAGTTAAGGCTCAATTTTTAATATGTTATTGAGGCAACTGTTTCAAGTGGAAATTTAAATTGGCGGAACAAAATATTGGCATTAACTACCTGGCGGAACGGTTTAAACATCCATTGTGCGCGCCTCGATTTCGTGTTGTTTGCCGCAGAATTTTTTGTATTAGGAATGCTTCTAATATAGATAATGATTTTGTTTATTTTCTGGAATCTTTTTAGTAATAATAGTAATTTAGTTTTTCCCTGGAGTTAATATTTTAGCGCTCATTCAATATTGATGAGCTTCAATATATCAATCAAACATCAGTCTTATGTTAGGACACTCAACATTTTATTTGTGATGTCGGAAGTTTTAACAATTTTTAAAACGGATGAATGATATAATTTTTTTTTAGAATACCCTTTTGGCATTTGACCGACGATATAGTGCTTTATACAAATATAACGAGGTGCGTGAAGTGGAAGAATATTTTTAACAGAAATTTTTTTAAAGCGAACTAATTTCTTAGAGTAGTTATCGACTTACAAATATATGGTAGGTACTTCGTATAAAGACAATTTTAATACCGTCAGTTGTTCGATCATCTAATCATCTTCTGTGTCCGGCCAGTCAGAATCGTCACCTTCGTCAACAGAATCCAGATCACTAGATGCTCGGGAGCCTACGTCTATAAATTTAAATAAATTGATTAGAAAAATGTAATATTTTTTGTTTATATTTACTGTTAAATCTGCATACCTGATTCAATGTCACTGTTGCAATCATTGTTGCTTTTATTGGAATCTTCAACAAGTACATCTCCAAGAAATTCAGGCAATTGATCTCCTTGAAACCAGACGAATTCATACTTGCCGTCGTTGATGCACCAGCCATGGTTTTCTGGAGATTTGTCCGTTGATTGTTGCAAATTTGCATTTAGCCAAATACTGGCAATGTACGAGCTCCGCAATAGTTGCTGTTGCACTTCAGTTGAGCATGGTGGCAAGTTTGATGCGTCGGAATTGCGGATGTTTTTTGCAAATATGTACGTAGTGTCTGCAACTTTATAAGCTTCGTTAAAGAGTACCAAACGAGCTTCATTAACGGTGTCTGCGTTTTTGACACCATACATCCGGCAGATAAATTCTTGCAAAACAGGAAACACTGCTGAAGTGTCAACATCATCTTTGCCTAGGTCTTCAAATGCCTCTTGATAATTATAGAACGCCTTCAATAACTGATATGATTTATTTTTTCCTTTACGGGAAGAGATGTAATCACACCCTGTAAGGGCGTGGAAGCCAGGCAGAGCTCTTGAGAATGTTGAGAAGGTTGAGCTCTTGAGAATGTGAACAGTGACATTGAATCAGGTATGCAGATTTAACAGTAAATATAAACAAAAAATATTACATTTTTCTAATCAATTTGTTTAAATTTATAGACGTAGGCTCCCGAGCATCTAGTGATCTGGATTCTGTTGACGAAGGTGACGATTCTGAATGGCCGGACACAGAAGATGATTAGATGATCGAACAACTGACGGTATTAAAATTGTCTTTATACGAAGTACCTACCATATATTTGTAAGTCGATAACTACTCTAAGAAATTAGTTCGCTTTAAAAAAATTTCTGTTAAAAATATTCTTCCACTTCACGCACCTCGTTATATTTGTATAAAGCACTATATCGTCGGTCAAATGCCAAAAGGGTATTCTAAAAAAAAAATTATATCATTCATCCGTTTTAAAAATTGTTAAAACTTCCGACATCACAAATAAAATGTTGAGTGTCCTAACATAAGACTGATGTTTGATTGATATATTGAAGCTCATCAATATTGAATGAGCGCTAAAATATTAACTCCAGGGAAAAACTAAATTACTATTATTACTAAAAAGATTCCAGAAAATAAACAAAATCATTATCTATATTAGAAGCATTCCTAATACAAAAAATTCTGCGGCAAACAACACGAAATCTAGGCGCGCACAATGGATGTTTAAACCGTTCCGCCAGGTAGTTAATGCCAATATTTTGTTCCGCCAATTTAAATTTCCACTTGAAACAGTTGCCTCAATAACATATTAAAAATTGAGCCTTAACTAAATAATAAAAATTTTATTGTTCACACGACATATTTAGGTTGATCCGCCACCTTTTTAATGCCGGCCAATCGATCCGCCAATTTATATTCATAATTGTGGACTACCAGATGAATAGTAAACAAAATTTCAGTCTTAACTAAATAATAATTTTGTGCACTATTTTTTACAAGTTGGGGGCGTTCCGCCAGCCTCCCATACCGCTATCAAGGTTAATCCTCACGGATGGCACTTAGACATGCCCCCCACAACATTCTCTCAAAAAATAGGCCTTAACTAAATAATCACTGAAAAATGTCACTAGCTCTTAGTCTATAGGTCCCTGCGACAATCGACTGTGCCCTGACGCCACGTAACATAAACATTTACTTTAGAGAAACTTTAGAAAAATAAAATAAAGGAATAAAGTGAATTATAATATTAAAATAAAGCTAAATGCTAATTCTAAGAAGAATAATTTTTCAATACATCTTTGTTCATTATTTCAACAGAGGCGAACACAATTCAGTGGTACGTGGTAGTTGGGATGCTTATTTATTGTACCAAGCTCATCCAGTGAACGCTAGCTCCGTACATCGAATATTTTTTAAACTCAATCTAACACTCCGAGGGCTTTTAACACCATCATTTTTCACTTTGATTAAAAACTTTCTCATACGATTCTAAATATTTAACTTTGCGGCTGTGTCGCTTGAATTCATACCGGATGATATGCATTCAATCTCCCACGCAATACCTTTGACAGCTAGGTCGTCGTAAAAATACGAATAGTCCCTGCCTAATTACCACGAACTGCTGATCTATGCTTGCCTCGATACTAGTTCCCCAGCTACATTTCCGGCGGGCAGATATTTTATCCCTAGATGTACCTAGAGGCTTGTCATTTGTTGATCTTATTACATCGGATGGACGTGTAATTACCTGGAAGGATTGATTTAAACGGTGAAGATACTCGAATCGACTAAGGGCCGGTTTTACCAACACGGTATAAACGCGGTATAGCGCTATACTGAGAATAACCAGCAATAAGCCCTATGGTTATTCTCAGTATAGCGCTATACCGCGTTTATACCTGTTGGTAAAACCGGCCCTAATTAGAATTAGGATAACTCATGGTAAAACGGACATGGGAGCAAACGGACACCACCTTAACGTATTTCATGTTCTAGTGATAAGTTTGGGAATTTATAACCCGAAACACTCGATGATAGATCTCTGCGTGAAATGGCAGAAAGAGATGGCGGATGTACCGAAAACTGGAAGGAGGAATGTAACGTTAAGGTGGTGTCCCTTTTTGCTCTCATTTTACCATGGGTTACCCTAACTAGTCGCTGATAGATATTAAATCTAGTCACTTTCAGGAGCGAGCATTCTGTTATGTACATCAGTTTGTATCATTCGATTTTGACATACGCCGCGAAATTCTCGAATAATTAATATAAATAGTACATGAATATGAAAAATGATATCGTTTGAAGATTCGCCGCTAATTCGGCTTTGAAAAATAAAACAATTCTCGTTTAAACATCTCGTGCATTATACAGGTTTACAAAAAAAAAAGTCCGGACTATTTGACCGGACCATGGTATTCCGAGGTATTTTTGCATCCTGAATCCGATCCCGAGGTCATCTGAGCCCCATCACGTCAGAAAAACGAGATTTCAAGGTCATTTAGAGGTTAAAATGACCATTTTTTGGAACTGGACCCGGGACAATTTCTCAAGCGACCTGTTGAGTTGGAGGGTACCTGTTTAGGTCTTGAATACCTTCCAGACATTGGAATGGAGTCCTAAATCTCGACCGGGACTATCACAGAACCACCCCAGTGGATAAAATGTTGCCATGATCGTTGTATCTCGCGGATTACGATCTCCCTGTCAAGGCATCCAATTCCGGCGATCCGTTCACTGTGACATATTGACAGTGGACCCAGCACTGACCCTAATGGCCTTAGAGCCTTGAAGTCATGCTTTGGGTGCTGCTCAGGGCAGTCCCATTTCCTTATTTATTTATTTCGAAATCTCGTTTTTCTGACGTGATGGGGCTCAGATGACCTCGGGATCGGATCCAGGACGCAAAAATACCTCGGAATACCATGGTCCGGTCAAATAGTCCGGACTTTTTTTTTTTTTTTGTAAACCTGTGTTATCGGCAATTACCAATTGCAGTCGCCCTCTGGCAATGCAAACAGGCAATCGATCTTAGTGTACTACATTCAATGGCTGTACCTATATCGCATACCGATATGCATGTTGCACGTGTGTGCACAGCCTATGGATTACACGTGAGAAGGGATCGTTGGTAGGCACTGTACACATATGTACGTATACTGTAGTGACAAGGCTCCCGGAGTGCTTAGCGATTCTGAGTCTTCAATGGAATTGGACTTGGGTACGCCTACCTATCTCTATACACGTGGAGTAGTACTACGGTACATACGTATGCTTATATGGTATATAACCCTGCGTTTGCGTTACCTACGACCTCAATTATTCTACTCGAGGGTCTGCGGTCGCCTGCTGTTCGATATATACGTATAGTATATAGAAATCTACGTGTCGAGGGCACCCCTATGACCTGAATTAGAGTCGCGAAGCAACGTGTAGAGGTACCTATCTAATCTCGGTTTAAAGTTCAGGCGTATCGAAACGCGCAACGCGTGCCTACATACATAGTTTAAACTGTATGTATGCTGTGCATAATTATTAGCGTCGAGAGAAAACTATTAGGCAATATCCTAATCACGTCGTTTTAGGAACGAGATGGTACGATTGGAGTCCCTGTAGAGTGCAGCTTATCATTTTAATTGAATACTTAAATAAATAACCTTAAGAATATATTTATTCGATTAGAATAAATATCGATCCGACGGATATAAATATAATTGATTTGATTGAATGTTATTTGGATCAAACCAGTATTTATTCGAATCGAATAAATGTGCTTCTAGGACTAACTAAAAACGTGTTTATTTCGATGAAGCAAATTTTTTCTCACTGCAAAGAAAGTATACTGCTATAAAAAAATTGTATTTTTAATATACTTTTATACGGAACTTTTTTCCAATACGTGATTATAAAAATTAATATAAGCACCTCGTAATACTGAAAATGAATATATTTCCTTGTGCAATTTTTCTTATAAATTTCATAATGGAGTATATTAATTTTTATAATCACGTATTGGATACGTGATCGTATCAAAGAAACTTCATATATAATTGTATTAAATTTAATGCAAATCAAGAGACACGGTAGTGTCTCGCGGCATGTTCATTCAAGTCGTCAGAACGACGCCGCCAGCGCTGTCGCCGCGAGCACCCGTGTATCTTTACAAGAAAAATGTCTGCCCCCTTCACCCCTCAATTTTAACATCGAATTTTCTTAATAAATATACGGTTATAACCAAAACTATGCTTAGTTACGCCATATAAATCGACTATTCTCTATCGATAGAGACCAGAGTAAATGTTGTAAGTTACATATTAACAGAGAGTTTTCCTTAGCAACGCGAAGCCACGCCCCTTGCGCCTCAAAGTCGAGGATTTCTTTTCTTGGCCGCGATATATATATGTCAAAATGTCACAAAAATTCCGCCTACCTTCGGGGATAGTCGGCCATGATCGGAAATGTGTACACAGATGCGGCCACACGCATACGCCATCAAATGTATGTGAGAGTGTGTGAGAGAATATATTCCTTGAATGTTTAGTTGTTTTTCACAATTAATATTTCCATTCGCGAAACGATTTCCCTCGCATTTTTTCGATCTTCTTTACAGTGCAGATGATGAAATTCGATAATCAGAATGCTGCATGCTCAAAAACATACGCCTGTCGCAAATGGAATTCTATTCGCTACAAATAGAATCGTCCTTGCGGGAAAAAGATTCTATTTGCAGCGAATAGAATTGCATTAGCGGTAAGCGCACATTTTTTAGTGTAATGCAATATTATGATGTTATACGTTCAATGACAAACAAAGCCTTTGTACCGGTCGATAGAATAAGGAGAAAAATAAGAAACACAATGGGGGAGCAAAATGTAATTAGAATTACTATAAGTAAATAAGAAATTATGTAGAAAATAATTATTTTATGAGAAATTATAATAAGGGATATTATAGGGTAAAACAGGGTGTTTCATTCGCCTCTACTTTCCTAATTAGCATTTAGAGTAATCAGAGGCCAACTCGAGAAATCCATTTTTCCATTCTTCCCCTTAGGCACAACCAATTATTTGTAAAGTTAAGGGGGAAAGCCACTGTGATATGTTCAAAAAATAGATTTTTTTATTTTTACATTTTCTTAATGTTCGAGGTTTCAAGAATCTGTTCCCTAAGTTTCAAACCGAAATTCGAAAATTTTATGGAGTTATGAAAGGTTTTGTGTGAGTAAGCGCATACGCTCGAACTTGACCGCGCGGTTTTAAAGGCTTTTATCTCGAAACTACATTTTTCCAACTGGGCGCCATCATAACTCAGTCAATTTTTATCCGATTACCTTGAAATTTTCACAGAATATTTTTAAAAGAATTATCTTCAGTTAAGCGTATGATTTTTTCGATTAAGCGATTACTTGTTGAGATATAATTAAAAAACTGAGCAATTTTTCTCTAAATTTCGAAGTTCTATCTTTAAACATGCGTTACTTTGTTAAAAATTAAAATTTTTATAAATCCGTACGCTTAACTGAAGCTAGACTCGTGTAGTTTAAGAAAATAATTGATTTTTTTGGTTTGGATATACCATTCGGACACAGCAATGGCGCCCATGCGCCAAACATTTTTCAGAGAAGCTTTACGGCATCGCGTATTATTGTGTAGTTTATTGATATTATGTATTGCTTTTTTTTTCTAATATACTAAAATATATGTACCTTCATGTAGTTGTAAAAGTTTTTTCCCTCGTTTTTTATTTTAATCAGAAAAAATTCACAAAGTTATTCTACATTTTCCGGTCATCACAGTGGCTTTCCCCCTTAAATAAAGAAACTAACGCAACGTGTAATACGTTCCGAAGATAATGACAAGCTGCCTACCGGAGTACACACACGAAATATTTCAGCACGCAGTGACCGCACTGTCATGGCCACGCGTGGAAATAAAATTATTGAAACGTAAATAAGAGTGGGCAAAACGGCGCAGCGTATTGCTGGTTGGAATGGGTCCATCGTTATGTGCGAATCGCGACACTTTGCAGTAATGGTCGGCCCTCTCCATTTGCTCCCCTCTCCCCCATCAGCCGTAATAGCAGCCGATATTCCTGTTTCTATTGCGCGGCACGATCGTTTCGGATACGATGCCCTGGTCCGCTTGGTTAGGCGCGACGGAAATCAATCGTTTGGACTTTATCGCGGGCGGTCGAAAGAGCCGTCATTAATTTCAGTTTACAGAGACCTCGAGGGTACTTCTTTTGGCCTACAATTATAGCAGGGGAAGGTCCTGTAGTATTGGACAGTTCGATGGCTCCTGATCGTTATTATAGACCGCTATAATGAGGGGCCGACAAAAGTATCCGGAACTCTATACAGGACTAATTTCCCTAATTTGTATTCTCATGTTGACATGTGGATTCGTTAAGAAACTTTGTTTATTACAATCGGATTTCGTTCCGCGATAAAAGATTTGTTCGCAGAAGAAACCGTTTCTTTTTATTATTATAAAATATTTTAATCATCTATAGAGGCAGAGTTTTAAGAAAAATTAAGGGCTTAATTTTACTTATACACTGTTCGAAATTCCCGAAGCAATATTTATATATTCATATGTCATTTTAATTCAAGGCATCTACACTGAGAAAAATAATATGGTCCACTTAACCAAAATCTTCGAGATCATGACCAAGCCTTATAGTTAGGAGTATTACTACTCTTGGATTCCGGGTGGTAACCGCATCTAAAATTACTAGTTTGCCGACGTTTCATAAACATTGCACAGGGCTGATGACCTCTGATACTTTTGATGACCTGATATGCGTAGATATCTCCTGATACTGACGATACGCCTGTCAGAAGGTTAGTAGCCCTGATGAAGCAAACTGTAATGTTTGGGAAACATTGGCAAATTAGTATTTCGGACGCGGTTACCACCCGGAAACCAAAGTAGTATACTCGTAACTACGAGTATAGTGACAATGGCCGTGAAAGCTTAAAATTTTTGTTCATGACCAAACCGTTTGATGAAATATGGATCCTTCATCTGTTTGGTTAAACTGACCATTTTTTGGTTAGAATAATTAGACATGGAGATAGAATAGCTAAATATTTGGTTCACCTTATTAGTATTTTGGTTAGAATAACTAATCTCGTTTAACCAGATGCATTTTGTAATTTTAACTAAGTTATTTTTCTCAGTGCATGTTAACCCCAGACTTTCAACTTTAACGCTTTTAATGTGGTATTAATTTTTTATTAATTGTAAGATAAAGTGTGTTAAAGTGTAAGTTCGTTGGTCAATTCAACATACCCTTACTGCAAGTGACATATTTTTAGTCATCCTTGACTCGCAATATTAATCAACTTTATATAATATTATGTTCAAGCGACAAAATTTTAAAGTACTTTAAGAATTGTGTAAGAATTGTATACTTTTCAAGTAACTTTAATTTTAAATAATCATTATATAAAATGACTTATCTAATACAATATAATTCTGTTAATCCTTTAAGGTCCGCAACGAAACTAGAGTTTGAATGAAAAAAACCAATAACATATTCGTGACCAGAGATCCCCTAAATAGGGTAAATCCACTGAGTTTAAATTTTTTTGAAGTGAACTCAAAGAAGTAGATCTTAATCTATATTTGTGGCGGTAGTGTACAAAAGTCATTTTTTACAAGAATCCTTAGTTTAAAGTATCGCGATAGACTTCGAAGACTGACAAAAATTTCGCATATGCCAGTAAAACATAATGATTGAAGAGCACAGACACATGTCTATGACATGAACTTGTGCTCCTTGTACTCGTAAGACAAATTAAGGATATCTAATCTTTACGCGAGTTCAATCAAATGAAAGTATACGTTTTCTAGTTTAAACTTCATAAACGAATACGAGTTTGACTTTTTAATGTTTAAATGCCAGCGATTTAAAAAAGAACTTCAAAATGTGTAATTTTAAAGTGGTTCGGAGAGGTAATATTCATTGATATATCGAAAAGTGAATATATACATTAAAATGCCACATTCGTATTCTTTTAAACGAGTATCCTCCGGAAATAATCGATCAAGTGGTTTTGTCGTGAAAAATGATCGATTCGATTGCATGCATACCTGCTTTCGGTCCTCAAAGGGTTAAAGTAACATTCTTGTATGTAAATCTTCTTGTCGAATAATTAACGATTCACATAAGTAAGTTAAAATTGATAAAAAGTTTTCAGTACAACCTACTGCGACATGAGAAGTAAGTTAATTTTAACTTATTTCTTTGAACAGTGTACAGTTCAGTTTATTCAGTTTTACATAACGAATAAAGACAGAGGAATTTCTCGTCTTTTCACGCATTCAACTCTTGATACCCGCAGGACACTCGCGCGTTTCACGCCGAATGTTTATTCCATCTCCGCCGAGAAAACCCCCCAAAAAAATCCCTACCGCGAAAGGGACACGACCCGACCGTGTCAATTCACGATCGTGCCACTCTCCGGACGCTTTTTCCATTTGCTCCTCGCCATCAACTGTAATGGCCACTGATATTTCAGTTTCTATTGCCTCTACGTACGGACAGCGATCGTTTCATCGCCCGGCCCATCCGACGCAGTAGAAATCGATAGTCGAATTCGTTCACAGGATGTCGTATACAGGGTGGAGGGGGAGATGCATGTATATATATCCCTGCCGTATAGCGGTAATTGAAAAAAATGCAATAAACAGAGAAACGAAATCTACGTTCGAATTCATTTTCTATTTCCTTCGAGACCTCGAATTACCATAAAAACCCGGAAAACTAAATCTAAGAAAGACACGAGTCGAGTATCTCCCATCCCACTACAGACCAGCACCGTTTTAATCGCGCCTCCATTTGTCTCAGTTTTTATTAACGCCTTGCGATGACTTTACCGACCCGTCGGAAAAAAAGCAACGTTTTAAACTTCTACGCGGTATTATTACACCGCGCACTACACGACACGCCGCCACTACCTTGGACCCTATATAGGACGCTCGTGTTTCACGCCGTTTGCTCGTTCCATCCTCGTAAAACCCCGAAAAATCCGATCTGGAAAAGGACCCGGTCGTAAATAACTCTCGGTGCATGGTCACCAGGCTCTACTTTAGAAGGGACCCACCACCGCCGTCCGGTAATGGACGTTTAACGTAGGTCACCGTATAACGGACGACCGCCTCGACGTTGATCGCCGCTATCGCTCTCTTCCCGTTATATATACGGGGAGAATCTTTCACCGTGTTCCAATTGAAGGGTAAGTGCAAGTACGCGAGAGCGCTCTTGTACACTTGCCCTTACCCTTGCCCTTGCCGATTGGATCATTCATGAAAGAGTACTCTTAATACCAGTGGCGATATCTAGCGGAGACGTCGGAGAGGATAGTTAATAACCTGAAAAATAACGTGAAGCAGTTTGTTCGACACTGTGAAAAATACCACTTAAGACGGAATGGAAGTAGAAAGATTTTTAACAGTGTTTATTGTTGCACATCGCATGTTCAGTCGTCACCGATTAATGCTAATGGAGCATGCTGTAGAATTAAACCAGAATTTGTTGCTACTGCTACGTTTATTACTACAACGTCAAGTAAGATTGAAGATTCTTAATAATTTTTATTTGATTACACGAATGAACCAGTAACTATTTAAAGTATATTTTTATTAAAGAGAGGACCTTATCGGAATTACGAATTCCGCAACCATCGATTCCTAGCTGCTTTATTAAGGGGTGATTACGAGGTTACAAGGCGTAATTTGCGCGTAACACTGCAAAGCTTGAGGAGACTTGTAACATTATGTGGACCGAACAAACGATCAGGGTGGACAGTAGAAATAGAAGTAATCGTCTTTCTGTATTGGCTAGCTTGTGGCTCAGCGTATCGAGTGATTTCAGTGTCTTTTAATATGCCAAGAACAACAGTCTTCCGCACAATTCACAAAATTCTCAGAAAGATAATAGCAATGAGGCACATAATTATCAAACTTCCACAAGAGCATGAACTCGATGCCATCGGAGCTCAGTTTGCTCGAGCAGCTAGGAGCGCAGTGTTTCAACAATGTGTAGGAGCCATCGATGGATGCCACATAAGAATAGTTTGCCCTAAACGACTTCATGACCAATACTTCAATCGTAAACAGTATTATTCTTTAAATATGCAAGCCATAACAGATAGTGCAGGTTTATTCATAGACGTTTTAAGTGGGTATCCTGGTTCCGTTCATGACAGTCGGATACTTCGTAATAGTAGAGTGTTTCGAAATGCGCTATATCCTCCATATGGATACTTTATAATCGGTGACAGTGGTTATCCATGTAAATTACGTCCAATCACAATAATAACACCATTTAAAGAGCCATTAACAAGAGAAAAAACAGCTTTTAATCATGCTCTTAGTAAAGCCAGAATGACTGTGGAAAGAACATTCGGAATGATGAAGGTGCGATGGAGATCGATTTTTACAAAAGCGTTGGAAGTTAATATTGAAACTGCTATCAAAGTGGTAGTAGCATGCACAATAATGCATAATATTTGCATTACTGAAGGAGATATTATTAGAGTTCATGCAAACGATGTACACCCACCTCATCCTCAACGCAATGTTCCTGACGAACGTGACGGACAAGATAGACGTAATCTCATGTTACAGCTATTCGTGGCAGAACAGGGATTGTAAATTCAGGGTGGCGATCGACTGGGAAAAGACCAGGAATTTAAAAATCTGGAAGTCAGGGAAAAGACAGGGAATTTCACGGTGCGCTAAAAATCGAAATTATATGTACATAAAAATTATTCAATCGTGTAAATTATTTTATTAATAAACCAAGCCATATTTTATCTTAACCTAAATACTTATTTTACTGTTTGCTTGTTTTATTTACAAATTGTTTTAAAATCTCCAACATTTCAATCTCCCTTTGAGCTGCTGCTTCTCTTTCTCTCTGCTGCTGCTCTGTTTGCCTTCTTATAAGATTTAATATATCCTCCATGCGGTCCTCCGTGGTGGTTCTACGTTTTCTTTGTCTCGGCAGCTGAGAGTTCCTCGAAGGTATGTCATTTGAACAGGATGGCGAAGATAGATCTTCGAAGTCGGAATAAAGTTCTTCTAAGCTAGAGGGCTGATGTTTCCTTTTTAACATTTCCCCCGACGTTGAAGTCGAACAGCACGGAGAAAAGCTACGGACAGTTCCTTCATTCCTCGACGGAGCTGGTATTTCTCTTTGATCCGATGACGAAGAACTTCCCTTTGATGAGGCCTCCGATGACTCGATCAGCAATATCGGATTTATCGTATGACGGCTTGCCATGTAGCTATGCATGGCATCGTAGTATGGCCAAGTATCTGCCTCATGCCCGGAATCTTCTGTCCCTCTTCCAGTCGGAGGACATATTATCGCCTTATATTTCGTCTGTAGATTCTCCCATTTTTTTTTACATTGCTGACCGGTAGCCCCACATGCCAAGTTTCTTGCAACGTTCTCCCATGCTGACTTGGCCGATCCTTTCTTTCCCGTAAATACGTGGGAAAGTGCTATTCTCACTTTAATTAAGCCAAACACATCCTCTTCTTTCCCTTAAAAATGACAATCCAAATTGCATTTCGTTGGTTATGAATCGTTAAAAAATATATAATCATAATTTTAATAACAAATATCAAAATAATATCACCTAAAAGCATGTGTAATACTTACAATTATATATACGTTGCTGATCGTTCGCTTCCGTCATTTTAAGAATAGCACGTGCTCGGTATTTCGTTCGTTGCGAATAGCACCCGTTGTCCACGTGGCCGTTGTGCGACTAGTGTCCGTTGCTTTCCTTCAAGAGGGTACAAGGGTACATGAAAGGTGGATAGCATCCACATTTGTACTCTTCACCCTTGCACCCTCTGCCTTTACCAATTGGAACTTTTACGTGACGTCACAAGTATTCTTGGGACGGTGAAAGAGTGCTCTTTGGGCCAATTGGAACACAGCCATTGATTCTGCCACATAGCAAATATGGTGTATACGATTTATGGAACTATACGCGTAGACTGTCGTCGTTGTTTGACCGTGATGAATACGAGAGGATAATTGGGATCGGCAACTGTAAAGATGAAACTCATCAGGAGTACCTACCTTAACAAGACCTAGAGTCAAATCTGCACAGAGAAAAATGTAGTTGAAATATCGAGCATTGGATGCCTGAATTCTGGCACTCTATATGACCTTTGTATGGCACTGCACGCACTTCGTATGGCACTATATAGTGACAACTCAAAACTACATAATATGTGAAAAATATTACCATACAAAATGGCATTTCATTCTCTACGTATAGGTAGCAAGCTTTAATACAATACGGCATATTTTCAGATAATTTAGAAGGCTGTACTGTGATAAATGCTAATGACTGTATTGTAAAAACTGTCATATGGCGATATGTATTATAAAAAATGCTAATTAGCTATATTGCAAAGAAGGTCAATGGCTGTATTATAGAAAATGCCACTAAATGACTATATTGTAAAATGCCAAATTATCTTAAAATAACTGTAACACATTAGATTAATGTTTGTCATACACATAAATTGATATGCTATTCTGTATGGCAATATTTTTCATAATTTTGAGTTGTCACTACAGTGGGATACAAAGCGTACGTAATACCGTACAAAGAGCATATTATACGTAGTGCCAGAATTCAGGGATTCAATACTTGTCATTTCAACTTAATTTTTCTCCGTGTGGGAAAAATCAGGTGTACTTACTTGATTGAAGAGTTTCATCATTGGCAGTTAATATCCAATCCTGCTTTACTTTTACTCACTAAGACCAATCAACGATGACGCTCATCGTCCACAATTCCACAAAATCGCATACCTACCTTATTTGCTATATCGCAAATCCAATGATTCACCCTGTGTATGTCTATATATTGGATTTGCGGTAAAGAACACATCCGTCTATTCTCTCGCAATCCGAGCGTACGGGAGTCCGAACTTCCGGAAGTACGTCGTAAGCCTCGGGATATAAATTGGTTCGATATCTGAATAGCTATTATACGATGGACGTATGGCGGAGAGGGAGAGAGGGGTGCAGGGTCGGAGGTGGCTTCGACCCGTATCCGCCGTAGCACTTTACTCGGGGAAACTGGGCTAATGCCTCGAGTTTCGAACTCTTTCATATCTCAGGAATTTTCTTTCAATAACCGTTATTATTCATCGGAGCCATTTATTACTCCTCGCGAAGCGCCGATAGTGTGCTTTTCCATCGGCAGGGCGTATTTCTCTGCGGGAAGTGGAGGGGTGGGGTGGAGGGTAATTGGATAAGCGACGATTCGGTGAAACGTTCGAAAGTCTGAGAGTCGATGAGAAGATCGCGAATGGGGAGAATATCTGTATACGTGGCTATCGTGAAGGAAGTATAATTGATAGATAATATCTGATAAATTAAGAATAATACAGCAGTTAACCTTTAAAATTAGCATCGTTAATGATACATAAATGTATTCGTTAAATCGATTTATCATGCGAATGGGAAACTAATTGTCCGGTTACTTCATTGAAATACTTACAATGGTCGCGAAAGCTTAAAAGATTTGACCTGCAATAATAATTGCTAGGACGATTTTTTATAATAAAAGCAGCAATGAATAAAATTTTCAGTGAGGAATTCTAATGACATATGTATATTCAAAAAAAATGATTTGGCAGTCTCAGCAGAACTAGATATTGCTAGAAATGTTTTACCGTCATGACAAAAATATTATTTATGGCAGCAAAAGATGACATGTCCAATAATAGCAAATGTAACTTGCAATCACGGTGAAGCTTGTTCAGTAAAAATGTTTGCCATCCCAGCAAATATTTTTATCTCTATTGGACATATCTTTTGCTGGCGTAGATAATATTTTTATCATGATAGCAAAAAGTTCTCAGTAGCACCTAGTTTTGCTAAGACTGCAAAATTATTTTTTTTCTATGTAGATATGGTAAAAGTGGAATAAACGTTCTAGTACCTGTTTAACTTGAACGCGATTATCTCGAAATGCAGTGACGATAGATGAAAAATTAGGAATATCTTTTTTATAGTAAAAACATAGATAAACATATTTCGTTTAAACTTTTTTTCGATACCTTCAATTATTTTCAAGATAATCGATTTCAAACTTCTACTCAAATTTAGATGTAATTCAATTTTTACTTTAATTACAATTAAAACGAATGCATTCTAATAAAACGTAGTCGAGGGCGTAGTTCGTATTATACACATATATATATATATATATATATATATATATATATATATATATATATATGTATATAATATTAATTTGTATTATTGATTGGTTCTTCTATCCGCGAAAGAAATACGTTAAGAAAAATCCCCACGAGAACCTGTGAAGCAATATCGAAGTGAGAACATATTCGCATAGCGTAAAATGTGTGAATACCTACGTATAAGAAACGGTTACGTGAATAGGCGAAGATAGATATTATGCAGGCGCGAAATGAATTTCGTAGGCGGAGGCCGGTAACTCGATTCGCGCGGACGGGGAAAATTTCGCGATAAAGTACGGCGAGCCGTGAATACTCGGTCCCGATATCCTCGAAGCCGGATGACTTATTACGTTCTCTCCGTGTACGGCTACGATTTCAAGATTCCCACCGGAGGCGAAGTATTCGGGCGATGTAATATAACGTATCTAGCATGCGCGGCTGTGACACTTATACGTTCCTTTATGGAACTATTTTTCAAAGGATTACCTTACTCGTGCGCACATACAATGTACTAAGGGAAATAATTGTTGGTGCCAAAAAAATGTTTTCTTCAATCAAGAATATGATATACGAGTAATTACAGCATACAGCTATGGTTTTTTAGTGTAGGAAAATATTCGATAGTTTCAAGCAATTGTTTTTTCACACAGGAAAAATTTCTTGTCCAAACTATGGTATTTTTGAATTACACTGCTCAAAAATGTGTGTTTTTCATATACTTTTATATAAAGCTTTTTTCCAATACGTGATTATAAAAATTAATACATTTCCTTATGAAATTATCATTTTTAAATTTCATAGCGGAGTATGTTCATATTCACGTATTGGATAAAAGTTTTGTATACACAATTGTATTAAATTTAATACAAATTCTTTTTCCAGTGCATACATATATATTCTTCCACCAAAAATCCATATTCTTTAAAATTTGTAAGATCTTCATATCATGTTCTTTGTTTAAGAAACACTTTTGGCATTAGCTATTATTTCTCTCAGTGTTAATTTTTATTTCTAGGCGATCTTCAAATTCAATATATTCAGTATTAGGAAGATTACGTTTTATTGCTCAAACAATTTCTTATGAAAATAGTTTTATTTAACTTATTTTAAGAATAATTTTAACAATAAATAGGTTTTCATCTATTGTATTTTATTATAATCAATTTTTTTAATATTTGAAAAATATTAACGTCAACTCCCTGCATTTAAAAATGCACCCCGTAATATGCATTACGCCTACCTCTTATGTTGATACAACCGAAAACCTCGGAATAAAAGAAAATATATTCGAGCTCCAATGTTGTTGCCGCGGTAAATTCTTCGATTGCTACCGTTATCAAACTCCCATTAGCGTTATCGCGAGAGGAAGTAACCGCCAGCAAAACGTTAGCACACCATTACGGTGGATGGCAGAGAGAAATCCGTGTCGATACCCGGCAATCCGCCCTGTGCCCTTCTTGTCCGACCAACCCCTATGAATATTCACGAGTTCGACTCACCCCTCTCCCGCAGCTATAGATTTTCCAACTGTTTCTTCCCCAACCGATTCGACCTCTGTTCCCGTTCGATATTCACGTATATAAAGAGACTCGGCCCTCGATAGAAATTGTTTTTTATCGACGCACCCTTCGGGCGCGATAAAGCCGACGAAGCGCTCCGTGCTTCTCGCCGAGACGTTTACCGTCTTAAGTGATTGCTTCGCGCGTCAATTAATTTTGGGAAAACGCAGAGGTTCCAAAATGCATCGATATATACGTTCATGAATTTAGATATGTCTGAGTGTGGATTCTCATTGGGTCGTCCGCTTATCAGTAGACTCCTCGTTTATAGGGTCGTACGACTCTGAATGTCGCGTGGAGTGAAGAGTACGCGAGATGGCGATTGAGTCGCCTTGTGGGAATAATTACCCGAGAGCTTTTTGGAACTTTTAATTTTGAAATTCAAATTGACATTTCAATTTTGTCGCGCAGCCTTTTATCTACACAGAAAAAAGAATTAGTTAGATCTACTGAAAATTACTTGCAGGGAAATTTTTTAATATTTCGCCAGCGAGAAGTTTAGGACTGCGCCTTTCAAGCATTACAATAAAACATGAAAATAAATACAGTAGCATTTGAATGCTTACATGACAGCGATACAGGCAAAATTGAGGGATGTATGATCGCAGCGCAGGTATCTCTTCTATTACCGCTCTGTATTATCGATATACAACCTCCTTAAGGATTCAGTTTAGGTTGGACTGACCAGGGAAGGTGCCATAATTTTCTCAAGATTTTAGATCCCTTCTCATTTTTAGACAAATGATGTTTCACTGATGAACTATGAATTTTCCAATAAAGGAGACTTTCAAATTGTTACACGTGGTCTTAGTTTTCTTAACAAATGTTTCTCTATTTAAAACAATTTCACAAAAAGTCCCTAGCATTCTCCGAAATGGACAAATCATTAATTACTGGACTACAATAGTTTACCGTGAAAAACGAAGACTACGTGTAACAATTTGACGATCTCCTTTACCGGAAACACCATAGTTCGTCAGTGAAATTATTTTTAATTGGAAATACGAAAAGATCGAAATTCTCACTAACACCACCTGGTGTTTATTATCCAGATAGACTCTGCATGTTAGAGTGTACGTAAAACATGACGGCTTCACAGACCTAGACCGGATCCTAGACCGCCCTAACTTCGCAGCAGGCCACGGGCTTATTTAGAAAAGCACCGTATAATTCGCGTCTCTCGAACGCGCAGAGAGAATTACGCGGTACGCGAGGCGTAAAAGGTTTGAAAAGGGGCGAGAGACGGCCGTATACCCGGTACCGCCACTACGGAGAGCGCCCACGCCGTCTCGGCGGCGCTGGTTTGCCCGCGGGCCGGCGCGTCGCAGGCGAGAGAGCGGCCGGAGGCACTCCGTAAAAAAGATTAGCTCGCGGAGAGAGAGAGAGGGAGGAAAAGGTGGCCGGCGAGCTCGGGCGCCGCCGAGTTTTAATCCATCACGCATAATGTCGCGTGATTAACGAGCCGGCGTCGCCAACTTAACGCAGCGACACGTGTTTTGTTAGGGCGCAGTGGCGCCACCGCGGCGGTGCTCGCGAGGCTTTGTGTCGGCAGCACCGTCGCAGCGCTCCGCGTGTGTGATTAATAGTCCCGACCGCGCGGGCTTTGTGGTGATCAATGTACATCGGGAACGATACGCGGTCTCGCTCGTTTTGGGCTTTTACGTCCACTCTTACGGCCCATTATTAACGATCGAGCCCCTCCGCGCGCGTTTAGCGGCAAAGGGCGAAGAAGGGGGTTACTTTTGAGGGGACGCGTTTGTTTGCGCGAATCTCCGTCTTTCTTTTTGGCGTATATAGGTACTCCTCCGGCGCCACGTCGGCTGGCGTTATCGCGGCTCGTAGAAGGGGTCCCTTCGATGACCCCCTTTCGCCCCTTACCCCTTGGATAGCTTCCGTTATCTCTCTTTCTCCTTGCCGCTTTAGTTTGTCTTGCCACTATCCTTTTCACACACACTTCTGCTTGGAAGGAGTCCGGAGACGATGGTCGAAGCGAGCAGCCGGACGCATAACGGACCGTGACTACTGGCTGCTTCAGCTTTGGCTGCTAGCTACATCGCTGGGCTCCAGAAAGGTTTATCTTTACACGGAAAAACAAATTTGATCGTAGTAACATCGGACATCAGTTATTATAGCAAGACCTATTTGTTAAGGTAACAAAAATGGTTTACTAGTCATAAATAACAAATAATGCTGTGGTGGTGACGAACAGATTCGTTGATTAGTTGCACATCGGTACACTGGTTAAACTGAGTAGTATTTCGGTTAAAATAACTAAACGACGTTTAACAGGGTGCGTTTTGTCTTGTTAAGAAAGTTATTTTTCTCAATGTAGATATGCCTCAATGGGCCTTTACCATCGATAACCTGCAGCCTCCTTAAATGGTACAAATTAATGGGATACTGGTGATAAATGATTATTTAGTATGAAATAACTTGATTAGCTAACTCGTGGATTTAGAAGACACTGGAAATCAAATTTATGGTACCTGCGTCAATTTTCTCAACACTCTACAACATTTGATGATCATTGCTCAGCAATGCAATTTTTGTTATTTCGTCATATTTATTTAGTTAGGATAAAAATCGTATGCTTCTGTAGCAAAATATGTATGTCTCTGTAACAAAACGTAGCTCAGCTAATAGATTTTTGTTACCTTAACAAATCGATTTGTCATTCTAATGAAACATTTGTTATGATAAATCGATTTGTTATCACTATTTTTAATCAAATATTCGTTGCGGTAACTTAAATTATGTTACCCTAACGAATTTTGTTTTCCGTTTACGAGGGGAAATCTTTCTATCTACTTTTTAAAAGGAAAATACACGTTCGGAAAAATAACTTGGTTAAAATGAAAAAATGCATTTGGTTAGAGTGCAGTTATTCTAACTAAAATACTAGTAAGTTTAATCAAATATTTAGTCATTCTAACTACATGTTTAGTTATTTTTACTACATGTCTAGTTATTCTAACCAAAAAATGGTCAGTCTGACCAAACAGATGGAGAATCCATACTTCATCAAAAGATTTGGTTAAGGTCTCCGGGATTTTGATTAAATTGATCAGGTTATTTTTTCAGTGCAGTGAGGAGGTTTGTAGCAATTATTTTCCAATCAAGTCCGCAGAAATATTGCGCGCTAAAATTTCTAATCAACCCCATTTCATCCCGCTGCACCCCAAGGAGATTGCACAGCATCTAGCCGCACACTGAGAGAAATAATTGCTGGTGCCAAAAAAATGGTTTTCTGTCAATCAGAAACATGATATAATTCCAGGATCAAACCATAGCTTTTTTGTGCAAAAAAATATTTTATAGGCCTGGGTAATTTTTTTTTCCGCACAGGAAGATTTTCTCATCCCAACGAAAGTATTTTTGAGTCTGATATATTTTCGACCAGGAGTCTGTATACTTAAACATTTTTAAGATCATATTTTCTTCGTTCAAGAAATATTTTGTTGACACTAGCAATTATTTCTCCCAGTGCATGCGAATCAACCATCCTTTTGACAATGCGAGTCTCGCGCGCGCCTGGAAAATTAATTAACGCGCACAAAGAATTCGTCCGCTGCAGCGGCGTCATCAATTTCCCCGTAGCATTTCTCGAGCACCCGTCGCGCGCGAGGTATTCTCAAAATGATACGAGGGTGTATCAAATATAAGCGGGATTCGTTTTGTAAAAAATTAGAACTTTATTTAATTAAGCTTTTAGAAACATATATTATTTTCCTACATAGTCTCCCGCCCTAGCAATACATTTTTCCCATCGGATTGGAAGCTTTTTTATTCCATCATCGTAGAAACTCTTCAGACGTTCTTGTAGCCATTGAAGGACAAATGCTTCCACCGCGTCGTCGTCGTCGAAACGTTGGCCTCTGGGCGCTTCTTTGAGGGGTCCAAAAAGATGGAAGTCACGCGGAGACAAGTCGGGACTATATAGCGGATGGTCCAGCATTTCCCAGTCTAATTCATCCAATTTTTACCTTGTGGCATTGGCCATATGAGGCCTGGCGTTGTCATGCAAAAGAATGACACTTCTGACCCCGATTGCTCCTTCCTTTCCTTCGAAATGACAATTTCGCAGCATCCAGTAATTCACAATAATATTGCGTATTAATCGTGCGTCGATCGTGGAGGAAGTCAACGTGAAAAGCACCTTGCCGGTCACACTCGTCCTTGGGCGGCGAGTGTGGCGCTCGTTCTCGACCTTTTCACGCCCTCCAGAAAATTCTGTGTCATGCAAACACACGGGTTCTTGACAGGGTGTTGTCCCCGAACTGTGCCTGTAATCGCCGCAAAATTTCGATTGGATTCACCTCCTCCTTGGCCAAAATCTTGATTATAATCCGGAGACATGCACTTCTGTCTCGCTCATGGTTTTTTTTTCATACTAAAGGGACTCGAGCGAATTGCGGTCGGTTCTCCTCTCTTCCTAACGGTACAGGCCATCTGCGCATTAACTCTTTCAAAGTCACGGACCCATCCGTAATTAAGAAAAAAAATCAGTCCCGTTAATATTTGATACACCCTCGTAGAAGCAGCCAGTGACACACGCGCGCGCGTTCACGATAAGCCGACGCACACCTACGGATTTCTCTTTTTGCCCCGCACTCGCTCGTTCTGCGAAAGTAATTAGTTTTTAACAAGCGCGGTTCCGTCGGGTCGAGTCTCTCATTACGGCTGGCAGCGGGTCCCCGCGGAAAGACGGACGACAGGCTGCGTTTCATCACGGCGCATAGCCAACGCGCGATTTTCCGAATGGCTCGACGATCGGAGGGCGCGTCGCACGCCGCGAGGGTGGAGCGTCACGCGCGCGGGAGAGAGGTTCGGAAATAGGGAGGCGAGCGAGATTGTATAGAGAATGAGGGAGGAAATAATATAATCGTGTGGCAGAACGAAAGCTGGAAGAGAGATTATCGTGGAAAAAATTGTATTTTTTCCCGTCCCTCCTTTCGTCATATATTTCTATCGATATCTCACTTCCGCTTTTCCTCCTTCTTTTGCTTCGACGCTACAAAAAAGTTAACCAAACATGTTGAGTGAAACGTAAAATAAAGAGAGGAGAAGAAACGAGGAGCGATCTTATCGCAAAGGTAGGAAAAAAGCGAACAGAAGCGAAATCCTCGAAGAAATGGAAAAGTAAGACAAGCGTGTCGAAGAGAGAGTTTTAGAAAGGAAAGAAAAAGAAAAGGAAACGAAGAATTATTACATCGCCGAGAGATAAACTAGAATAAAAATCGAAATCGCGATAACCGCGAACAAGGAGGGCGAAGAGAAGCCACTGAAGAGAGATGTTCGAAAAAGAAGTCGAGCCTCGGAGGGGGTCAAAGAGAATGGCGAGGGCCGTTTTTGTCGAAGAGAAAAGCGAGACAAGAAGGAAGCAAGCTGACCGCGGCGATGAAGAAAAGGCAAAGGGTGGTGGCGAGCGTGCCAGTGTGAAAAGGGAAGAATGGAAGCGGTAAGTCGAAGATATACAAAGAATAAGAGAAGAGAGCACCGAGTGCGTGAAAAAGAATGCGAGAGAGCGGGTGCGCCCCGCGCAGAAAGAGGACGGAAAAGCACGATGACGTCGCTCGTGGCGGGGTGGGGCAGGAGGCGAAGCGAGAAGCGCGGAACGTGGAAAAGAGAGACGAGGGAGAGGATTCCAGGCTGTACACGCCACGTCCCGCGCGTCGCCATGGCAACCGACCCTGAAACACCCTCCAGCCGCCGCGCCATCGGGGAGCTTTGCTTTCCGATGATAGTAATAATGTATCCCCGGCGTTGATGTAGGTCGCAGGATATACGACGTACGTTAAGGATGTATCACCTATATATCGAATCCTAACAGAACTTTATGAAATTTGCACAGGCAGTGTATATGATTAAAACAAGTTAACCTGCAAAATTTGAAGTCGATTGTCTGTCTAGTTAAAAAGTTATGGAACAATGAAATTTCACTAATTTTACACGGGTTAATATGGAGAAACATTAAATCGACGGATATTAAACTGTGAATTAACACGAAATAATTAAGAAAAATTCTTGAAATTTGTCTGGTTTACTAAGAGGTTAGGGGATAATGTTTATGCCAAATTTCATGAACTTCGCCTACCCCATTTTCGAGTTATTCCATAAAAATTTCAATTTTGATAGAAAGGCACGTTAAACGTGGCAACAACGCTTGCATGTGGTGCAGTGCAGGGGGTACTATTCAAGAAACCCCGAGAACAAATTCTTATAACAGGGGCGTACGAATACCTAGCCGAGGGTGAATTTAAGGTTATGGACGCATCGGAGTCGCAGGTTACGTCGTATGCATCATTTTCGATGTTTTTTTCTCTTTCATTGTGCACTATTGGCGGGTCTTTCAGTTTTCTTTTCTTCTTCGATCTTTGTGACAGCGCAATCCGGCTTCCGTACACTTTTCTTGTCACGAGTTTTCCTTTCTATCGATATCTCAACATTTTTAAAGACATTTTGGTTCAAATATGGATGCTGCAGGGGGGCCTTTCTCGAGTTACTCGCAAAGTTACGTATACGCATCTTAGCGAATAGACCAATCAGGATCAAGTATTCCGTTGTGGTGGGGGTCCTGATTGGTCTATTCGCCAAGATGCGTATACGTAGCTTTGCGAGTGACTCGAGAAAGAGGGCCCAGGGCTGGCAACTATGAGGCACGTAAATACAAACTTAGCGTTGTTGCCACATTTCGCGCATTCATTGGGCGCAGCCAGCCCTATAAAACTACACCAATGCGCCTTATATAAAGTTTGTCCCCACTATTGAAGCCGCTGGAAACAATTCCGCTGCGTGGCGTCACTCACACGTGATGTTAATAGATCATTATAATAACGGTCGTGTAGTGTTATTCGAACACTTCGAACATAATTCCGTGGATTGTGTATATTTGGTATATATTTTTATGTTTAAATGTAACATCATTTTTTTAAATTTATTGTTAACGATGCCGTGCCATGTGCGGAGGACATGGAGGGGGTAACATCACGTTACTGCTGGCGCCGCGCTGCGGCGGACACAATAGCGGGGACAGAAATTTAGGCGAGTAACAGGGGGCTGGGCGCAGCTTATCAATTTGATTAAAAAGTTATTGCTTATCACTTTCTCTTTTTAATTATATAAATAAATATTAAATACATAGCGCTTCATTCTTACTATGACGCGAAGAGCCTAGTATGAATATACTATTTCTAAATTTTTATTTTTTATAGTTGCATCTATTTGTACAGTTAGATATAAAAGTTTTTCTCAAGAAATGAAATATTGTCAAATTAGCTTAAATACACTTTAAAAATAGTAAGAAAAAGCATTCGACAGATATAATGACATTCATTATATCATTTAAGACGCTTTTGTCATGTTTTCACGCAAATCAAATCGAAATAGACATATTCTGATTCAACAAACTTCTAGCTCAGACTATACCGCATGTCCTATGGCCAACCGCGCAGGTGAGCTGCGACCTGAATTCTTGACTTCGGCAGTATTTATGGTACAGTTAGAGTGGGCTTCAGACGAGTGCGCTGCATAAGAACGAAAAGTGTCGACTGCTCTTCTAATAGCTGTCAATTCGGGAGATCGAAGTGTTTCGTGTAACCTTAAAATCGTAAAGTTTTGAATTAGTAGTGAATAATTTGTAGAAAAGTGATGTGAAATAATCATAAATAATCTTCCGAATTGTGACAGCCATCGGGAAATCAGACGACGCTTTTCGTTCTTACGCTGCGTTCTTACGAAAAGTGTGAAACGTCTGATCTCCCGATGGCTATCAATTCGGGAGATCGAAGTCTAAGCTCGAAATCGTGTATCTTTGAATAAATGGTAAGTAATGTTCAGAAGTGAGAGTTAACAATCATTAGGGTTTTTTCGATGTCCAACCGAATTACACGCCTCATGCCTATTTGTTTCAGAAATTATTTCCGCGCTAGCACCGCGCGTGTCTAGGAAGTAGTTTTACGAAGTGGCGTGAGCGATACCTAACCCGAGTAGAAATGCGATCGGGCTTGCCCGATGTAGCATCGGGGCCCGACCGGGCGCTTCTAGGGCATGCCCTACCGGGCGTATCCGATCGGGGCCCGACCGGGCGCTTCTAAAGGGGCCCATACACTGTCAAACATGTTTGCGCAACGCAGGTTTGCGCAACGCTGCGTTGCGCAACTGCATCATCCATACACTGTCAAACAAGTTTGCGCAACGCTGCGTTGCACAACTGCATCATCCATACACTGTCAAACAAGTTTGCGCAACGCAGCGTTGCTGCATCATCCCTCCAAAATTCCCTATTCTGAATAGTCGTCATTATCACAAGTGAACCTGGATAGGAGGATAGAGGAAAAAGGATAGAGGGTGAACCGGATACTCGTAGAGATAGATCGCTGGTAAGACGTAGGAAGGGAACAGAGGCGTGCGAAAGACTTCGGGAAGACACGCAGATGCGTCGAAGTTCCGTGGTGCGGTCAAGAGGCGAACGTACGCGCGTCTCGATGTAGTAATTTATGATAGGACGGATGCGCGTCTCGATAGGGTGACGCGCTTCCTGATGGCTTCATTTATGATAGATCGACACACTTCTCGTTAGCTTAATTTATGATAGGTCGACCCTGGATGGTAAACAAAGGGTGCTCGTAGGGAAGGCAAAGGGTATTCCCGCGAGTCTATTGAAAATGAGGAAAAGGTCGAGGACCCCGTCCCCCGCCCCGCCCGGGGCGCCGGGGAGCCCGTTGCGCAAAAGATTTCAAACACTTTTGAATTTGGTCAAACATTTGCGCAACGCATCAAAAATCGCCATACACTGTCCAGCAAGTTTGCGCAACGCTGCGTTGCGCAAACTTGCTGGACAGTGTATGGGCCCCTTTTAGACGTCAAACACGTTTAAAGTTTGTGAAACATTTGCGCAACGCATCAAACACCGCCATACACTGTCCAGCAAGTTTGCGCAAACGCTGCGTTGCGCAAACTTGCTGGACAGTGTATGGGCCCCTTAAGGCATGCCCTGAAAGCGTATTGGGACCGCTTATTACCGATGGCGGCGCTCGCGGCGCTACGGAAACATGGCGGATATTGGCGTACAGCACGCCGCGAACTTCAAATTCCGTCGACCGGTAGGTAAAAGAGTCAAGCACCGCATACCGCATTCATTTTAAGCGTCCCTAATATCTGATCGGGGCTTGAACGGGCGTTTCTAAGGCATGTCCTATCAAATTATTTGTTGTATATAAATGATAAAATCATGCATTTTAACATGGAAGTAATTCTGAAATATTTATAAATTATATTTTTTGAAATATATTGCAACGGTTCGGCCGTTACAAGACCCTAATAAATAATTATAGATTGTGTTATAAATTTTAACTAGTACTATTCTTATTTAGCAACTTTCGCCGGTCTTGTAAAATTAAAATACGGATTGACCCAATAACTCTGATAGTACTATTTAAATTAAATATTTTTTTATTACATTTTTTAAATATATACTGGAGTAAGTAAAAAATAATTTTCAAAGTGTACATTACAGTCGAAGCTAATGAATTATCGATATAAAAAATATGGCCGATATTGGCGTTTCGGATTGGTACGCAGGTACTTGAAGTGTTAACTTGCTCCAAGTTTTAAAAAAATGAGCATTTTTAGAACGAGATATAGGTACGCATTTATTTTCACAAACAATTAAATGAATTCATTCGGATCAACTGTATACTACCGGTTGCTGGAATTTGAAGTACGCGGCGTGCTGCACGCCCAATATCCGCCATGTTTCCGCAGCGCCGCGAGCGCCGCCATCGGTAAATAGCGGTCCCAATTAACTTGGCCGGGCAAAACTATGCGCAGATGGCGCCAGAGCGTTAGGTTCCCTCATTTTGGCGGGAAATTATAAAACGTCCATTATACATAATGAGGTTGGTGCAAACAGAAACCGAGCGCCGTGACGCCATTAGTGCATTAATTAGCTTGGCCGGGCAATGCTCGGAGCAGAGGGCAGCAATTATGGATTACGGTAAGATGTGTTTAGGAGATTTGAAGAAATTGTTAATTGCTCGCGGTGCCAAAACATCAGGTCGAAAAGCTGAACTTATTGCGCGGTAAGTTGGTTATAGTACATATATTACGCTTCAAGGGCGTGATTTTAGTATTTGGCGAATATGAGTACTAATTTATTTATAATTACATTCGTTAAATATCAAAATTACACCCGTGAAGAGTATCCGATTTTACATGCTAAGGGGTTTAAAATGCGCTTCAACCGAGCGGAGTAAGGTTTGAAACGTCGTTTTACAGAGGAAGGGAAATTCTGTTTCTAGTCATCAAAATTTGATGATTTGTAATTAATTAAAAAACAATGTTATATTTTTACAGCTTAGAAGATTACAATCGAAATGCAAATTTCGGTAATGAGATTGCGTGGGAGAATGAAGAGTATTTATCTCTTTTAGTACCTTGTGATAAAACCTTTAAAGATATCAATGCTGATTGCCCTATCCCAAAATTGACAAAGGAGCACATCAGAGAATATTTAAAGAGGTATGCTGAAATATAAATATATAACAAACACATAAACTGAATATTGCTTTCATCTGCAGATATAAAAAACCTATTGGACCAGCTGAAAGAATGTATAAAGATGGATATCTTCATTACGTACGTTTTAGTCTTGAAGGTAATTAAATAATCTGAAAACTATTAAAATGTCAAATAATGGTGACATTCTAAAAAATAAATAAAAATTTATAAATTGATTGAGAATTTAGTTTGTCTTGATTAATGTTTTCTTTTGTATTATTAGATGAATTTTACTTCGTAAAAGGACTCTGCTCGGCTCAAATGAAGAAAACTGTCAAATATAATGTTTATTGCAAAATGACGATGGATGGGAACATTTGTGGAGCTTGCTGTGAGTGTGCGGCCGGAAAATCAAGTGAGGCTCACTGCAAGCATGTTGTTATCGTTTTGTTTGCTGTTGAACAAATGGCACAGAAAGGAAAAATTATTGTAACAAAGACGTGTACTCAGCAATTGCAAACATTTCATCAGCCAAAAAAACGTTATTCTGGTTCTCCAGTTAAACTTGGAATCAACAGAGTTGACGAATCCAAGGATACTGTTGATGACGAAGTACTTTCCTACAGGAATTATTTTCGCAATCTCTCCATTGCTTATAGTTTTAATTGTAAAATGCCGTTGCTTCAACTCGTTGAACCTGCGAACCCATATGCAGTTGCTAGAGATCATGACTATTGTAAAGACAGTATGGAAACACGGTTCTTAAAGAGCTTGGGCTTGCTAGATATTAATAATGAAAGGATTAAAAGAATTGAAGAAGCCACAAGAGACCAAAGGGAATCTGACATGTGGCATTCAGAAAGAAAAATCAGAATAACTGCCAGTAATTTTTATCAATGCTGCACAATTTCGTCCAGTGAGAGAGGTTTGAAAGTAGCTCAAGATTTATTAAATCCTATTCAGTTTTCTTCAAATGCAATTTCACATGGTATTATTTATGAAAAGATTGCAATTAAGAAATACGAGCAACGATTTGATTCTCATTTGACAGTTCAAAACTGCGGGCTTTGCATTGTTGAGTCTCATCCATTTTTAGCAGCGAGTCCTGATGGATTGATAGCTGAACTAACCGTCTTAGAAGTCAAATGTCCGTTTAGTATTAGAGAAGACGTTATTTCTGCACATAATTTGCCGTATTTGTCACTTGATCCGAATGGCAATTTATATTTAAGAAAAAACCACCAATATTACTACCAAGTTCAAGGGCAGTTACTGGCAACGGGGAGACAATTTTGCAATTTCGTAATTTATACGTTTAAAGACATGAAACAAATTTTGATTGCGAGGGATGAAGAGTTTATTGAAAATATGTTGAGTAAACTTATAGATTTTTACACCAAATATTTTCAGCCAAGTCTTTTAGAAAAACATTTATATCGTAATTATAATCAGTATAATTTTGAACAGTAAGAAAACAGAGAAGATATTTTAAAACTTTGATAAGCAATGTGATATACATTTGAAGTATTTAGAACATTATCAACGAAAGAAATGTTTTGTAATATATACGTATTACTATATTTTTTTAAAATGAATAAAAAATATTTTTCTTCACTTCACTTCATTATACACTCTCGAAGGTTGCACAGCATGCAACAAATACAAACGATGTCATCTACGATATTTAGATACTTGTTATTCAAACTGTTTGCTAGAATCAGATAAGTTTTTAGAGCACCTATGTGTCGTTCTATATGTTCACGATAACGCGCTAACTTCCTGTCCTTTAAAAGTGTTGTTTCATCGAATTGGTTTTTTCCTTTTAAAAATGTAGGCATTTCAATTTTTATATTGTATGGTGCAAAAATATCCTGGACCTTAAAACCTTTGTCTGCCATTATGGTGTCACCTGACTGACAAATGTCCTTCAGATTGCTGCGTTCCATTACTTGGCGATCACTGGTACTCCCGCCGAAAATTGAAGACCAGTAAGAGAGTAATCCTCCAGGGCTGGCACCTGCAAGAACTTTCACATTGGAGCCATGTTTGTAACTACTGAAAGTGGCCTGTTGTAAACGTGGTTTTTCAGGTCGATGAATTGGAATTTCAGTACCATCAACGATGAGTCGAGTTTTAGGATAATTCTGTTTAAACGATTCTGGCATATAATAATTTACTAGTGTTCTACTTGGCCAAATATCCAACTTCCGCCATTGTCGAGCCATAAAGGGAATCCATGTGAGAAAAATATTATTTACTGTCGATTTCCCTATTTGAAAATGGATGCTCATTTCAAAATCTGGAGTGTTACGTCGCAGTTTCCATAACGTAATAAAAAGTTGATCTTCTATTGTTACATTTTGGATTTGCCACTGTTTATATCGTAAACAATACGCTTCTGGCCCCAGAGATTCTAAAACGAAACGAAATTTTTTATAATTTTCCAAACCGGTTAAATATAAAATCGCTTCATCATTTTGTATAAAATTTTCAATTGTATAGCCAAGGGCTATTTTTGTTTGCGTGAAAGTTGTACGATAGGAATTCATCTCCTCCATTGTTTCGGTATTTAGTACTTCTTCTTCTGTTTTGATATTCAATACGTCAGTATTAGTTCCTTCCATACTGCTCACATATTCGTCAGTTATTATGACGTTTGCACCAACAAATATTTCCTCAGGTTCTTCTGCGGAATTTAATTTCCTACGTTTTGCAGGAATTACCGTGTTCAAGTGCTCAATATCTGAGCTGTGTTTCAAAACCTCTGAATCTGTGAATAAAAGCGAAAGGAATAATTATGTGTTAATTTTACTTCTTTCTTAGAAAGGACATTTTTAGAAATGAATGCGACGCCATATGTAAGGCACTACATGTTCTATTTTCAAGAATAATGACATTGCCACTACTGTACTAACCTGTGCAATACTCTATTTTACCAGGGTTAAAAATTGTTTGTACAGCATCCTTCTTCAACTTAAGTCCATTTTCAGTTTCTTCCGTTAGCCACTTAATATCCTCCAAGTCTTTATACTCGTGTGTGTCATTAGACTCTCTATCTCCAGTCTCCGCTGCCCTGCCAGTATTCTCAAATTCCTCGACTAGAATACGTCTACATCTTCTTTTTCTCTCCTTAGTGATATCTTCCAATTCTAAGGACTTTGGTCGCTCGCGCTTTCCAGAACTGGCAGGAAGAGAAAGACACTCGACAGAATTCAAATGTCTAGGCGAAATTGTTTCGTGACCTAGAAAAATAAAATACAATCCAATAACAATGTAATAGAAATTAATTTTTCTGTCTTTCTTAATAACAAATAACAAACCTTTCATATGCTCCTCTACTGCGAAAACTGGAATCGTGGGAACAGCATTTTTTTTCAACCTCGCTACAGATAATTTTTCTCCTAAAAACCAATGTAACAATTATTTATACCTATTCTACATTTTATAAATCAATGAAGTAAAGTTTTTTACCTGTACGTGCACCTTCATATATAAATTGATCTGGAGTAAAGTGACCCTCGCATAAACCCTTTCGTGAGGTAGGTTTCACATATAAAATTCCGATAAAGTCTAACCACTTTTGACGAGTGCTCGAAAATTTTGTTGCACAAGGTAGTTTGAACCTGGATTTACGTTTGCAACCGGGAAAGAAGCAAATAAATACCATTTTTTATTAATTTTATAAGTATTCACGCTAGTTGATCACAATAGGTTATGTATTTCAATCCTGGGTACCACCATATTGAAAGGAACCGAGCGCCGTGGCGCCATTAGTTCGTTCACTTGCCACCGGCCAAGCTAATAGTGATAAATGTGACAGACGCTCCGTATAGTTCAATAATCGTTTGCCGTCTTTTTCAAAGAATCAAGATAGTGAACGGAAGCAGTGCTTTTTCCCTGGTTGATTGTGCATCAAGAGTAGGAAAGGAGACATCCGTATCTCAGAAGAAGTTCCATCAGATAAGTAATTCCTAATTGATCGTTTTAACCTCATTTTAATAAAATCTTTGGACACATATCTTTGTGGTTATTCTATTTTTGTTTTCAGCGTCATAATAATGTGCCTGCCCAGGGATTCACGACCCTCCAAAGGGATTCATGACTGCTAAAGAAGTGCCTGGGAAAGAGGTTTTAAAAAATACAGCACTCTACATGCTTGTATCGAAGGTATATGAAGTTTATTGGTTATTAGTACTCGCTAATAATTGTTTCTTTCCACTGTATTTTTTACCTTATAATATTATATTATATTTCAGAGGCACTTTTAACAGACCCAGATAGAAAAGTTCCTCCAGAATTGCGGTACAATGCCACCGTAGAATAATCAGGTTCTACCGATACGACGTGCTTCGACAAGGTCTGCATCAACTTTGGCGATATATTGGCGGTCTTGGCGGCACTGCACTAATCCTATGGCACACTTTTCCACATTATTACGGTAGTATAGCTGCACAGCGTTCTGGTAATAAACCGTCTTCCTGTACTGACAGTATATATGCAGTTTGCCTCTAATTTAAAATCTCTAGAATTGCTGTACAATGCCACGGTAGAAATGTCAGGTTCTACCGACACGACATGCTTCGACAAGATCTGCATCAACTTTGGCGGTATGCAGTAGATTCTCGATTATCCAAGGTAATTGGGACCGAGGGTACCTCGGTTAAAAATAAAATTCTGATAATCCGAAGTTCTTTTAAATTGCTAGTGGATGACGAAGAAAAATCCAAAAGGTACATTATACAGTTTTATATTTACTTACATATGTATTTTATCTTACAAAGAAGTCTTTGATGGATTTTTGAGTTAATTTTTTGCCTCTCTTGGGAGCAGCGATGTTGCAGCAACATCGACACAGGAGTCGCTGGGAGTCAGGAGAGAGCCCTCGATTAATCCGGAGCCTCGGTTAACTGGGACTTGGATAACCGCGAGTCTACTGTATTGGCGGTACTGCACTAATCCTGTGGCATACTTTTCTATCTGGGAAATTCGTGGCAGAAGAATAGCAGATACGACGGAATTGAATTAGGTACAATAATCAAGTAAATAATTATGGTAGTACAGCTGTACAGCCTTATTCAGCCTTATCTCTCTAATCGGCATCAGTGATTCCTCATTGACCGTTGTTACACTAGAAACAAAGAAAAGATGAAATAGAAGTGAGGTACATGTACACTTCACATTTGACAGGTCGGTGTATAAATTGGAACTTGCGTGATAGTACGGAAGAGGGAATATATCGGTAAAGAAAACAATAATAACGTGTACGCGTAGTTACGTGTTACGTGTTACGTGTTATGCGAAATTCACATGTACCTGCACACATGGTAAACCGAAACCATACTAAAACGGCACGCGGCAAATCGCCTCGAATAAAGGTCGCAAACATTCACAATTTTAATTGTTTTTCGACAGAAGGCGGCACTTGGTTTAGTCAAAACCGAGGTATTCCATATTATAAGCATATTCCATTTTTGCACCTTCTCCTCTTATAGTAATAAGGAATTAACAGCTGACAAGATTTTTACACACTGCAAGTTACTTGATATGGGATAAAATCACTACAAATTTCAAGGGCGGAGGAAAGCGCGGTTTCCTCTCCTTCCGCACGCTTATTTGCACACGTGGAGAAGCGTGAAAGGAAGGGAGGATCTATCTATCTATACGCGATGCAACTATTCTTTTGATATACTCTCCTCTCGCGCCCCTCCGCCTCCAGGGACAATATATGTACGTGCATATGTATTTCTCTCCTCCTCCGCCTTCTCGGGCAATACTCGGTACTCGACATCTACATCGTGGTTTAAGGCGAGGGTGGGTATTGGCTCGAGGAGATGGTCCCGACGGGAGAGGGAGCGTCTTTCAGCGCGACGCGAGAAGTTCCGGGCGTCTCGCGAAACCCGAGGCGCTTTTGTAAGCGAGAACGGGGGCGGGGGGCGATAGGATGATTCTAAATCCAATTAAGAAAAGGCGCTTTCGCGGATCGCAAGAATATTGACTCGTCCGAGTGCATCGATATATCGAATGGATCCGTAAATAGGAGGCTAGGTGCGAGAGATCGACGGGGATGTGATATTAGTGCGCGTTCCAAGTTCTCGAGGATCGCTTGCGTGTATAGTACGTAAACGCTGTGTTGCTACGGACGCGAAAGAATTTTTTATAAAAGCTCTAAGTATGTGTAAGTACTCAGAGACATTTGTATGATCGTCACAATGGTCATACAAACTATAATAATTGCTCGTTCTAAAATTTACGTTTATTTTTTACAGCGTAAAATTCAAAAAATAACTATTCTAAAATAAATAATTATATTTACATTACACTGTGATTCAAATGAATGAAATCTACATTTTAAAAAATTTACGGATTGCACGGCAATACTAGTAGTTTATTATTATAAGAATAAATTCTAGTTAAACCTTAGCAATATGTATTTTTATTTAAACTATACGTATTGTTATTTCAGCTTTATGTACAGTTAATTGAGCAATACGTATTGCACTTGTTACTATTTATTATTGCTATATTACCTATACTGTCTAGTTAATCTCATTTAGCCTTAAAGTATAGCTACCATAGCTATACTTACTGCTGTGCGACCTACAAATTTCTCTCGGTATATCTGGGTTGAAATGCGATGATTTCACGGGAGAATAATTCCTCGTGGAATGAGGTGTCTATGAAAGTAAAAGAACCTATGAAAAACCAATTTATCGACGAGCTTTGATCTCGGACGCAATGGAAACGGCGAATATTCGACAAATGACTGGCATTAATTAATCGAAACGTCTTTCCTTTCCCTCGAGCTTCTCTCAATCGCTTTCGCGTATTATCCACACCAATTTGCTTTCAGACGCCACACAAAATACATCTCAAGTTCGAAGTCTCTGAGAAAAACGATGACCCCGAAGCGCCCCACTTTTAGGAACCCACGTAAACTATCGCGCGCGAAAACCGCTCACCGTGCGAACTGCAGGGGCCGCGAGCGAGCGACGCGGCGATAAAGTATCGTCACGGGGGTGGATCTAACGTTCGTTATAGAGCGGGCTTAACGTCGCGTCGCGACGCCTTCGGCCCGTACCATACGCGTACATACACGCTTCCATTTTCCTGCGGCTGCGTTAATGTCGAGGGTTACGCGCGTACGACTTTATACGTACAGATATACGTATCTATAACGGTGACGTCAAGAGGTGCAGTAAACTCATTGTAACGGCCCTCGTTGCCGGTGGCTGGTACTCGGTGCTTTTTCGTACGTAATACTCGAGCTTTGTACTGTTCTACAGTATATATATACATACATTCAATGTATATTATATATATAAATACGCGCAGCCTCCTTCCACGATATACGTAGAATTCCCTCTTCCTCGCGGGGCGGACATTCCGTTTTCCGGCTCATATTTTCCACCCCCCACCCGCCTTCCTCTTCACCTTACTACCTGCAGCTTCCGCGCGGTAAATGCATTTACTTTCCGTCTCCGCGAGCGCGGAGTGAATTAGATCTTACGCGGGACAAAGTGGAATGAAATGAAACGCTCCAGCGGGATCTCTTTTGACCGTAGGGGGCATTTACACGGGTCGATTTTCGCCGTGCGGCTAGTCGCTTACGAAGTCGCCTCTGTAAGCCGCATCGCTACCCCATTTACACAGTCGACTGAAATCGCAAGCGACTGAGTCATTTTCTCCGAAAATGTTGAGCAGAGCAGATCTTTTACGTGCTGGCATCGAAATAGTGAGTGAATCAATTCTTCATGAATTGTCTAAAGAACGAAGAAAGAAGAATAAGGAAAGGAAGAAACGTGAATGTTGGGTTCGCGGATGGATTTCTCGACGTAAAATATTGGGTGCTTCGGATACTTTATTGATGGAATGGAGGTCAGAAGATCCAGATTATTTTAGAAAACGTCTAAGAATGACTACAGAGCAGTTTGAGACTCTACTACGTAAAGTCACACCGCTTATCCAAAAATGTGATACTAATATGCGTGAAGCGCTTTCGCCGAAAATGAAATTAGAAATAACCCTGAAGTTCTTGGCTACCGGCGATAACTACCCAACTCTTGCAGTCATTTAGAGTTCCAGAATGGACGATTTCTCTATTTTTGAAGGATGTATTTGATGGTATATATAACTTCTTACAAGAGTATATTACGGTAAGTGAAACTCATAGTTTATGAAAATGTTATGCTCTTAACCCTTTCGGTACGAGTGCGCTATCCGCCGTGACACTTCCGCTGTACGGGGTGCCGCGCCGAAAATGCGCACATAGTACATGGTCAGTCCTCTTTTGTATGGAGATTTTCTTAAGCGTTAAATAAGAACTGTGCTTAATAACGCAATGTTTTTTCCAACAAGTATTGTTTATAGCTTTAATATTAAAAGATATGCATATAAAAGTTTACACAGAATTATATACCTACAAAATTACATATAGATTATATCATTACAAGATACAACACTACAAGATACAAGATATACAAGATTCTTAACAAAATTCCAATAAGTACCTATTGTTAATAAAGTGGATCATCAGATGGATGCCGGATATATCTAGCGCTCGTACCGGAAGGGTTAATTCTAGATATTAGTATATTGTTGATCCAAGCATCTAACAGCTTCAGACAAAATATCACCGTTGCCCACGTATGGTTGTTGAGTATTTCCTTGTAAACAGCCGGAAAAGTAGTCTTCGTCTTCTTGAGAATGGAAAGTGTGGCGAGAAGTCAACGATTCGGGAGTCGATGCATTGCGTGTATAGGCATAGCTCGTAGATCTGGAGGTTGTACAGTGGCGAAAGGCTGAGCTTGCAGGTGTAGAAGTGGCAAGATCTTGTGAATGCAAGATTCTGAGTCTTTCTTGTGACAAATAATTATTTATAAAGCTTTGACATGTAATAGCATCTGCTAATGGTAAACTACGTAGTTGGTTTGCTACATGTTGTCCAAATGTATGAAATTCATCTTGGTGGATATTTTCAGCCAGAGATTCTAATCTAGCGACTGCTTGCAAAACAGGTGGTTCTTTTTTTGTGGAAAGCTCCGCACGTTCCTTTGGAGACAACAATTTTTGTCTCTTTTCTGTAGGCTCAGCGTCGTCATGTTCTTCCCCCAATTCATTAAAATATGATGACGTGTTGCTGTTTGTGCTCACCGCTGACTTGTCGCTTACCTTCACCTGCAACCAAAAATTATAGTTGATTTATTTGTTGTAGGTGCCGTCTGCAAGAGATGAATGGACGAAAATACAGAACGATTTTTTCGACAGCTCGCAATTTCCTTTCTGCTGTGGGGCTCTTGACGGGAAACACGTTTTAATACAAAATCCACCGCATGGAGCTTCCGACTATTTTAATTATAAAGGTGGCTATAGTGTGGTGTTGTTTGCCATAGTTGATGCACATTACCGTTTCATATATATAGACGTTGGAACTAATGGACGCATGAATGATTCGCATATTTGGAAACAATCAACGTTCTATGAAGCCCTTCAAACAAATAGTTTACAACTACCTAATAAAGCCGTTTTCGTTGCTGATGATGCTTTTCCTCTAACAGCAAATATAATGAAACCCTTTGCAAGACATGACAGTTTGGTACACAAAGAAAAAGCATTTAATTATAGATTGTCAAGAGCACGCCGAATCGTAGAGAATGCTTTTGGTATAATGGCTTCCCGATTCAGAGTATTCAGAAAACCTATATCTGTTTCATTGGATAAAACTGATTCTATTATTAAAACGGCATGTGCGCTGCATAACGGGCTTCGGACCAATACCGCATACATGAATAATCCCGAATTAATTCACGAAGAGGACTTCAGTTCAGGAGAAATCAGACAGGGAAGCGCTGGAGAAGCATCCCTACGGAAGGAGTAACCGAAATGACGACAACGTTGTCTTCTAACAACTATTCACGAAATGCGAAGGAATTGCGCGAAACTTTTGCTGACTATTTTGTCGGATCCGGAAAAGTTCCATGGCAAGATAGAATGATAGTGTAAATGTTGTATGTTCAATTATAATAATGGCAATGTAATACTTGATATTAGAAAACACTCTTAAATAAGAATGCAGTAGTCCCTCGATTCGCAGGAACTGAATGTAATGGACTGTAATGAAGCGTGACGGTCGAGGATCTACTCTAATTAATAAATAATAATAGTTCACACTTACCAAGTTAGTTTTAGTACTCCTTCCTTCAATCACTGGCTTTAAAAAGCGGTCAGCCGTAGGAAACCAAATTAATTGGGGTTTGTAAATGTCGTCGGTACCCGCACCACTCTTTTTAGAATTTATTATCTTGGTGGCCTCCCTGTTGTACGTCGTCCGTAAATTTTTTATTTTCAATTTCAGCTCTTCAACTGATATTGTGAAATGCATTTCTTCAATAATAGATTTTAGAGCCGCTAAACGAACATCGTTTCTCCTGTATTGTGGTTCTCTCGGGTTCCACAAGCATGGGTGCCTCTCATAGCACTCCAAAAAGATTATAGTATTATTCTCTTATCCATACTTAATTTGGGGAATAACACAGCACGACACAGCGGAAAGGGGTCTACCGAAATCGTACGAAATCACGATATGGAAACGCGTGAAAGACTATTGGAACGGCGCGCACTGATTGAAAAGAAGACTACTTGCGAAACACTGATAGATGACTGATGGTTGACTAACGCTAATTTGACGTTGGTTACGACTCATAACTAACAGTGATGACACGACGGAGGGGGTTGCGTCGATTGTTGCAGTACGTTCTCATTGGCTAAAAAAAGTGGTGTGGAAGCGAGGGATGACACTTCCCTGAGTGACGTTACCAAGGACGGTCAACCGTTTTTTCTCGGGCCGTTTTTTTATACCCGCAATTTCGCGATTTTCCTTCCGAGTCCCGCATGTGGCGGGGACTCGGTCCCTGATTACCTTGCATGTCTGTACCGTTTTTTTCTCCCTATTCCTAAATGCCACTCCAAACTGAGATGTTCTCGGGCCGTTTTTTTATACCCGCAATTTCGCACTTTTCCTTTCCAGCCCCGCACGTGACGGGGACTCGGTCCCTAATTACCTTGCATCTCTGTACTGTGGACGCGGAGCGTACACCCGCGTATACCGACAAAATTACGGAAATTGGAAAAATCGATTTTTTTCGAGATTCTGGAAAAGACCGATTTCATATGGATTGTATCGAACTTTGCCTATGGCAGACTAAATCTGAATACTATCATGATCGCAATAAAAGAAATGCCGCCAACAATAGGTTAATTGAAAAATATAAAGCGATCGACCCCAAAGCCAACAGGGAACCTGATTTTTTTTTCTTTTTAACACATAATTAAACCCTCTTATTCTTATTTAAGATAATACTCTTAGGAATAGGATAATAATACTCCTAGGAAACAAAATTAACGTACCACTACTCCCTTTAGAATTTGCTATCTTGGTGGCCTCCCTGTTATATGTGATTCGTAAATTTTTTATCTTTAATTTAAGCTCTCCTACTGATATGGTAAGATGCATTTCTTGAATAATAGATTAGCATCATTTCTCTTATAATCTGCTTCTCTTGGGTTCCATAAGCATGGGTGCCTTTCATAGCATTCCAAAAAGAATATGGTATTATTTTCATCCATAGGTACTTAATTCAGGCAACCCGACGATCTGTACGGCCAAAAGTCGCACGGCCAAAAGTTGGAAGACTACCAACTTTGGCGTTTTCGATTTTAGTCACCTTCTGCGCAGTCGATTTGCTATTTACACGGCCGATTTTCGCCGTGCGGGCCGAGTCGTGCGGCGGAAATCGACTCGTGGAAAGCCCAAAGTTGGCGTTTTCGATTTTAGTCGCCTTCTGTGCAGTCGATTTGCTATTTACACGGTCGATTTTCGCCGTGCGGCCTAGTCGCGCGGCGAAAGCGACCCGTCTAAACGCCCCCTAATGGTCGCGAGCGACTGTCGTTAAGAGGACCCCGGAAAGCGTTACCGTTTCTCATTTTTCCCCGCCCAGGCGGGAAAATTCTATATATTTTATGTATAATCCATATGTGGTTTTGGTCATATATATGGATTATATATAATTTCTATATTAAGCATATAAGCACTATGTGTATGGATTATACATATATTACAAACATTTAAAAATCGGTATATAGTCCTTATATGATTAATATATCGGTCATATATAATCCATATATGAGGGGCTGAGATTCATAGTTGCGGAAGTCAGATTATCCAGATTTTCAAAAGCAACCGCTTTGTAGTCCGAAACATACATAAGCCCTTCCTAAGATTACAGTTTCTGAGGCGTATTACCATCGGAATATGTACTGCTATAATTTGAGCGTGAATGTGTGTGTGTGTGTGTGTGTGTGTGTGTGTGTGTGTGTGTGTGTGTGTGTGTGTGACGTGGCTATCAGAAAAGGTTACATGTATGTTTGGGATGTCAAAGCGGTTGCTTTGGAAAATCTGGATAATCTGACTTATCCCACTATGAATCTCAGTCCCTCATATGATCAAAATCATATATGAACTATACAAAATATCTGTAGTACTAAGGCAGAACCCGATATGTCAAGAAAGTTGATTTTTCAGGAGACGCTTCAAACCACCGACCAATCCAAAGACGTAGAGCGTAATCGGAATATTATGTTGTTAACCTACAAGTTGTAGGTGATTTGGAGCCATATTGGGTTTTGCCATCATATTCTTCATTGCTGACTGTACATATTGACATTAAAAACAAAGAATCGCTTTTTTTTAACATATCGGGTTTTGTCTTAGTACCACAGATATATAGAACTTTTCCGCCTGGGCGGGGAATAATGCATGCGAGACTTCGTACAAATCGTGAAAGCTTTACATAGCGAATATTTCGCGCGATATTTGCTCGCTCGTTACACTGCGGCGGGCAGTTTATTCGTACCGATGTACAATCATTGAAGAGTGGACTTGAATAAGGAGCTAAGTACCATATACAGGAAGTGATGTTTTTTTCCTTAAAAAGGGGTTAAATAGCATGCTTCCTGTCCCCTAGAAGGGGCTAAGTTCCAAACAAATATTTAAATAAGCATGCTATTTAACCCCCTTTTAAGGAAAAAAATAAAATTTCCTGTTTTTGGTACTTAGCCCCTTATTCAAGTCCACTCTTCCATTGGCGTGGACTTCACCGTCGCAACCCCTCCTTGAGCGAGTGCAGCGTCGAACAAAGGAGACTAATTCCGATGCGCGCCGTTCGTGCTCGGCAATTATTACACTACGGCGAGCAGACTTCGGACCGACGTGTATTTTCGAAAATTTCGTCGTGTCACTGCATTCGCATGATGCACATTGCTTGTTCGAGGGAAACAAGTGCGGCGCGCTCGATGCGCGTTCGTGCGGAAATGGCTGTCGAACGAAAAAAAAAGAGTTACAGCGCGCGTGACGTGTGTACCGGGAGAGGGAGGGGTGAAGGAAAAAATTAAACACCCTGTACGCGCGCGGGCGGCGCGCGCGCCAATTTGTCGAAGCAACGCAGAGTGGTATCGGCGTTTTTAATCGGCGCCACTTGTGTCTAACGACCCTCCTTTGTTTCAACCCCTACATCACGCTTCAATCCAACCTGCCTCTTCTCTCTTTTTCTCCCTTCGCCCCTCCCTCCCCTCCTCTCTCTCTCTCTCTCTCTCTCACCCCCTCTCCCTTTTCTCTCTTTTCCTCTCTCACGCTGTCGCTCTCTCTCTCTCTTACTTCAACTCGTATTGCAAACTGGAAAATTTTAAGGGGGCTGCAGTAGGTATGCCTATGATTTTATTTTGCTCTCGTTCGCGTGAGTCAGATGTTTATCTATATTATTAATAATATGTAATTACTAACATCAATCACACGGATATTTATACGATAGGTAATTAGGGAAGAGGTGGGATGAAAGGGACATTTTTGTATAAGACAATACAACAGATATTCTAAAGAACTGTCCTAGTTCTAGTCGACAACATTAAAAAGGTCGCTTATCTGAAGATAACAATACGTGGGCATGATAAGCTTCTCACTATGTTTACTTGTCTTATTTTTAATTTCTTAAAAAAGTGCATTTTATCCCTTTCATAAATCGGTCGCATTGAAAGGGACAGCTCATATTTTTATAACATTCCTCTAAATTGTCCAAATAAAGGTGAATATTGTACCCATTAAAACTTGTTCACAAATAATGAAAGATCTATTTTTACAAATCCCTTGAGCCAATCTGAGCTAGACTCTTTCTTTGCTTTTCATGAAGCAAGTAAGACTTTTTTAAGTGTCACAACATACTGATACGCTAGTTTTCTGACCAACTTAGAATTCACTCCTAAGTACATTATTGCTGAGGTCTTTAAATATTTTGTAAGGGAATATTATTCTTAAATTGTTGTTGCCCCATTCATAAATATGACAACAAAATTGAAAAAATGGTCTCTAAATTTAAAACATCAAACAAAAGTTACCTAACATTTCACGTTGTCGTTCTTGAATAAGTATCTGTGCGAATGCATTAATAAAGATATCAATCAATAGTAACAGTACTTCAGAAATCATTTTTGAAAAACACTGAAAATTTTACTTTGCAGTACGAGAAATTTCAATCGCGTATCCGCCAGTTCCGAAACGATAGCGGTTTGAAGTTAGGCATGTTTGAGCATGTATTATTGTTACCACGAAACAATAATGTTTTCGTTGTAGAGAGACCCAGCGATTTTTAGATAATTGCTATGTCCCTTTCAAGATGTGTCTCTTCCATCCCACCTCTTCACTAATTTCTACCATTTGTCGAAAGTTCTATTATCAATGGAGAAGACTAGTGTCAAGATAACATTTAGATGAATCAAATAATACTTATTTGCAAACATTTAGAACAGTTAGATTAAGTAAAATTCTACTTAAACTCAACTAAATAGTCGTTTTTTTAATAAAATATTCTTCGCCTCAAAGAAAGTTTAATCGAATCAGACAATCGTTCCATCTGAAATCTTTCTCAGTGCATAAGTTTGTTACTTCGTAGGATGAAAAAGAGGCAAAATGCAATTAAATTTGTCTCCTCCGATTTAAAGACATCTCCAGCCTTAAAAGATAAGTTTCCACGTGAAACTTCGCGTCGAACCTCGACATTTAAATTTTAACGCCTCTTCGCTTGAAATTTCAATTCCCCCGAATCCCTTCCTCTACCGAATACCGAAGAACTCGCTCCTCCGGTAATTTTCGAGTTTTTAAGTAATGGGCGCAGAGAAAGTCGACGTTTCATCGTACGAAAAGAGTAGTTCATAATTCGATCGCTCTGGTGAGCGCGGCGAGAGGGTCGGAGAGTTCGAAAGGAGAGACGGATCTCTTTCTCGTCGATCCGGAGCGCTCCCTCTTGCCACCGTCTCGCTCGGAAGCTTCGTTTTCGCCTCGAACCGCGCCGGGAGCACCCCGCGTGACGCGACGTCATCGCGGGGCGATGCCGCGAGAAATTTGCTTACGAGGTATAAAAAGCTTTCTCCCTCGATAATTAAGCGGGCGACGATCGTCACGTAGAGAGAGTCGGATCGAGTTTAACTTTCGAACTATGGTTCCCTACGTTTTGTCCCCTCGTTGAGTCCCGGCGAAAGGCATTCGCCGGGTTGAGGAGAGGGTCGATGAGGCGGCGGATTTCCTTTCATCGTGGGTTCGACGGCGGCGCAGGGTAATAGCTGAGCATCGATGCTTCGCTTCTTCGATTTAAGCTGGATTCTCTCCTCCCCCCGTACCTAGCGTATACGTATAGTCGGGAGCAACGCTGCGCGACGCGACGATGCTGCCGGTATAAACCGAACGTCGGCGACGGCGACTCGACGAATCGTTCAATCGACGAGGTCGCGATTCGGTCTCGCAAATTCAGATTAACTACTGCGTCGCCGATTATATGCCGCCCTTCACCCTCCTCTAACCCTTCACGGTTTAATTGTCCGCCTTTCCGTGTATTTCGTGAATTAATGACTCGGCCGTTCGACACTACCTTTGTCCTCTTCTCGCGACATCCCGGCGACGCGATCCTCCCCTAAATAAGGGCGAGGAAAATATTTTCAGAGCGATTTTTTTTCTCGGCGAAGCTAATTCTGAATTCGATCCTCACCACTTGCTAATTAGTAGATACACTGAAAAAAGTATTTAGCTAATCCAGCTATATTTCTGGCTGCCTCAGACACAACTAGAAAAATATTGCTAGCGTAGCAAGAATTCTTGCTATTGCGAAGAAAATTATCTCTGCAATTACTATAATTTTTTCTAGTTGTGGCCAAATTTTGTTGAGTGTACTTTCCAGCGCTGCCCAGATTGAATTAAGGTACTGGCCAGTAGGGGAGAGAGGTGGAATGGAAGGGACACGTCTTGAAAGAGACATAGCAATTACCTAAAAGTCGAAGGATCTCTCCACACAACGAAAGTATTATTATTTCGTGGTAATAATAATACATGCAGAACCCCATGTCTAACTTCGAGCCGCTGTCGTTTTGGAACTGCCGGATACGCGATTGAAATGTTTCGTGCTGCAAAGTAAAATTTTCAGTGTTTTTCAAAAATGCTTTCTGAAGTACTGTTACTATTGATTGATATCTCTATTACTGCATTTGGACTGATACTTATTCAAGAACGACAACGTAAAATGTTAGGTAACTTTTGTTCGATGTTTTAACTTTAGAGATCAGTTTTTCAATTTTATTGTCATATTTATGAATGGGACACAGCAACAATTTAAGAATAATGTTCCCTTACAAATTACGATATTTTAAGATCTCAGCAATAATGTACTAAGGAGTGAATTCTAAGCTGGTCAGAACACTAGTGTATCAGTATGTCGTGAAACTTGAAAAAATCTTACCCCTGCTTCATGGAAACCAAAAAGGAAGAATCTAACTCAGATTGGCTCAAGAGATTTGTAAAAATACATCTTTCATTATCTGAACAATGCATCTGGTTAAGCGAGTTTAATTATTCTAACCAAAATATTGGTCAGTTGGACTAAATATTTAGTTATTTCAATTAAGTACATTTCTAGTTATTGTAACAAAAAATGGTCAGTTTAACCAAACAAATGGAGAGGATCCATATTTCACAAAACAGTTCGGTTATCGTCTCCAGGATTTTGGCTAAATTGAACAAGTTTTTTCTCAGTGTATGGTTGACAAAAAATTATAGGAATTACTTTTAATTTCTTCTTTACATTACTTCGGTATCTGTTTTACCAAGGCTTTTTATTTGAATCGGAATAAACTGGAAAGTATCTTGACAGTGCCTGAATATCTGCTTGCCAATGTCTTGTCTGAATCGGGAAAAACTCAGAAGTGCCTTAACACTGTTTCGATTCTATTTTTACCAGGGCCACTCCGTCTCCGCGTACACCTACTCGTACACTCTCACATTTAGATTATCAATTAATTCCCTCCACCCTCTCCAGCGGAAGGCACCGCGCGCGATGCTCGGTATTCCGAGTTATATCCCCAATAAATATAATAATAATTAGTCGCGCGCCTCGCGGGAACGGTGAGAAAGCGTTCGAGGGACGCGAAGAGAGCGGAGGGAGGAAGGAGCGTAATTCGTTGGATGTAAATGAATTCTTGCGAGTGAGCGGGAGGGGGTAGGGGGTGCGAACAGGCAATTTCTGAGGAGGCGAATGGGGAAATGTTGGGGAAACTCGAGGGAGAAGCGTAGTGGTCCGTGGTGGGGCGACCAACGCGGGATGGGAGGGTTGTGGAGAAGGCGAAAGAGGTCGGGGCCGCGGGATGAGGGGGAGTGTAAAAGGATTGATTGAAATCAATGCCGAGCAGAGCCACCGCGGATCTCAGCTATAGGAACGCGCGATTGGCGTTGGCAGGGATTCGCGTTTACGGAGTGAAAATGGCCGTTATTCGCGCGTGAGGTCGGAACTTATTAAATTGTCCGGCGGTGGGGGGACCGGCGAGGTTGGATTCGAATTAATTATTGTCTTGCTGGGGTCGGGAGTTGCGGTCGAACTCGAAATCTCGACTGGAATGTCGAGCCTCCATTTGCAGAGCACACACTGAGAAAAATAACTTGGTCGATTTAACCAAACTCCTGGAAACGATGACCAAACCGTTTGGTGATCGTGAAATATGGGTCCTCCATCTGTTTGGTTAAACTGACCAGTCTTTGGTTGGAATAACTAATTGTAAGCGTTTTGTCGGAATAACCAAACATTTGGTTAAAGTAACTAAACGCGTTTTGTCATTTTAACCATCATCGATAGTAGATTAAAACTTAAATTTATATTTGAGTCAATTATTTGGATAATATTAATACTTCAATTTATATTCAAGTATTAACAATGTCGAAATAATTCAATTATTAAAAAATAGACAAGAAAGAGACGGTAATGTCCATACAAAACAACAAATAATATACAGGGTGGGGCATTAACTGTCAGCACCTTAGATATCTTCGAAACTATAAGATTCACAGAAATATTTGCTGAAATGAAATTGTACAGTACAAGGGGGGCCATCCGATAGCGATAATAGTTTTTTTGCAGGTGTAGGTACTTTGGACATTTGAAGGTCACCTTCATTTTTTAAAATGGATCGGTATGTTTTTGCTTCTGTATCATGATAAAGGAGTTTGAAACGAATTCAACGTTCTGTCACATAAGGTCATTAAAGGTCATAGAAAGTACAGATAGGCGATAATTCTTACGGTTTCGGTAGTAAATAAAATTACTACGTAATGCCCCACCCTGTATAGCAACGCTGTAGAGACCATCACCCCCGCCCCAACGAATAAATCCGAAGCATCAATAAAGCGTACACTCCCCGCATAACGACCTCGTTTTCTCACCGAAATTGCTGCAGCGCGCCGCGCGATACACGCGAAGCGTCGAACACGACGCTTTGCCGATGACAGATCGACGACGGGTAACGGACGCGCGGCAGTAACAATGCGTTATACCATATTCATGACCTAGAAAGCGCGTTGGGAATGTATCTGCCTCAGATTACTGGGGCGCGAATCACGGTAAGTGCGATATTGAATGTCGGGCGCGTTACTCATCGCGAGCACCCAATGGGTTTCAGCGCAAGCTATTCGCGGATGCGTGTGGTGTAGTGGACGAGGGGATCGGAGTTCGTATTCGCCTCGTACGCGTGAATTTGCACACGATATCCTCCTTCGAAACTGTACGGAGATACGTACAGCGATGGAGGTGGAAGTATATTATTATAGCTATCGCGTCTCTTTGAATATATACATACATATATACACACATATATATATATATATATATATATATATATATATATATATATATATATATATATATATATATATTACAATATTCGTGAATACTACCGTATGTTAGAAATACATATTTCTCGATAAAAACGTTTCGGAATCATTATGTCGAAAGATCGCCTCGATAAGGTACAGCTCGATAAGATTGTACTTGCTCGGGCTGAATTATATGGGGTTTTTATAATTATTTTAGGAAGTCCCAGAAGAATACAGGTGCAGCAAAATATCGAGGCTGTGCTAGAAAGAATAAGGAATAGCCCTCGAACGAATATTCGGGCTATGGCAACAGAGGTTAGAATCAGCAAGTCTACGGTTGGAAGGATATTGAAGAATGAAAATTTTCATCCATTCAAAGTGACGCACGTCCATGCACTCCAGGCAGCAGATCCAGCTCGCCGAATGAACTAATCCAACTGGTTCTTGGAACAACAAGTTGATCATCCCTCGTTCGAAAGAAATCCCCTCGGGTTCGCATTCGATTTAGAGTCCTGGATAGAATTGAGCAGCATTATTTCTGTAACAAATTATAAATAACACAATTATATCCAGCATTTCACTATTTAAAATATACCGAACTTACTCTACATAGAAATTAAGAAACTATATTAATCTGAGTTAACCTTTCTATAGATAATAACGACAGAATTATTAAAAATGATATATCTCCTCTTTCGTATTATACTATCACAAGTTTCAATGTATATACCGACCTGTCAAACGTGAAGTGTACATGTACCTCACTTCTATTTCATCTCTTCTTCGCCTCGGATGTAAAGATGGAAATTATAAAATATCATCATTTACACCTCAAGAAGTACGTTTTTGCAAGTAACTTTTCTGTAACATTCCTGCAATATTTTACAATATCCGTGAACACTACCGTATATATTAGAAATATATATTTCTCGATAAAAACGTTTCGGAATCATTATGTCGAAAGATCTCGATAAGATTGTACTTGCTCGGGCTGAATTATATGGGGTTTTTATAATTATTTTAGGAAGTCCCAGAAGGATACAGGTGCAGCAAAATATCGATGCTGTGATAGAAAGAATAAGGAATAACCCTCGAACCCTAATCGGTATCAGTGATTCCCAATTGACCGTCGTTACACCAGAGACGAAGAAGAGATGAAATAGAAGTGAGGTACGTGTACACTTCAGGTTTGACAGGTCGTGTATAAATTGGAACTTGTGATAGTACGAAAGAGAAAATATATCGATAGAGAAAAAATAATGATAAAGTACTTACTTGATTATTGTGATCCAATTCCATTGGATCTCCTATTTTTCTGCCACGGCTTGTTGATGGAGAAGAAAAACCATTGATTCCTCCCGTGCTCGCATGACGCTGAAAACAAAAAATAGAATATTCACAAAGATATATGTCCTTCATAGGCAATCAAAGTGAGGTTAGAATGGTCAGATAGAAAATAACTTATCTGATGGCAATTCTTCTGAGATGCTGCCGTCTCCTTTCCTGCTCTGTATGCCCAGGCATCCAGAGAAAAGTAGCACTGCATCCGTTCACTATCACGATTCACGATTATTTAAAAAAAATACAAACGATTTACAAACTACACGGAGCGTCTGTTATGCCGGGTTTACACGCTTGGCACTTGCCACAAACTCCAAGCCTTCACAAACGCTCAAACGTGTAAACGCTTCGCAAGCGCTTACCGTTAACTTCCTTTGATTTGTGCCAAAGACCGACACTCGGTCGGATCGGCGACAAGTGCTAGCAAGCCTACACAAGCAAAGCCAAACGCGCTATTCACACGTTTGAATTTGTGATGGCTTGTCGAGGTTTGGCAAGCGTATAAACCCGGCATCACATTCACCACTATCGCCAGGGCCGTCCCGAAAAAAGGGGACGTTTTCAGCCTCTCTCCAGGGCCGTACTCTTTTCCCGGGACGGCCCTGACGAATTTCTAAACACAAAAATAGCCGTAGCGCCTAAACTAAAATAGCTAGAAAAAAAGTCATAAAGCAAAGATTAGAATGTTATTATCTACAACTTTTATTAAGGTCATTTTGTCGAAAAAAAATAATAATAAAATAATAAAAAAGCCTTTTGGTTCGGTACTCTGGAGACTACCCTTAAACAGCCCTGAAAAAATCATCCTACCCTCGTCGATTTTTTTGCGGCATAGGTAAAAATGGATAAGTGCCTTGGACTAAGTGATTAGGTACCTCAGTTTGGGCCACATTCGGGTACCCAATGTAGGCCCAACTAAACGCTAATACTATATCGTATCACCTGATCCAAATTTCAGTCACTAAAAGTTCGGAATAGATTTCAATTTTATTTATTCTGTAATAGAAATGGCCAATTTATCATTATATGTATCTTATACTCCACTCAATTTGAAAAATGCTGTAAAGATTATTAAAAACGCAATTATCAAAGAATGAAATATATTATATATTTATTACCAATGGCATCATAATAAAGTTAGTAAAGTTATTGAGGCGATGCTATCAACATTAAAACATAAAAATTATACAACATTTCTTGCTAGGGTAGTGATTAGGTACCTTAGTTGGGGCCAGATTGGGGTGCCCAACGTAGCCCCAACTAGTACCTTAGTTGGGGCCTGATTGGGCTGCCCAACGTAGCCCCAACTAAACGCTAATACTACATCGTATCACCTGACTCAAATTCCAGTCACTAAAAGTTCGGAATAAGTTCTAAATGTCCAGATTTATTTTTACTTCCGGTACATAAATAAAACAAATAATTGTATCTATTCGATTTATTATATTTTATTCAAATTGGGCCGCCCAATTGGGGCCTAATTGGCGCCCAATTACTGATTGGGCCAACTTGGGCAGATTTCCACACGGGATTGTACGCATCAATAAACAATAGCCCGTCGTGAGTTTATCGGTGAACGCGATATAAATAATGAAATCGAGACCGAAATCGAAACCTTTACCTGCAACCTGTCTAATCGACGGGAGCGAGGTTGTATGGCTTCAAATAACAATTTATTTCCCTAAAATTAAATATTCACGTTATCAGTACGCACGGAGAGGTAAGTAAATTCTTCCCTATTAATAATCATTTAGTGAAGCGTGCATCATTCATTGTATTATTATTGCTTTTATATTGATATACTTCTGGAGTAGAGTTTAGATAATGTGTGCAAAAATGTATACTGTTGCGTTTATTATATGTATATATGTACGCATTAGAGTTGTGAAGGGTCCGTGAAGCGGTGAAACGAAGTTCGAGATGTGGCCGATGAATGGCACTAGTAGTGTATATGCGTACACACATAAATATTTTCCTTACTCCTCCACCCTCTTAAATGAAAAATGTATGGCTACGGATCGAATCCCAGACTTTCAGTCGGTGAACGATGCGCTCTTCAATTAGGATTCAGTTCATTGTACGAGGATATACTGTAATCGATGTCTGTTTCTGTTAGTTGATATTATTTCAATTTATTAATTTATTAAACTCTCAAATTATTATTAATGCATTATATTCTAAAATCAAACAAGTCATTATAGTTTTATAATGAAGAACCCATATAACAGAATCGAATCAAAAAGGTACGGGTAAGGCGAGTAAAATTTACTTTTCAGCCGATATGAAAAAATGGTCTCGTTGAAAATCTGAGATACGATCCCTAGCCATCTTTTTTTCATTCAATTTTTCCCAGACTTTCGCCATACTTTAATCAGACTTTTTCTTTATATGGGTAGTCGGACATATTTGAGTATAATTTAAATTATTGAATAGGGTAAGAAGAAAGAATTACTAAAATAAGATCTTCAATAAATTAACGATGTATACAGCAGTAAATGTCACTAGTAAAAATCCTGAGCAAAATTTGCTATATGAAGTTTTATGACTCTCCCGATCCTGGGCTTAGCCGTCCGGTTACAGAGAAAATTACCTACCATATGGGAGACCAAGGTTAATTTTAACATATTCTGAGAGTTTTACTACCACTATCCGATATAGCAACCATGCAGGAATACATTCAATATCCTGGTTTACGAGGTTGAATTTAAGTCTAATTGAGTACGTAGACGAAATTTGAGAAGCCGTTAGATGTTTAGAACCCACTGAAATAGAAAAGGTCAATCGAGAAGTCCGTCAAACTCCACTTCAGAACTCGAGGGTTAACTCCCTAGGGGCATACTACTTACGTGGGAGTTCTCTAAACTACCCTTAAAGCCGCATAAAGACGGAGGTCGACTTGGGCTGTCGTCGCGCTCTATACATATATCGTGCCTCCGAAGGATTTAAAATATTTACACACGCACGCACCTGTTAAATATTCACGCTACTTTGATAACAAAATATGTTTACCTTGCAATGGACTTATCCGACGGCATAATTATGCTTCTAATTTTCGTATGCCGAGTCGTTTTTGGTGATATTTCTACAGTGTCATTTATTATGGTCAACCGACCATCAAAGCACTCTTAATAAACTCCGCATATAGTGTTTATAATGCGCGTTTTGTATATGCAAAGTGGGGACCCTAACGTATTTCAATTTTTTTCATATAAGTATAAAGAAAGTTAATTTAGTTGTAAATAAAATTTATATCTCTTCTCTCTCTCTCCTTGATCGATATCGCTCGTGTGAAAAATGTTTAAATAGTAATATTCAATATCGTCTGAATATATAATATACTGTTAACGAAAAAACTACTTTCTCCCCGCTTTGCCCCAAGGGCGGGGCAAAGTGGGGACCGATCAAAAAATCATAGTCGATGGAATTAAAAGCGATTTATTGTCACGAATCATTTAAGAAAAAAAAACTCAAGTTACATATACATTGAAAAATAATGAGAATAAATCCGTAAATTGCATGTCCTTTTCCGACCATCTTTCTTGAGAAGACTTTTTAAAATAATTTCAGACCATGCTGAAACACGCACGTTAATAATTAATTAATTCGATATCAGTAAGAGAATGCCTTGAAACCTTCCCGCTTTGCCCCTCCCCACTTCGTCCCTAATGCACATTTTTAATTCACAGTTCGTTATTTCATCAAAAATCAACATTACGATACCATTTTAAGCTGTATTTGTTCTCTAAAGAATTCCCTTCAACACCATGTATCTAATTTTGGTGCAGAAAAATTCTTTCATTACTTACTTGCGTTGTAATAACAGAAGATTCTTACATCAAAGCCAAAAAAGTAGGTGTGTGTTCCATAACTTCGCTATGTAATGTCAAACTGAGCTGCAACGTCCAAAACTACACCAGGACATTTTGTTAAGTAAGTTCATACTGTTTTTGTTAGATATCACTGTTCTGCGCGCGAATTATTGACAATTACCCGCTTTGCCCCGCTCCCCACTTTACCCCACATTCCTGTGTACACTTATACGCTTGGCAAGTTCCCGAAAAGAGCGATGCACACGCTGCTTCGCGGTCATTGTGCGCAACTCGGGGGGGGGGGGGGGGGAGTCTCAGGTAATACCTATAGATTACGGTATATCTTACTCGTGTAATTAAATTTATTTTCTGAAACAGCTGAAGTTTTAATCGTGTAAAATGAACATGGTAATTAAGAGCGGTTTTCAAGAGATTGATTTATCTGCCTTTCGACCCAAATCAATCTCTAAAGGCACAAAATTAGTAAAAAGGTATCATGTCAGTGACGTGAAAGAATTAATCCTCGGCAACGATAGACGTATCATTGGATCAGTCATTAGAGAAACTCCTGGAGCAAGTAGTACTCGGAAGAAAGAGAATATCTATTCTCCACACAGTTGTTCAGGTGATTATTTATTATTGAAAAATGATAAATTAGAGACTAAATAATTTTGATACTCACAACACACACACACACACATACACACATGGCACAGAAGATTGGTGCTCATGGATACTATTTTTATTCCTAACTTCATTTTCATAAAGAATAATAATAATCTGTTTGATGAGTCAAGAGTTTTGTTAGTACGCTGGTTGACCCTTTTCCTTTACTTTGATAAATACCAATAGAATATAAAAAAAGCTGAGTGTTACACCTGCCACTTGCTTCATTGTCATGTCACATCCTTTATATCTTCATATCCGACAAATCCCGATCTTGAAACGTTATCAGGACCAACACTTATTGTTCTAGTTTTTTTAAGTGCAGGTAATATTACTTTCGATTTTAACGGTGGCTTGAGAGTGATAGAAGCTTGTGTGGAAGCTTCATGCGATGCAGAATCTTGTCAGCAAAGAAAAATAACTAGGATATTTTGGTTCATTTCCTCTTCATTGATGACTGGATCGGTTTGAATCGCAATTTCCTTACATTCAGGTTTTGAGTTAACAGGATGACTCACTGGTTCATCTGGATCAGTATCTGAGAAAGAAAGGCATTATAGATATGTTCATTATAAAATATTACTAGGCAAAAACCTACCATAATCTTTATTTATGTTGGTTCGTGAAAGTTCCAATTTCCTTTTTCGAGCTCGTAATCGTTCCCCCCTTTTAGAATCCGTAGACGTTCGAACTTTTTTGTAAATCTCAGGGAAAATCGTCGGGTTAAATGATTCCTCCAAAGGATTATTAGATTATATTTTTTAGTAAAAAGGAGGTTACTTACTGATTCCGACTCACTGCTCTTATCCATTTTTTTTCCGTTCGGCCTCCTATGGACGATTTGGAAACCTATCAAAATGCACTTCCGGATTTCTTTTAGGATTATTGTTGCAATTCACAACACAACAATTACGTTTTGAAGATTTTTGAGCAGGCTCCATATTCCTTGACACAGCTTTTCAAAGTAAATAAACCTAAACGTAACCTAAACGCCCCCCCCCCCCCCCCCCCCCAGAGTCGCTACCACCGACCACTTGATGGCAGCACCAGAGCTACTTGTCAAGCGTATATGTATGCCCATGGTACGAACAATGTATCTAGCGAAGGTTGGACTGCATGATATAAATAATTATATTCAATCTTCTCACAAAAAAATATTCATATAAAATTCAAATTTCAATCATTTAAAAAATTCAATTTTTTAAATTCAAATTGTAATCTGTACGTAATTTTAATATCATACGAGCAAGGAAATGTCCAAACAAGTAATTATTTACAGAGTTATAAGTGTATTTCTCCCAACAACGTTGTGATATTATCAAAACGCACTTATGCGAAAATGAAAAATGAAAAAATGCGGGATATATAATTTTGTCTAAATTTTTCGAAACTGCAATCAAAGAAATTTGTGTGAGAGCCGAATACAACCCTGAGATGACACGAGGAAAGTGTATTCAGATGTCTACTGTATTATACAGTAGAACCTTCGCTAGGTATCTCGTCCGTACAATGTGCATGCTATGAAAATTCTGATTTCGGTCAGTAGGTATGGACGGGCATAGTAATTATGTGCATACATTTATAAGGAACGCGTACATACCTAAATACGTAATCCTCGAATATAACATGAATAATTATACAGTAGGTACAATCCTCGCTGTTGCTTCATCTGTATAATTTATTCGCCACATCGACTGCCGTTTTATTCGGAGTCGAACGAAGGGGTTTAGTATATTAGTGGAACATCCCTTAGGAATACTCGACGAGCTAATAATCAACCCTCCCCGCGTAATCGTCCCCCGGCATAATTTCTCGACTATATACAGGATTGCATAACGAAGGCGAGAAACGCGAGTGAGCAGATTTGCCGCGGCCCACTGGATGGCCACGTAATGGACCGAAGCGACGGATTATCGGATTAACCGGGACCTTCCACCGGTTATTACGACGTAATCCAAATGTGCGAGTATCTCGCGCGTGTGCTCTCTTCGCGGGAGGTTTCCGCGGAATGGAAATGAACGCTCGCGATATTCTGCGGAATATATCATCTCGACGAAATAAATACAAACGTGTGCTGGCTGCGGAATAGCTATAGGTATGGAGGACCATATAATATTTTCTTTCGTCACCGGAGTTTACTTTGTTTTTATATTTCGTGGTATTTATTCTTATTCTAATAAAATTATCGATTACAGACTATTTATTTTTCTATCATCTAAATTTGACATCGTATGTACTCGTCACAATATATCACGTCACTAATGCCAAAAGGTCGTATACAACAAAAAGGGCCTTTATAAAGACAAAAGGGCGTACAAAATTTGTTATTCACTCTTATTTGTCTAAATATGAATAAATTAAGTGAACAAAAAATTGGAAACTTAACAGTAAAAAGGCGTATAAGATATTGTCTATATGCCCTTTCGGTATTTAGTTCTTGGGAAATCATGAAAATCAATGCCATAAGGGCATATTGATATTAGGCTTAATCAGTTTTCGTAATTTTTAAGAAACTTAGTACCAAAAGGGCGTACCGACTATATCCTATACGCCCTTTTGACTTTAGTTTTTGAAATTTTTATTTTACCATTTTTTTGGACCATTTTTTTTACGTATTTCTATCCATTGCCAAAATAATTTTTTCATAAGCCCTTTTGGCTTTCACAATGCTAAAAGGGCGTAAAGTGGCGTATACAACCTTTTGGCATTACAGTGAAAAAAAGAATTAGGTTAAAGTGACAAAACGCATCTAGATAAACTTGTTTTAGTTATTCTAACCAAAATACTGGTCAGTTGAATCATATATTTACTTATTCTAATGAAATGTTTAGTTATTCTAACCAAAAATTGGTCAGTTTAACCAAACAGATGGAAAAGATCCATATTTCTCCAACCTATTTTGTCATCATCTCCAGGATTTTGGTTTAATTGACCAAGTTATTTTTCTCAGTGTTGTAACGCGATATCTGTGCTCTGGTTTCAACTCCGAAATTCTGCACGTATCGATATGTGCAATCGATGTGAAGTAGTCAGACAAACGTACCGTATTGCATATCTGTGCCGCATAGTCGAACGTGACGTCATTTCGCAGACGAGCGCTTCCGTTTATCCCAGGACCGCGCATATATTGTAGTATCGGTGTGGCGTTCGCAAAGAAGAGATTAACCTGACGATGGTCTCGGACCGCTTCCAAATCGAAACGCGATATAACGAAAGTGAGCGATCGGGTAACCAAATAAACCCGGCCTAACTCCACCGAACGCTCCCACACACACAATCGAGGGATTATCCCGCTACTGTACTATCGTTCGGCTTATATTATAGAGTCGAACGCGGCTCACCCATTGCACGCGTGTGCGTGAATAAACTGTGCGAACGTTGATGCAACGCGAGCCGTATGCGAGTGCATTCGCATCAAATGCGCAATTTGAAGTTTTGAATAATGATATAATATCTGATATATATAGATATTATATAGGCGTACACGAATAAGTTTTAGGACACTTCCATTCCGTGTCATAGAAGTAATTCAAAGTTACCGCTCATTATGATATGGTGGCACTTGTTATGTAGTATCGAAACATAAGGGGGTCATATATATAACCTTGTTCACTTTATTTATTCTTATTTAGACAAAGTTGAATAAATAAAAAAAATGTATACGCCCTTTTGGCATTAGTGATGCAACTTATTTGATTCGAATGAATATCGATTTAGATTAAATCCTTATCCTCTTCAATCAATAATGTTTACATAAATCTAGTCGATATTCATTCGAATCAAATAAATATGTGCTACTAGGAATATTCAATTATAATATTTGTGTGAAATAATTCCTCTTTTTCTCAACGTAACTAACTGTACACCCTCGTCACCGTCAATAAATTGTATGGAGAGCAATTTACTGTCAATTCCATAACTCGATTTTGAATACAATCAATATTTGTTAGTAATCGCTCGAAGCTTTTCCGAGGTTTACAGAGGCTCTGTGATCGGACTATACAAAAAAGTTCGGAAAATGGGAAAACTACCCCGTGATCATTCTTTTTTTTTAAGCGCAAAAACCCGCAGGAACAGGTTCTATTTTTAATTCGCCGCGGGAAATGCAACCCGTTTGTCACTTAAACATACATATAACGCAGCTGCAGAATGGAGTGCCGAAATTTGACAGTAAACCGGCGGCGAGTGGTTCGGGCGGACCGATGGACCGAACCCCGGGAGATTATTGGATTAAACGACGCCTACCCCCGTTTCCCGTGCAACAGCAGTAGAATATACATATATATATAGAGAGAGAAAGAGAGGCGGCGAGCTGTATCATTCACTCGGACGCTGCAAGAGAACCTCGCTAAAATACAAGCCCACAGCACGGACCCGGCTCGGATACGGCTTTTCCCTAAATTAAGGCAAAAGTAGGACGGAGAGGGGATGAAAGCCTCGTTTCGTCTCCTTCCTCCAAGGAAACTGGAAACGGCTTTTACGGGGTCGGTGTAAAGGGCGAGGGGCGGTCCGAAGCGCGAAGCAGGTGACTAAAAATTTATAAAATCCTTGAATTCAGGCATCATCAAGATCAAAAAAAAAAGATATTTCCGTAAACGGATCGCTCTATTTATAAGATTTCTTTTACTTAGTATGAGAAGAAATTTTCTTCTGATAAAAATATAGGTTTTCGCAAGAAACGATAAGGATTCTTGCATCAAGAGAAATATTTATTTCCTTCCATGGGGTACAGTGTCTGTTTGACATAAGAAAAAAACCATTTCTCTCGAATGACTTTTCCATTCGATGCAAGTATATCATAGCTTCTTGAAATAAATGAAATAATCCGTTTGCGTCTTCCGGTTGCAGACGTCCGATTGCGGCAAACATGTAGTCTACTCGTATTTAGGCCGACAGTGCTGCCTTGCCTTGGCCTACAACCTCGCATCACCACAGCCCACGTCATTCCGCGTACGACTGTGAATGAGCGTCTATGCCCGACTATGTATAGACTGGAAATATAGTAAATAGGTAAAAGAGACCTATGGATTTAAATTAATTTATAAGGCCAACAATATGATATAGGGTAACGCGAACTAACATTGACACTGGGTTAACATTGACACATTTTCTGAATCTTATTACTTTCTGCTAATAACTCGTATAATATTGTTCTGGTCTACCTTAATAAATACCGCATATGGACCGCCACCTGACGCCGCGCGTGAATATCAGCGCTTTCAAAATGATCACCCGATTCAGTGCCCCCTTAAAGGCCTCTACCCACTACACCATACCCTGACCGTAACAGGATCGTAACCATATCGACACATGCAACCAAATATTCTTTATATGGTTTAGTATAAGACAACACCCACTAGACCGTTCCGTCACCGGTCGAGCAGTGGGCATAGTAGTGATAGGAGTGCTTCCTTTCGTGCCTGACACGTTCCTGTTACGGTCAGGGTATGGTACGGTGTAATGGGCAGAGGCCTTAAGTTTTCACGTGGGCGTGCATGTCCTATTTTCGACGAAGAAAACTTTTAGAAACTTTAGGTCTTTTTAAAGTGGCAAACATTTTTAAATACACAATGACTGTTATAATTTAATCTCTGTACAAAATCACCTACTGATGTCAATTTTTGAATGTAATAAACAAAAATTTAGATTTTTAGCCGATTGCATGTAGTATAGACGAAAATTTTAACAGGTGTCAATCTTAAACAGAATATGGGGTAAGATTGTCATCTGACTTTATTTTTTTAAAATCATTGTTCGAAAACGATAAGCAATAAAATTAAATGCGTCTCATATCATATAAAGAGAGAGTCAGGCTTGCTTATCCATACATTATCAAATCTGATGACTTCAGTTTGCAATATATTTTAGACCAGTAAGTAAAGTGGTGTCAATGTATGCCCCTTTTACCTTATATTTCGTATACATTTGTGTATCTGTATTTTCGGCGTAAAAGAAACCAATGTGAAACCACGTTTCTTATTGAAATAACGAAATAGCTAGGTTAGTTTTGGCTATGAGAAGATATCTTCTTGTGTTGAGAGAAAAAATATTCTTACCTCAAGAGAAAGACTTCTGATACGAAGCCTGCAAATTTGTCTAATTACGTCAAACTGACAATTTGTTTACAGCGAGTGGATTAGGTACGGAGAAGATTTTAGTCTTCCTACAAGCATAATTCTATTAGGGTCATGTGTGAATTGAGAATTTCCTCTAGTCGTAGATGGATTCCGCATATGTTCACTCATCTCGGAAGAGTCTCCTCCTCTCTTTCAAGGTGCTTTTCGTGTCCATATATAATTCTGTTTCACGTAAGTCTGGAAAATGCTGATGTGCGCTAGGAGGAATATACCTCGGTTTCTTAATCCGAGCGGCAGACGTTCCTAATTCCCAACCGGTACGAGTATACATTATATGTACGATGTCTACTTCGTCAGACGGATCCTCAGTCAGTGTCTCGAGCTCTCCCGAGCCGTGAAGAGGGGAACTACGCTCAGCGGGAGGAAGAGAGGGCTTCGGGAAGCGACTAGACAGGGTATTACACGGGGGATCGGATCGAGATTATCGTAATGGACTTTTCGCGCGGTGTCGTGCTTAATCAAGTCGCGTCTTCCGAGAATTTTATGGGTCGCGGACGAGATGGCGACGAGTCAGGGGATTAGAGGGATTTTCTGAAATTTTTCTAGCAAAAGATTGCCGATATTCTCTCTAGCCTTCCTTCGAGATTTCTTTGATCAATGCGAAAAAAATATTGAAGGTATAACAAGCAAATATTTAAGGTAGATTGACGAAATTCAGAAATTTTTGTAAGCTTGTAAACGCGCTGAGAGAAATAATTAGGTTAAAATGACAAAACGCAACTAATTAGACGCGTTTAGTTATTCTAACCGAAATATTGGTCAGTTGGACTAAGTATTTAGTTATTCTGACCTAATGTTTAGTTAATTTAACCAAAAAGAAGGTGCATGGAGAAAAATGGATTTGACATGAAATGCACTGATGTGAGTGCCAAGATTCTGGCACTGAGTACCCAGATTCTGGTATTATGTGATTGATTGTGTGGTACTGGAGTGATAACTCGAATCTTTGCAAAGTATTGCCATACAAAATAGTATTTCATTTCCCTCGTATGGCAAAAATTGGTACAACATAGCATATTGTGAAATAATTTAGCATATTTTACAGTAGAGCTAACGCACATATAGAGGAAAGTAATATACTATTTGTCTCCTATTTTTCAATTCCTATCTCTTATTTATCTCCATATGTCTGTTGGCTGTTACGTAAAAAATACCAAATTATTTTAAAATATTCGATATTGTAACCCTTCAAAATATCGACGATGTATGATAGCACGAATTAATAAAATAGCTCCCCTTCCAATTACGAATCACCAAAGATAATGAAAAAATTATGATAAAAAAGTAATGAAATCATTACCGCCAAATTAATGAAAGCAAGTGTGTTGTCAAGGTATGTTGCGTTAATGAGAGAATTAGTACATCATTCCATACATCTTCAGATTTCAAATCTTTTTTGGAGAGTATTTTACGTATCAATTTTTGTTGGCACTGAATGAACATGCCGCCTTTTTTTACAGAGAATCTGTTTTTGTGGGGGGATTTCACTACTTTTTGGAATTTATTTATGAGGAGAATACGTACATGTAGAAGAATAGCTTTTTATTACCACAAAATTAAAGTCTCACATTTTATACCGATACGAGCCAATTAATTATAACCACGTTACTTTTTATTTATTCTCGTGATATTTTGAAAGGGATGTATAGACTAGAGAGAGCCCTTATATTTTTCACTTTGCCTTAGTATTTTGGAGAAATAAAATATATCCCGTTTTTTCGAATTTATAGGCCATCGGATTTTTTTTATATTTTGGTCGTCTACAGAAATCCATGAAGACGTTTTACCTTCAACTCTAAGTATACTCTTCCAATGACCATGACGAATTGTTTCATCACATGTAAAGATACCACTTATGACAGTATATATGTTGTTACCTATATTAACTCGAGACGTTGGAATAGTTTTAAGAAATCATTTTGCATGCACCGCTGAAATTTCGCCCTTACTCGTAAATAAATTTAATTTAATTATTACTACATCATTTACAGCTTCGATGCTGACCTTACGACTCATTTCAGTCCGAGTAAAACATTCATTGCAAATATCACCATAAACATGCCAATGCGAATAAAAATCATCTATTAATTGTTGCAGATCAAGTATTCCGTTGTGGTGGGGGTCCTGATTGGTCTACTCGCTAAGAAACGTATACGCATCTTAGCGAGTAGACCAATCAGGACCCCCACCGCAACCGAATACTTGATCCTTATTTGTCTCTTCGCTGAGTTGCGTGCACGCAAAGATACGAGTGACTCGAGAAAGGCCCCCCTGATCTCCCGGTAGTTGTCAATTCGGGAGATCGAAGCATCTAACCTCGAAATGGTTAATTTGTAAATCATGGTGAATAATGTGTACAAGTGATAATAAATAATTATTCGGGTTTCTTGGGTGAGTTTCCCCAAGTGTTTAAAAATCGGTGTCCGATTTTTGCCAATAACTATTGCTTCAACTTCCAGTGATATTAAGTATTACTGCAGAACGAGTAGGTTAGAAGATTTTCATGAAGACTCACGATTTTCTGACATGTCATCTCGTACAAGTGCAACCGAAGAGAACCTAGCTCGTGTCCTGTCCGTAAAGAGATGACTCGATGGACACATCGGAGAATGTCAGGCTTGTCACCGAGCGCCTATTACCCATGGTACATTAATTGCAATATGCGCTTTTCGTTTCAATTATTCCTGCTTTAAGGGGCCCGAACACTGTAAAATTTTCGAAAAATCGATTTTTTTTTTATTTGCTAAATCAATAGCTTAGACATCGAAGAACATGTATGTAAAGTTTCAAACAAAAATTCGAACTCTAAGTATTTCAAAAGAGCGCCAGACGCTGACGTGTCGGCTGAGCATATTTGGCGTTTCGGAGCATTGTACGCGTATGGTAAATTCTCCTTTTTGCTTTGCTTATTCTAGCTCAAAAAAAAAAATCATAGATGGCAGCATGATTGCAGAAGTATATACACACATATACTTGTGTATACATGTATACATTACGGTAAACATAACCTTAAATTTAGTGAAAACAACGTGCTCTTGTTTTGTTGTCGAAATTTCTTATTCTCGTGTTTTTCAAAGTTAAATTCTTGTGTTTATTTTTGAATAATGGATAGAAGAAATAAAAGACACTGTGCTGGTAAGCCGACAAACAGAAGTGATAGAAAAAAACAAAGAGTTGGTCCAGAAAATAGATATGTTGCAGAGAAAGTGACGGTGAATACTAGTACATCTGAGCAGAAGCTCAATACTTCTTTTGAGGATTCTGACGTGTCGATCGATCCAAGTGTTTCTTATAGAGTCATCAATTTTTTATCTATTTTTTCAAAGCTAAGCCAAGTAGTAAAATGTAAAACATGTCGAGGAGACGTGGAGTTCTCTGAAACTGCGAGTAGAGGATTGGGTTTCAATTTAATAATGACGTGTAAAAAGTGTAATCCAACGAAAATCCCTTCTTGCCCTAACATAAAAAACGCTTTCGAAGTCAATCGTAGATTTGTTTTTGCCATGAGGATGCTTGGAGTCTCTCAAGCCGGAGCCGAAAAATTTTGCGCCTTCATGGACCTTCCTCGGCCTCTCTTTCCGAAAATGTATGCTGAATTGACCGAAATCGTTAGAAACGCTACAGAAAAGGTAAAAGATATGTCAATCAAGAGTGCAGGTGATGAAGAAAAACGGTTAACGTTGGAGAAAAATACAGATTTCGTCGGATTGACCGTCTCAGGCGATGGCAGTTGGCGGAAACGTGGTTTCAGTTCTTTACATCGCGTGGTTTCCCTAATCGGATATCGTAGTAACAAAGTGCTTGATTTTACGGTTAAATCCTCACATTGCCATGCATGCTCTTTGTGGAAAAATAAAAAAGGTACAGCTGAGTACGATTTATGGTACGAAGAGCACAAGGAATCGTGCGATGCGAATCACGTTGGTCCCTCTGGAAATATGGAGCCGCACGCTATGGTTGAGATGTTTCAAAGGTCGGAACAATTGCATCAAGTAAAGTATGAGTGTTACGTCGGCGACGGCGATTCCAAGACATATAATAAAGTCGTCGAGAATGTTCCTTATGATGTGACGAAAAAAGAATGCGTCAATTATGTATCCAAACGCATGGGTACTCGATTGCGCAATTGCAAAAAAACCACTAAAGGTCTTGGAGGCAGGGGTAAGCTTACTGATAAGCTTATTAAGGATCTTACCCTTTATTACGGGTTAGCTATAAGGCGCAACAATGATTCTTTAGAGAATATGAAAAAAGCCATGTGGGCAACCTTTTTACATAAATCCTCGACCGATTCACATCCAAGGCACGAAAATTGCCCGGAAGGTCTGGCATCTTGGTGCCAATGGCAAAAGGCTCGCGCGCTCGGAAAACTGAAAGGTTTTAAACACGAATCTGCATTACCCCAAGACGTTTTGGATGCTATAAAGCCGATATATACCGATCTCAGTCGTGACGATCTTTTAAAACGATGCTTGGGTGCTTTCAATCAGAATAATAACGAAAGCTTCAACAACATTATCTGGAAATTCGCGCCGAAATCAACGTTCAGTGGAGTAAGAACTGTACATATTGCAGCAAACATAGCTACTATTATATTTAATAATGGTCACACAGCACTTCTACGTGTGTTAGAATTCATGGGAGTCCGTATCGGAATGAATCTTTACGATTACTGTCAAAAGATTGACAAAGAACGCATCAATTACGCGAATCGTCATACACGGGCAAACACGCGTGAAGGACGTTTGCATGCCCAGGAATTGCGCCAAAAACAAATGATGGATGCGGAAGAGCTGCTCTACGGCCCTGGGATTGCCGAGTAACAAAATAAATCACGTAAGACCTTTTTTACTACCTTTTTTAATTCGATTTGCCCCTTTCAAAACTTAAAACGTGATTATCTCGAAACCATGTTTTTTGACCGCGTTGACAGCATAACTGGAAAAGTTTTTATCCGATCGACCTGATTCAAATTGCATTCTATTCGGGAATAGTGTCGCTTCTGCTCGACGTAGCCGTTTTTCGATATATGCCAAACTTTTTTTTTTTATAAATAATTTAGTGCAAAATTTTACGCGAAAAAAAAAACTTTTTCTTCAAACAGCCGCCATTTTTTTTCTAATCAATATTTTTAAAATCCCCTACGTCAAACAGTAGCCAGTAATGTATATTTCAAGAATATTTTTTGTTTTTTGCTCTAGGAGGCTCCGTTTTGCTGATTTGCTGTCAACGCGACAAGGGTCATTTTAAAAAGGCGCCATTTTGGATCAGCTACAGAATACAAACATGGCCGCCAAAAAAAAAAAATTTTTTTTTTCGATAATCTAAACATTTATTAACATATGTGTAAAGTTTCATGTAAATCGGAACGTCCGTTTTTTTTAATAAATAAAATAAAAATCATATGAAAAATCGCAGTTTACAGTGTTCGGGCCCCTTAAATAACTTTCACTTCTTTCAAAGTATTTATCTTGTACAAACTGAACATGTACTTGAATGAACATGCCGCGAGACACTACCGTGTCTCTCGATGTACATATTGGAGGTACGCGTTCCTTTCCATTAATAATTTTTCTTTGTTGATAACTAGAATAGACCATGGGTTAAATTGTCGTTGGACAAATTTTCTTGCATTACATATCGATACGTACCATTGTAGGGTGAGTTGATACGGGACAATTTTGGTGAACAAAATAGCTCCTTCCAATCATAGAGGAATTGTTTATACATACATATACTGTATATAATATTAAAATCCTTTCTACTGTCATTTTATTTTTATAATATCGCTAGTCACTTCATCCATTCCAAAAAGTACGATAAATAATATTCGTTAAAATCCTTTTGTTGTCACTTTATTGTCATAATAAGCTGGTCGCTCAGTCCATTCCGAAATTACAAGAAATAATATTCGTTGAATACCGACTGCGACATTTCTTTGATTTCGATGGAAGGTCAACGATTATTTTTAACACACAACTCTTGACCCACTATGTTGAGTTTTCAATAGTTGCCCCGAGGACATTTTTTTCTTTTACAGTCCTTTATCGAAGAGACCATTGCTATAGTCATCAATAATAGCATAAACATGGCGAGGAACTTCATGTTGCGAGTGTATAACCTGAGAATGTATAAGACATTATGGTAATGATAAACATTTTTACGTTAACTCATACACAACAATTTTTGTGACTTATAATCAGCGATAGAAAGGTGTAAAAGGTTCTAGTCATTCGGTGAACTTCATAGATTTACATGAAAACTCGAAAGTCTTAAATTAAATATGAGGCATTCCATGTCACTTCAGTCACTGAAAAAATTAGTGCTTCCCAAAAAATGTATTATAAAAATTAATTTATACGAATTCAACAATTTTGTTAAATTACGAACCAATACTCCCACGAATCACACGGAGTATTCGTATCGGTTTACTTTTATTTTTGAAATCACAGGCCAAGCCCTAGTCGTGATAACTTTTTTTCTTTATACTCAACAAGTAAAAAGAAAATTTTGCACAATGTTACATCGTGGAACTCCCAGTCATTTGAGAGATATAGCGAATTTTTTATTTTCTCTTTTATAAAGACGCTGTGTCTCTTAAATGACTGGGAATTCTTTTCTTACTTATCAACTTTGAAGATAAGAAGGTACCATCGATAGAGCTTGGCCCTCAATTTCAAGAATAAAAATAAAAATATATGATTACTTCGTGATTTATGGGATGATTGGCGTATAATTTGGTAGAATTATTGTACTCGTACAACTCTATAATTAGACATTAATTGATGGGATACATTCATTTCTTTGAGTGGCTTAAGTGGTGTGGAACGTTTCATATATTATATTCGTTGTATTTACATAATTTCTCTCTCTCCTTGAATAATTACCATTATACTCTATGTGCTTTCTCGCGAAACGTACAACGCTATCTGCAATTAACCCTTCTGAGGTCGTGCGATGAGCGTGGCCCCGCATTTTTTAAAATTCGTAATAATTGCTTAACTACTTCAATTTTAACGATCACCAGCTACGTCTTCCTTCATTGAAGTATCGCGAATACGATGATTATAATATGATAGCTCTGCATTCGTTAGAAAAATGGAAAAAAATATATTAACGAATCGTGGGTGAAAAGGCGCGATCTCAGAAGGGTTAAACATTAGAAAAGATTTCAATTATTTCGATAGCTATCCGTTTTATTCTAAAATTGCATTTTAGCCTACGGATTACTAAATTTTCACCTGCAGCAATTTAACGATACCATATTTGAGTATAGTTCATAACCAAACGTAGTTTGTTGTTTTATTGTTTTACATAAAAACTATTACACTATAAAATTCCTGACTACGTTATCATCAAACAGTATCGTTAAATTGATATACGTAGACGTCACGAATATGCGTTTCCAATAATATGTGTTTCAGATAATCTTCCGTAGTTTTACGTACCTTTTGTTTCTGCCAATGTGTGCAGGATCCGTCGAGTATGGGGTTTTCAGGTTTCGCTTGTTCGTCGCTTTTTATATACCCACAGAAACTGCTTGTTATAAGAATGCTTTTTCAAAAATACGGTAGTAGGGCGATTTGATTAATTAGTTAGTGACGTGAGTACCGTACCGTAAGCAATGGTGCGTAGTGTGTATATAGATACACAGTTGGCGTGCAATTTTAAGACATTCATATTATAATATAAGATCAAATACTTGAGATTACTAGTTCAAATATTTTCTCAGCTTTTGGTATTACGCAGTAATTTTTCTTAGGGGCCACTCACAAATTACGTAAGCACGTCCTTGGGTCCCATGAAAAAGGTTCGAGCCGGGTAAGCATTTGAAAAACGCCCATAAAGGAAATAACTCGAAATGGGTACCAAAACACTCTCTCGGACGTAAAAAAATGTTAACAATTTTACTATTCCAAAAAGTCAAGAAGGAGCTGAGATTTGTCGAGTAATGTAGTGGAACATTAAAAATTTCTTGCTGCTCACGTAATCTACCAAAAAATTGGAAAAAATTCTGGAACATAGGGATCCTTAAGGGAAACTCAGAAAAAAATATTGTATCGTATTTGGCACGAAATTCAAATTTTTAAAAAATAAACAATTTTAAAAAGTGCTCTTTCCACCACTTTTTGAAAAGGTGCTACCATCATTTTTTTTATAAACGCGTCTTCGCATCATTATTATTATCCAATTTGTTCAGTTTTTTGATTTGGTTGCACGTGCCAAAAAAAATACAAACACACCTTATGGGAACTGGGTCCCGGTGGATTTGGCTGGGCTTCACATATGTTGTAGATCTTGATGTTCTGATCAAAAATTATCATTGCCGCAACAACGGAAAATGGGCAGTTTTTGAGTTTTTAGACCTTAAAGTTCATACTTTTTGCTTTCCGTCATACGGTCTATTGAATCGAAATAATCATATAAAATCAGGTTTTCTGTGAATTTTGCTAAAAATCACGTATTTTGTAGTTGGTGAGCTACCGATTCATGTATCACCCGGTCAGACCAAAAATAAGCAGTTCTGGGGGGGGGGGGAGACTTTAAAGTTATCTCTGTTTACTCGAAACCATACGCTCTTTTTCAGCCAATTCAAGCACACATTCAAGATCATGTGCGACCTTGTGAGCACGTGTCTGCCTCCGTATACTTATGCGCGAGTGTGTGCGTGCGTATGCATAGATTTAAATTTTGTAATGTCTGATTTTTCCACTTTTTCCTAATTTTGTCCGTGTATCTGCATTGTTTTAGGGCACAAATTTTATGGAAACTGGTTCAGTACTGAAATACTCGCGTACTTCACATATATTGTAGTTTATGACCTCCTGATCAAAAGTTACATTTTTTGAGTGTATGGCAATGGTATAGAAACCTATGTGATCAAGGAATGTGGATTAAACGAAAAGTGCGCGGAAAGCTCGTATGTTGTTGGTACCCGCGAGTCGAAATTTTACCCCTACTTCGATGCTTTTAATACTCCATTCGGCCTACCATTAGACCTCTTTTAGACTTGTAGTAGGTCGATTTTCCATTGTATAGAACCCTTACGTTGAAGGCCGATTGAAGTATTAAAACGTCAAAGTAGGGGTAAAATTTCGATTTGGATATTCAACTTATGAGCTCCTATTTTGAACCTAAAGTTGGAGAAATGTTCACTAATGGACCATTTTAGGCTTAAAATAGGGCTTCGATGCAATAGAAAAGCAACCTACTGTAGTAGGGCCTGTACAAGCCTAAAAGAGCAGGTCTAAAATTTTGACTCGGGTAATCTACTTTAGAAAACGCATATAAATACAGTCGATACTCGACCGCCTCCTTTTCGCGTGACGTACGACACGCCATGAAAATCCCCCGAGTCAAACTGCGATACGACATTGCAAATCCAGTGCAGCGCGATGCAAGCGCGGTATACATAAGTACATATATATCTCATCCGAGTTGGCGCTGCAATTTTGCCAAACGCGGAGGGCGAATTATAGTGTAATACATGTACACAAATTCGTCCCAGCTACCACCCTCCTTCCTCGTAGAGTTTCAAGTGCAATTCCATTCATTCGCCTCGCCGGTAATGCTTCCCTAACTCGATTATCGCACGCTCGGGAGCGCGGGGCGGAACGGAGCGGCAACGATTGCGAGAGTTTCGATAATTTCCGTCGCGGTCGAAGAGCTAAAGCTGCGGGTGCCCCGCTTCGCGCGCGCGGTAGGTATTTCCGCGAAGATGGTGAAAGGGACGAGAGGAGGAACGGTTTCCAAGGCGTCACGCGCGCGGCAACGCCGGAAAGCGCACGTACCTCGCCGGGCGACTAGACGACGTCACGCCGCGCGACGCCCGACGCGCCGCGTGCGCAAATCATTTCCGGAATGTTAACGAGAATTGATATAATTTCCGGCGAGCGCAATTAGACGGTCCGACCCCGGCAATAGGAAGAGGAAGTAACGAGGACGCGCCAGACCGCGCGTCGGTTCCGTCTATTATTTATTTAAGTTACGCATTGCGCGGGCTAATCGAGATGCGATTTTGGCGGCGATTTCCTTTACGTCGTCGACGACGCTCCGGTTATTACCTGCGGGAATTCCCGGAAGTCGTCTTTTGAGATGGTAAAATGTTACGTGAGCACGTGGGGAATTTTAAGGAAGCCAATTTCAGGAAATAAATTCGTTTCGTTTAAATATTTATAACTTGTGTTATTCTTGCAAAGTCTTCATGTTTATTTTTGGGACGATGAAACGATTCGCTGGTGAATTATGGAGTCGAATTGGATGAGGTAATTTCTAGGGGTTCCCTTTTGGAGGTGGCTCGAATTATTCATCCCTCTTCCACTTGTATAATCGAAGCCCTTGCTTTATTTGGCTTAAACTACTTTATGTGGGAAAGGAAAATTTATGAATTCGTGTAGAAATTGATCTGCATGAAAAGATTGATACTAGTATAATTCACTGTACTTACAATAAAAGAGGTACACATAAGGGGTTTCGAATGTTCCTCCTGTGTTGAAGAACAATTTTTCCTTAGAAACTAGTAAATCGTAATGTAAACTATTACTATTTAATGTTTTTAAAAAAAAGTTGCTGTACCTTCCTCACTGTAAAAACATTCGAAAACCCTCATGTGTATCATGTTACATGTGTTACATGTTAGTGCCATCAAATTGCACGTTACGGCACTGGATTCTTCTCGTTGAAATACGCGTGTAATAACTATCCACTCAAGATTTTAGAACCGCTGCCAGAAAATGTTGCTAGTAACTTTTTTCTGGGGAATCCTATGTTCGCACTAACATCATTTTCGTATTCAGCGTCCCTTGAAATGTAAGAATTAACTCGTCACACGGGCATCTGGCGATTACTCCTGGACCGAAACTGGATGCTGGGGTCTCATGGACCACACAGCTTTCGGAAGCGGACTAAGTACCGTCTAGTGGTTTGATGGTAGTCATTTCCTACGTTTTCAGAGATTGGAAAACCACTGCCATCACGCAAAACACTCTAACTACCTCCGTGTAAAAGTTTCATTTACCAATTGTTCATATCTATAAGAGGATTTAGCATAACATGAGAGATACGCGATGAGAACGAGGGAGAGGATAAAAATGCGATAGAAAAAGCATGACTGTTCATGACGTGAACGAAGCCGAACGTTTTTGCTTTTCTATTATCAATGCCCGCATCCACGGCGAGACAATAAAAAGAAAACGACGTTTAAGAACCGCATGGAACGTCCGACCGAGAAGAGAGAAACATTTAACATGATTTTGCCACGTTGTAGCCACGAAGACTCGGGAGAAACATCTATATACATACATATAGCAGCGCTGAAGTTTCTCGGTGGAGAAATAAGCGACGGTATTCTTTGGAAGACACGTCTGCACGGCGGACTACGTCACGCGATGAAAAATAAAATTCCCGAACATCCGACGAGCCAGGAAGGCAACGTCGGAGCTCGAGATTTTCCTCGGACTCTTATTATTATCGCGCCTATATATGCTCCAACGATTTTATTTTGATACCAAATAAGATTAAGTCTGACGTGATAATTTTATTTCTTACCCCTCTCGTGGCTCGTGTTTCGCCAACTTCGCGACGTCTTGTCGCCATTCGAGGCGTCCGCTTATCGCGTCTTATTCTTCTGACACGTGGATTATATCCTTTTCCCACAATTTCTCTTTCTCTTTCTCGTGATCAGTTCCGAAGAAGTTGGTAGCTGTGTGCGAATTTTGTGATCTACAGCGATCGACCAAGTGATCAATCTGTTCTTTACGTATTTAGATTTTTAACATTTATAAAATCAATTGCAAAAAGCATGTGAGTTTATACAGGGTCTTTCGCTCAGGATGGTAATAATCGATTTCACCTAATTTGTCAATGCTTATTCTACCGACCAATGAAGGCTCAATGGAAAAAGTATTGACCGACCCTACTCCTCTGACAATAAGTGCAGTTGACAGTTGGGTGGAATAGGGAAAATGTAAAGGTCGGTCAATACTTGTCCCGTTGGTTTTTCATTGGTCGAGAGGATGAGTATTGAACAATTAGGCCACATCGACAATGACCCTGTATAAATATTACTGATTTAACTCTGGGAGAAAGGGTCAATTCGACACGTACACCAAATTGATCGGGAATATCTTTAAAGAGTTTGTAAATTGACGAGCCTAAGGCCCTCTAGTAACATGTAGTAGTCGTTTAGCATCGATCAAAACAGATCTAAGGTCATTTTGATCTTGATTTGTATTCAGTGTTAATTTGCTCTAAATTAGCATTTCCCATTTGAAATGCATATTAATTATTAGTGAGGAGAAAATAGTAGGAGACACTTTTTTCGAAATATATCTGTGCCAGTAATTTTACAATGTTTATAGCATATCCGAGAATTTTTTCAAGCTGATCTAATTAGTTAATGTGAAATGGTTGACAGTAAAAAAAAGTGCAGGATCAAATTGACCAAGTGTGTTCTCCGCGGGTTAAAGTACTATTCGAATCAACTCGATATTCATTCGAATCGAATAAATGTGCTTTTAGGACTATTAATACACATGTTTATTTCGATTAAGTAAAATTTTTCTCAGTATATTGTCGTAAAAAGTATGTAGATAAATATACATACAGATAGATGGATGTGACAGTAGTAATCAAATCAAATCAAATTTAGGATACAGAGATCGCAGCATAAATCTCCCGTGCAAATTCGGTCAATGTACATTTTGCGCTCGGCCGTAAGACGCGCAGGCGAGTTAACTGCACCTCGGCATGAAAGGCGGAGAAGAGCTCATTTAGATGCACAAACTTTTCATTCCCGAGCGGGGTGTCTCTTTTTCCTCCTCTCCGGAGACCCTTTGGAGGTGCTCCAAAGAGCCCGTGCATACACGTATACGCGCCCACACACATAATCACGTAGAGTCACGTCGTGTGGAGACAGCACGCACGCCCACGTAAAGCTGCAGGTAACACTTTACTTTGAACTCCTTCTCGGCGTGGGATCGGCGGGGCAAGAATGCTAATGAGCGTAAAGAGAGAAACGGAGCAAAAGAGGGGAGGGTGGGGAAAAAAGAGGTAAGGGAAGTGCGTCGAGAGAAATACTTCCTACTCCTTATGTAAAATATGGGAAAAAAGTTCTTTCAGTCTCTTGGAATTTCTCTAAACGTATCTCATCGAGTACTTTTATAATTACACATGTACGTAATGGATACGTGCATACATTAACGGTCGCATAAACTCTTCTCTTCCGATATGTATCTTTGTACGTACTTACGTTTATTTATTTAAGCGAATATAATGGCTATACGAAGAAATGCATTTAATACAAATTCCAGGAGCTGCATTACTAGGTATGTTCTTAGTAATGCTGTATCTGTACTGCTACGCTGCATTTGAAATTCCATGAAACTATAAGGCTAAATGTACCGTCTTTGGTTCAAAATTTTGCCACCACGTGGCAGCACCAAAATGAGCGAATTTTACTTGACAATTTTCTCCCAAACGAACGTTTCATTTTTTAATCTGTAAACGGATTCTTGACTGTTTTCAATGTAGAATTTAATGAAATTGGTTATTAAAATTTTAAGTTGAAAAATTTTACAAAAAAATGCTTAAAAAACGCCAAAACTGTACTTTTGTAAAAAAATAGGGTTATAGAGACAAACAAGAAGTCTAACTGATAATTGCTGCGGATTCGAATTTTGATTCTAACCAAAAACGTGATCGTAATCAGTAATTTCTGTATTCAACCGAGCGCTGGCGTGGCGAGCGAAGATAGCGAGGCGGGGCGGGGCGAGCTTGCTTTCCACGCTCTCGCGGTCGGCCTTCCTGGACGTGTCTCGGCAAGTAGTCCAGTAAAACTAGACCCTCTCTATAGGGGGTGCAAAAAAATAATTGCGGACAGGTCGATTTTTTGAGGGTCGATGGAGGGGTGCCTCCCGAGTCTCCAGCCAAATTTGCACCCTCGCCAACCCCTGGAGAGGGGTGCAATAGGGGTGGTTTCTTATTTATTTATTTTTTGAAATTTTTTTTTCTAACTTGTAGAGAATAATATTTTCTACAACTTAAATAATAAATGCCAACTTTGCCTTTAATAATTTATTTACAAAAACACATCGAAATTGTAAGGCATAGAAGATAACAAATTAGATCACTCTTCAACGAACAAATCCCCTGACAAACCTTTTCTAATGTTACAAGAAATACGCGCAACGATACCGATTGCTCGTTACGCGCCATCATAACGATTTACAGAATCTGGGCGCTGATAGCATGACCATCTAAACAATGAGAATTCGTACGAATTATTGCAGCGTTTTAACGGTGAGAAGTTGTCTTGAAATTATTTGACGAATCGAAAGACGAAGTCTCATTAACATTAAATGACTTTTAAAATTAAAAATGACTTTCTACTGACTTGATTGAAAAAATGACCAAGTGGGAGTCCTGAATATTTCACAATCGAGCAAACGATATTTCCTTGCAGACTTTCCTTTCAGTGCAAGTACCGAGAAAAATGAAAAGATATCGCAAATGATAAATGCATTTCCTATCCAACTTTTCCGAATACTTTATGGATAAGCACATGCATGCGGAAGCATAAGTGCATATTCCCATATGCACTTATAACTGCACACGCATAAGTGCTTGTAAATATGTTACGCCGCGGCAAATCTATGGAGAAATTCGAGATAGCCAAGTGCACGTTTTCAGAGTAGGTAGCGGCACCACAGCGCGTCGCGGGGGTTGCATCCGCGATGTTCGTAATTGCAGCGAGAAGAGCCGTGCTCGCAACGCGCGATGCCAGCAAAGCGTGTGTGGGGATGAAACGCGCCAGTATTCCCCTAATTATTTTCAGTTAGTGCCTCGTGCTTTCCATTTAAAAGGAAGACGACTACTCCCGCCGGTGCACCGGCTTTTCATTCTACTCCAATCGTGCTTTAGTACTTCGCATTTAAGGAGATTACGCATATCTTTTCCGAGAGACTCGGTAATCCCGTCGTGAAAGAAAAACGAAGCTCGCGGTGCTGCGGAACATTCTACTCGCATTTAATAAGGCCGGACAGAAGGGAAATTAATGATTGCGTCCTTTTTCATATCTCGTAGAGCAGCTGCAGGTTCCAATTTGGACGCGCTTTTTTCGAAATTATAGCCAGCATGCTCGGTACGCGCGGATGTTCTATATGGATGTTGGGATGGAAACTTGTTTAAATACAAAATTTTAACGAATAGCATCTAATGAATGGTTCGTTTCATCGAAATTATTATTGTACCGATTATATTGACGTAACGTTTCAATCAGATTATAATTAATATTCCGTTTGAATTGAATATGTATTCATAAGAAATATGTACACTAGTGTAGAGAGAGTGTAGTGTAGTGTGATATTTTTAATGAATTCTTATAGGAATATATGTAATTCAAGAAACTCTATCTTATTTCTTTTATAGAAAAAGAGAGAACAAAAAATAGAAATATATATTTCTAAATCAAATAAATAATTATTATATCAATCATTAATGTGACATTTAAGTCAGTTCAAGATTAACATTCATTTGAGCGGGACAAATATTCATTAAAAATATGTGTACCTGTGCATATGTACGTAATTCAAGAAATGTTGACTTCTTTCCTTCATAGAGGAAGAAGGTCAAAAAAGAAATATGCATATTTACAAAACTACAAATATACGATATATCGTCGTATGCAAAACTTTATACATCAAATATATTCCCACAGTCTTCGACGTCATTGCCGAACGATTTATGCGTAAACTTTATCCGTCCGTATACGCACCCGTGAATTCGACGTGGAAGTGTATAAATCTGATCGAGCGCTCCGAGCTCAGCGGATTCGCCTTGCGAGAGAAACGAATATACGCGGCTCTCCGGAGATCTCGATATTCCTGTTTACGCGAGATAGACGAAATTTCGTTGCGGAGGAAAGGGGTGGAATTCCGCCAGGGTCGGGCTAGCCGCGGGTTCGAGTCGATAGTATCGCGAGGCATTCCTTGGGGTGGCCCCGGGGGTAAATCGTCCCTCGACTCTGTCGACCCTGACGGTGGATTAAGAAGTTTGGCAAGGAAATGCCGCGGAAACGCGAGATCCGATCGAGAGGTTTCCCCCATTCGGTCGTTTCTACGCTTTGAACATGTTAGACCGACGAGTGGAACGCCGGAACTGCCGATGGACTGCCGTTCCCCCCTCATTCGATTCTGCACGGGCGAATGAACGGTTCCTCATTCTTTGTCTGGCGCCGCGGCGTCTCGGGAAGTATTAAACTTCGTTTCTCTCTTCTCGTAGAGATATCTTGCGAGACGAGAGACGAGAGACGAGTTACTTTGTCGACGAAATTCGATCTCTTGGTACCGTTATACAGCCAACATAGTTCTTATTGGAAATGTGACTCGCATTGTCTCGCTTTGCAGCCTACGAAGTATAGGCAAATATTCCATAATTTTATTAGGACGCCTAAAGAAGATAAAAGTAGATTCAGATTGGTCGATGAGCCCCACTAAACGTGAATTTTTTAAGCATATTTGAATTTTTCAAGTACTATTGAGTTTCTTCGTTTTTATTCTCTAAAGTCACACATACTTTTATTTTATGAACAGGCATTCTAATACTTAAATTCATCTTAATTTCATTCTTTTTGCAAAATTTAAAACTTATAGTGTATAATTTTAAGGAAATAAACATTTCAACACAAGAGAAAAAAAATATATAAAGATAGAAGCTATTAGTATTGAGTTATTCGTATTGGCCTTCAAGTGCAGAAAGTCCTGCTATTTTGGAAAATAATTAAAGTAGTTAATATCTCGAAGTAAATGAAACTTTGCTCTAAGGTACATATTGTTAAATACGTTCCAAATGATCTCCGTTACCACATTTTTCAATATCCGCATCGATATACTGAACACACTGTATTACAGGGTGTAATAGCTAAGAGGGCTGAAACAGGAGTCTAATTCTGTTTAGAGTTGGTACACTGAGCAATGGCATGACTTTGTACGATCTTCGTTCCTCGGAACCCGCTCGGCTGCCAATTCATTGTCAAAGTGAGGGGATCGTAGGAAGCCATACCATTGTCAGTGTACAAACTCTGAACAGAATTATGCTCCTCCTGTGTCAGCCTTCTTGGCCAATACACCCTGTATATTTCGTTTCAAAAATGTCTTCCTAAACTCAACAATTCAGAATTTATCTCAGACGCCAATATATTTGGTCCAAAATGGAACATATTAGGGTAAACCACCCAGTTATTGAACACTTAAGCATTTTACAAAATTTGAGACCGTGTTAAAAAGATAATTTTCTACCTAGAGATATGAGTGGTGGCTTATTTTAATTGAAAATATATTGGCTTTACATTCTAGTAACTTACAATTTTAAATTGGAAAGAATATAATTTTTAACAATAAAAAATTGGGATACAGTCAAAAAACTTAGTTATTGGACAGTGTTCTTATTTTTTAGAAATACTCAATCCAGTATATTGGACAGTCAAGAATCAATAAGCCAGGTACGGTTTTTAATAATATTTAAGGTAAAACACCCAAAGGTTGACAGATTAATAAAGGGTATTAAAGGTTGACATTCATGGCAAATACGCGCTATATTTTGGAATTATTAACGTATATGGAGCTTCGAGCTAATGGAAATAACACCATCTGTTATATATCATTAGCTCGAAGCTCCATATACACCCGGGGACACGGAATCTGTCGCTGGTGATTTTTTTTAAATGTTATTTTTAAACGTACTAACCAATGAACAATTAATTCTCATGCCCTCATTAGCTATGGTGGCGTCTACTCTCGTTAATGAAAGCATGAGGACGTTTAAAAATAACATTTAAAAATGTCACCAGCGACAGATTCCGTGTCCCCGGGTGTACGTTAATAATTCCTAAATATAGCGCGTATTTGCCATGAATGTCAACCTTTAATACCCTGTCAACCTTTGGATGTTTTACCTTATTTAAGTAAAAACTAGCAATCTTGTTTTTATTTATTTAAATCAGACTGTCCAATAACTGCAAGGTGTTCGATAACTAGGTGGTTTACCCTACTAATATTCAAATCGCGACCGCTTCTAACTCGAACTGCATACTGACGTATGACGCGAACGTCAGTCTTCCGTCTACAGCGTCGAATAAGTAAGGATTCCACCCACATGGCGCATCTGGCCGCTCGAGATGCGAGATACGTACGAGTCGGTGCGACGAAGCGCGGTCAACGATCACACTACCTCTCGCCGCGAACGCGCCACGTTCGCGCACGATCGGAGCATAAATCTAATCCCCTCTTCACGCAACCTCGGTTTCCTCGCGCGCGTGGAAAGAGGTACGTTCGAATGCCGCAACGTGTCGATCCGAATGTACCACCGCGTCGCCTCCTTCTCCTTCGCGGAGGCACTCGTACATTATGTACACACTTCCGCGCGTCTACGTGACTCGCGAGAATTTCAATATTTCCGTCAAACAGGAGCTCTCCTCTGTAATGTATAAAGGAGAAAGGCTGGAAAGCGAGAATTTCTCACCCTCTGTGACACAGTTGCGCGAATAGAAGAGAGGAGGAAGCTACCCCCTCCCCTTTCCTCCAGGCTCAAAGTCCCTCTCTCCTGCATTTGACGCATCCACCGCGGAGTGTTCGCTCCAATAGCCCTCTCCTCCCCCTTCGCCAACCCTCTTCGACGTCCTCTTAGCCTTATTTTATTTCAAGAGCATGGCTCACGCGGGATTCCCCCGCGGGAATCCTTTATCAACCCCGCCCGCGATTCTCACCACAGCCCGCGGGGGTGGAAAATATTCCCCTGCAATCTCTCAATCTCTCCCGCGACGGCAGCTCGAACGGAGTCGATAATTTTTTTGCGATCCGCGGGCTCTCGGGACTTATGGCTCTTTCCGGCACAGCTGCGCGACCTTTTGACTATGTATAACATATATATATCATCGTGCTTGGTTTTCTTGACAGAATCGTGGATTCTCGCATTTGATCTTAGGGTAGCATTGGGTATCTTTAATGATCTCTAGTTAGTATAGGTATGGTTGACGACGATATATGAGAATATTCGCAGAACTTGTGACATTTATAAGGGAGGGGGTGGGGGGTAAAACGCCAAGACCCGTTATATAATGCAGGGTGAAGCTGGAAGAGGTAGAACGAGCATCACGTGATGAATAGTAGAAACTAGCTTTAAAAATTTCGTCAGGTTATTGTAGATCATTATAAGATTCGAGAGATAGGAGAGGGTTACGCAAATGTCATGGAATATTTGCGGGGATCTCATAAAACGTTATCACTTAACACAGTGGGGGAGGGGTGAAAATCCATGAAAATATGTATTACGGCTTTTATGAATGGCATCTATGTAATTAAAGGTCACTAGTGTGGGCTGGGCTACATATGTACGTATGAGTTTCTAAATGATCGTTGAAGCATTTGATACTTTTGACTCATAGAGAGGCTTGTAAAGATTATACTCAACTCACTAAATAACCCTAATACTTACACTCATACCCACTCATGTGGGTATTATAAGGGACAACGAAATATGAAGTGTATAGTTCTAGCGTTAACTATAGTTTATTCATATACAGAGTGATTATCAGGATGAAGGTTATAGGACGGTATGCCACATAGAGCTTTGCAGACTATAGGCTATCAGACACTGCTGGACACGACCTGCACCTCGATGATTGGCTGTGACGACGTGCAAGCAGGGTCCACCAACCGCGTCGGGAGGTTTCTAGTATCTGATCACCTGACTTAAACACTAGGAATCTTCTCTCGAAGCATTTGTCGTGTACTGCACGCCGTCGCAGCCAATCGTAGAATATCCTTGGACCAACAGCGTACAACCTATAATCTACAAAACGGCACATAGCCTACCGTCCTATAATATCCATCCTGAGAATCACTCTGTACATACATGGAAAAGAAGGTAAACTAAAAACTTGAGGAATACAACACCAATTTGACCAAAATCGAATAAGTTTGCCTTTTTCCGAAGCATTGAGAGAAAATTCATAAGAATTTTAGATCCCACAAGGTGAGCGCAAAAAGTATCCCTACCCAATTTCTCAACTCTACCTGATCCGAACGTTCGATGGTTTTTCGCCACAGTCATTAATTTCGCTGTGGATTTATGGCTTTCAGCTGCAGCTGCGCACGTACTGCATATTTATGGACGTTAGATTTTTTTAAGGAGGACGAGGCGAAGGGAAAGCTAAATTTACCGAGCTTTCGAATATAATCGTAACATCGGATTAAAGCTCCAATTTACGAATCTGACGATTACAGAATTAACGAAATTTGCCGGATTTTTGTTGCAGGTTCTCCTCTTCCCGGAGGAGGGTTGGGCGAGGAGTGCGAGTAGTTCCTACTGGACGTTAACGCCTTTTTGGTGGAGTCGCAGTCGGTGCAAAGTCGTCGAAGTTGCCGGCACCAGAAGGTAATTTAATTCGTTCCACTGATAATGCAAATTTTCAAAAATAATATTCTCAATTTCCCACTCTACGACTGTGAATGTCGTAAAAATATTCGATGCGACGAACGTTGCACATTTGCTCGGGAACCACAGTGCAACCCAAAGGCAGTACATCGGGCAAAGCTTGTGTGGTCAGAGTCGAGAACAGACGGGGAGCATACGCGAAGCACTTCTCATTGTTACGGGTCAGCTGAAGTCATGGTTCTATAACCCCTCCAGCAGCAAGCTCTCCTACTCGCTAGACTAAGATAGTTCTGTTCCTTTGTGCTATTAATTGGGGTAGGGTTAGCGCGGAATCTACGGAATATACTGGGAAGTTAGTTACTGTCGAGCGGATTTCCAACACAATATTAGTAAGCCCAGTAAATATGAACTCTTAATAACTTTTAGAAAATAAAACAAGTTGCACTGAGAAAAAGGATATTTCGAGATGCAGCAATCATATCCAGAAAGTATGGTGGAAAACTCCGGGTATGAAATCTAGTGATAATGCACTTATGAATTTGGTTAAATAGGGTAAACCGATCAATGAATGACCACTTAAAGCAGACGATATATTCAGTGATTGACCACAACTTGCTATTTGAAAAGTATTGGGGTGTTCATTCATTGGTAGGTGGCCATTGACTGATCAGTTTATCCTACTATACACTGAAAGAACAGAATGGCTCTGATTACCAGTCTTCTGGCTGCTAAAGCGGTAATGTAATCTAAAGTGACTACAGCGCCATCATCAGGCTGGCTGCAACAGCTAAAAAACTCCATGAATATAAACGCGGTATCGCTGCTGTAGCGATATATATAATATTACTTCTGTGTGTGTGTCAGACGTAAATTTAGATCCTATATAGTCCTGTACAGTATCTAGTATGTAACCGAATTCACATAACTATCCAATCACTACATTTCTTACCTGGTTTTTTTTCCCGATATTTTCTGAGATTGATAGCTATATTTTGAAACATCTTTTTTTCTCAGCATAGGTACTATTATAATATGTACTTACGTTTCACTTTTGACCGAATTTGTGCTTATAAACGTTCCTAAAAGTTAAAAAAATTCCCAACGCCTCTCATTAACCGATACACACATATTTGAGCTTAATTTCTCGCACTGAAGAATAACAAAAATTTGAGGCATCTCGCAAAATTGCATTCGTACATTTCCAACAGGGATACACTGAAACCAGCTGGAAAATGATCGTTACAACGCACTCCTAACCCCCGTCTGGAAATACCCCGTCAATTAGAGTCGCCCCTTTGTCGAATAAAGTCAACGATACAACCCTTTTCACGCCCCCGCTCGCGGACAATCTCCAGGAACGCAAAGCCCGCTGGAAATACCTATCAAGAGAGTCTTAATTATCGTTTCTGGAATTCTCAGCCAGACGCTCTTTATAGTCGTGTTGCGCGTGCCTCGAAAGCGCGAGCGGTATAAAGTGGACCTTCCACGAGACGATTATATTCCCCTTCCCTCCATCTCTCAGCTTCTTGTTCCCTCGTTTTCTCATCTCTGCGATCTCATCTCTTCAACTCTCCGCGCAATAATGATACTGCTATGGAATCTTGGTATATCGCTATACATGCATCGCTATAGATGCATCAAAATCCAAAGAGAGTGCCCCCCCCCCCCCCCCAATCTGGCATTGTAATATTCGATCGCCGTTAAGGGGTCTCGTTGACATCGCCCCTCGTCGATCCCAAGAAAGTTCCTCGTTAGCGTTCATCACTACGCTTCGTCGCGCAACTTTTGACCTCTGTCTCCTTTCTCTCTCTCTCTCTCTCTCTCTCTCACTGTTTTCTTTCTTTCTCTATATGTAACGAAGTTTCGTATAAGAGAGTAATAATTTTCTTGGTTACATCTCGTCCCTTCTGAAACGTGACAAGGTCAAATTTAAATTCATCGGCTGGCGTGAGATGACAGTCCTCGGAGTTACATTAAAGGTTCTGTTCTAGTTGGATTCACTAGGGAAACCGTCATATTTTGTCCTACATTTTAGGTTCATTTTCATTTCCAGATAAAGAATGTTTAGCTGATGAATCATGACTCTTCCGATAATGGAGACTTTTAAATTGTTACACGTGGTCTTAGCTTAGTTAATGAATGTTAGTTTCTTTAATTCAAATATAACTTCACAAAAAGTCTCTACCACTTCCCAGAATGAACGAATCGTTAATTATAATTACTGGATTACAATAGTTTGCCATGAAACACGGAGATCGCTGTAACAATTTGAAGGTCTCCTTTACTGGAAACACCATAATTCGCCAGTGAAATCATTTTTATTTGGAATTGCGGATGGATCTAAATTCTCACTAACACCAGTTGATGTTCATTATCCAGATAGACTCTGCATGTAAGAGTATACGTAAAATGTAGCGGATTCACCAACTAAGACAGGATCCTTAAAGAAATCTCATACCTATGTTGGGGTGGTACCGCGTATCTCAGAATTATACACCAAGCTATACATTATATAACTGTACGTAACGGATACAGTAATTTGGCGGTTTAATCGAAGGAAAGTCTACTATCATTGGCATGTCTCCGTCTGTTTCCCTCCGACACACGAGGAGTAATAATTCTCCCAATTACATCTCGCGCGTCTTGGAGCGTGACGTGGTCTAATTTGAATTTGTCAGTTCGTGCGAGACGGAACCAGGTTCTCAGGTTGAAATCGGGAAAGCTTCGTACCTGCGTTAGGATGGTACCGCGTATTAGGGGGAGAGCTGTACGAACTTCTACCCTCCGTGAAGAACGAGAACGAGACTTTTAATAATAAAAATATCGCTATAAATATAGGAAACTCATTTTATAGAATAATACTCTCTATCTCTCCAAACCCTATACGAAAAACTGACAACTTCGATACTGGCCCGATTAACTTCCACTAGGGTAAAAGTGGAAGGATAAACGTCCCAGTTGTGAGGCGCAATTTAAAAATTGATTATTTAAAAAATAATTAGAGATTTCGAAAAAAAGTTTAAATATAAAATATTCGTCTACATTTTTACTATAAAAAAGTTACTTTTTATTTTTCACGTTACTCTTCTGTGTTTCGAGATAATCGCGATCAAAATGAAACAGAAAAACTGAGGCGCTTATCCCCCACTTTTATCCCGAAATTTGCCAAGTGAGAACTACCCATGCTTTTTACAAGCACCCAGAACCCAAACTGAGAGAAAAATGTAGTAAATTAACTAAATTTGCAGTTACGGATTGGGCAATGTAGATTTAGTTACTTGGATTAATAATTAACCTGAATGGACTACAACCTGTTTCTTTCGAATAGCCGTTGATCATTGTAACCAAATTGATTAGTCGGTGCAAATAATTCTGCATTCTCTTACCCGTAAATGCAAATTTAATTATTATAAATATACCATTTTTTTTTCTCTTAGTGAAAATGCTAATACATAATTCTCACGAACGTCGACGGTGCCGACTATAGGAAGCTAACCACGGTGTTTCTCCTGCCCATGGAATGATTTAGATTAGATTCCGAGATGTCAGGTGGACGTCGCGTCGGGTTTTCGGTGACCGTGTCTTCCGGGTGAATAACAATGCACTCCGACGTGATTCGCGCGAGGGCGAACCGTCCTCTATTTACGAGCGAAATCCGAGACCGGCCGGTAGGAGGGGGAGGGACAAGGAGGACGACAATGTTGTTCGAAGGTGGTCCCCGCGCAGGTTATATATATTGTATTCAATTCGAAGCACGCAATACCAATTCCGCGGTAATTCCGTCGTTACGTGGGTAGCGGAATATTCCTTATCGGGTCGCTTGTATGCTCTGGGCGCGCGCACCGTACCCTCTCTCTTGACTGCTATCTACCTACCCCGTTCCTTCTTGCACCGCGCGAGACGCGATACCCCGGAACAGCTAACTCTGCGCGGGGCGGCTGGAAACCCATATAGATTTCATCGTCGGGGGGGAAGGGAAAGAGAGAAAGTTTACCATTAGATCGCGATAAAGAGGCACGCATTCGCTTCCCATGAGACAGGATTCTTGCTCGAGATATATATAGGATGAGTCGAGAGGATCGGACGAAACTCCAGGAGCGTATTGTACACAAGATAATAATGTAAAAAAAACTCATATATGTCCTCATCCGATTTTCATTTGTTTTCAAATTACAGCGTAATTACAGTGCTAACATAACATCTGAACAAGCTACTCTCTCGATAAGGTTTATAATAGAAGTAGAAAATATTCTGGATCTAGTAGAAGAAGATGCAACGACCAGCTCAGGAAGAATTGGTACTCAATTAGGCATTCTACAAAAAAGAGTTATAATCACACTCTCCACGAGCAAGGCTTAGGTATATCCATGCCATAGACAGAGAGTACAGCACCTACAACTGGAAGATTATGCTAAACGTATGGAATTTTGTCGGTGGATAAATAATAATCATCGTGTTGTATCGCGCATACTTTTTACGGATGAAGCAACACTAATAATTATTAATTACGCTGCAATTTAAAAAGGAATGAAAATCGGTTAAGAACATATGAGTTGTTTATGTTATTTTCTTGTGTGCAATACACTCCTGGAGTTTGGTCCGTTCCTCTCGACTCACCCTGTATATAGAGAGGAAGGCGAAGTATCTCGTTTACGAGCTGGTATTTGCAATTCGGGAGTGGCGTCTATTTTGAAGGGGGTGGGGGAGCGCGAGGGATGAGAACGACGACGATAGGACTGGTTCAAAGGGCTGGGATGGAATTGGAAATGCGTTTATAAGCGATCCGAGTGGACCGTGTTGCGATATATACACTGCGTGGACAAGTTTCGTATAAACGACCTTGTTAAGGTCGAGCGTGAGGGCAGTGTGAGAAGGGGGACGCCCCGCGCGAGGAAGAGGCGTTAATGTTAATTAGAACTGTTCGGTTGTGGCTTTCGGTAGAGGCTGTCGTACTGGAGCTCGTTTATGTCGACGACGTTTGTTGCGTCGATATAATATGTAGTTGGGCAATTTGTTGGGTGATATTGTTCGGGGATATTTTTCAAGATGTTTGCACTCTGAGAAAAATAACTTGGTTAAAATGACAAAACGCATTTGGTTAAATGAGTTTAGTTATTTTAACCAATATACATAGTAGTAAGTTGAATCAAATATTTAGTTATTCTAGCTAACTGTTTAGTAATTCTAACTGCATGTCTAGATTTCTTAACCAGAAAATGATCAGTTTAACCAGATAGACGGAAGATCCATATTTTTTACCAAACGGTTTGGTTATGATTTCCAGGATTTGGGTTAAATTGACCAGCTTATTTTTATCAGTGCATTATTCGAGAGGTTCAGAAACTATTCGCTATGTGCATGATCTTAAATGAGAATGGTATTAAGCTAGGAGCTCTTTCGTGATGGTCAGAGTCGGCGTTTTCTGGTAGACTGAGAAAAAAGTCAACGGACCTATAAAATAAGCTTAAATAATATACTCGTAGATGATCTACGGCGCAATTATTTTTTTCCATTTATTATTTTTTGAACTAACGTTTCTATTCTGATAATGTTATAAAATTTCGAACTTTTTAAAATAAACAACAGTTACTATGATCTTCTCACATTGAAATCTAAATTAATATATTGAAGAGGAAAAGTCTATGCACTCTGAGAAGAAAATATAGTAGATTTACTTCCTTCAATATAGAAGATAGTAGAACTTCCTTCAAATAACCGTTAATCGTTATAACCATATTTATTAGTTGAAGCAACTAATTCTGCATTCCCCCACCCGCGAATATCGATTTAACTGAATATACCATTATTTTTCTCAGTGTGACTTCGTTTGATTTTCGGGGGTAATCTCTGGAATCACTGATCCAATTAAAAATTATCTTTCGCTAGTAAGGAGCCTGAACTTTCTTAATGAATGTAACTTATATTTCATGAGATTTTATCAAAAGAAAGCTTACGAGTGACGATTTTAGTGACGTAGCTTATCGCAAAAACGAACAAACAGACAAGGTTCTAGAATACGCTGACTTTACGGTAAAAGATATATGAAAATGATATATGAGCTACATAATTATAGAACACAAATAAGATCTACAGTAAAGTCCTCGATAGCATATATATCTAGTATCCACGTGAACGAAGTCGCGGGCGGTTACTCTGGTATCTTATACGTAAATCCACCAGAAAATGGAACAACCCGCCAAACTGCAACTAGTTTTCACGCACATAGAGAATGCTTCGATTTAAATGAGTGCCGAAGGAAGAAAATTAATAATTTCTGATGGCATTTTAATTTTATATTCGAGGGCATCTATGGGATAAATATACAGACCACGCCTTAAAATATCTTTGAACGAGCATTGCAATTACGCAACGAAGTAACACCTTTGTGATACCTACTCGTCGAGATATCACGGGGTCGGATATAGGAACTATAGAAAATCCACTTTTCTCACGAGTGTACCTGACGGTTGACTTGCAGTAAACCTTAATTAAAACCGTTCATTGTCCGTAGGCGTCGATGAGCGATAAAGCATTGCGAGAACAGGCCGTAGCACGCGAGTATTAACGCGCGGCGATACGAGAGCGATGAAAGAAAATAACCCCGTGCTCTAAACGTTAATTAAAATCGTTCGACATCCGCGAGGAAAAGAAACGATATTCCGCGGCACTAATCAAATAATGGCGAGTACTCCACGTCGCGTCGTAACGATATTTCCCTCGTCGCACAGGCGTGAAAATTCATAACTGCGTCGAAAAGCTCCGCTTCGCATTCGGCGATGCGAAGTGGTGGAGTAATTAAGCGTTCTCTATATAGTTTTTCAAAGAACCCGCATTCATTGTTCCATGATTAAATAACGCGTAGCGCGCCTCCGGGGAGAAGTACACAGTTATTTCGCTTCGCGCGTTCAGCATTGCGCGTGGATTTTGCAAATGGGCAAGTTCCTGAATTAATTTTTTAACTGCGATGTAATTCATTAAGCATACGCGCCGGATTTAATTGGAGATGCATCCGACGCTAAAAAAACCTTGAAATTTCTCGACTCTACGTGGAAGAAAATTTGATGTAAACATAACACCAATTGCGGCAAATTATAACACAATCTGCGCTTACTATGTGACAGGCGCGGGGCGATGTTAAATTTACAACAGAAAAAATGTAAAATTTACCACGAAAATGTTAAATTAACAACAGTCAGATACAGTTTATATAACGAGTAATCAATTCGACCGGTATACTAAAAAAAAAAACACGTAGGTATTTTTTCACTATCATTAAATAATTTATTTCAGCAGTAGAGATTTTAACTCTAACTAAAAATGGTTTTAACTGTTTCAAATTAGTAGAATGATTTATTATTAAAATTGGTTCTTATCACCACATATATGTATTTATCGTACTATTCTCAATAGTACATACAACTATTTAATAGTAGTTATGGCTACTAAATCTATACTAAAATATAATATAAAAGTGGTTCCTTCAACTAGGACAATTATTTTTATCGAGCAACAGAGGTTAATTTTACATTCGCCTTTTCTCTCAGTGAATATTTGAAATAGATTTGACAAGCACCAAAACTTTCAGCTAGATTAGATGTATTGTATTGTAGATTTCAGATAGATTAGATCACTTACGGAGAATGCGAGTTAATTTCCGACCTGTGTGTGTGTGGATCGCTGCTCACTATTGATTCTAATAGATTCCTCACTGCGATATCTTATTATTACATACATAGCGTTATTACTCAGGGCATGGATAATGCAGTAGCAAACCATTTTTCTGACATCTAGAGAATGTTTTGTATCAGACCTTTCGCACGCGTACACTACGTGTCATTCACAGACGTAATGATTAATTTTTTCTCTGATTTGAATTATAGTAATATTTAGGAATGATATACTCTTCAGCGTTACTATGCCAATGAGTTTGACCATTTTACCAACAACGAGATCGTTTTCAAATGTAGCGCGCGAAGTTTCTTCCGTGAATTTTCAAAGTCCCTAGAACTGACAAAGGCTCTAATGATGTTTCCTCGCATAGCAACAAGTTACGACGTTTCTCAATGATAATGAAAAGACACATGCTCTTCTCTGGTACTGGTTGAATTGTACACAGAGTTTAGCTGCATTTACAAGAATATATGTATTTACAACTTTGATTTTGTAAATCCAACACCAACATTTTTTCCCGTGTAACATCATCCGCGTTCTCCTTAATCTAGCGTTGCAGCTAGCATTCGAAAACAATACCAGCTGTAGTATCGCAACATCTCATACATGAATTCAACTACCCGGGCAGACCGTATATTTATCCCGTGCATCTTACTCGGCAAAATCGACCCGCGTCCATCCAGGAGAGCGGCAGCCGTGATAATGAAGCGTTACCCGCGTAGCTTCTCGCAGAATCCATACATCTCCGACGCCTCACGTTAGAACGTAGCCTTGGGGGAGACCACTCGCGCGCGCGGATATACACACGCACATACGCACGGTGCAAAGCGAAGCAAAGTCGGGACTTTTTTTTTCTCGACTCTCGGTCTCCCTGTGTTTACGGGAGTCATTCATCGAGCTTGCACACACTCTCCCACCTACTCGTCCCCCTTCTTCCCCTCGCCCGTGAAGCTCCTACTCTTTCTACTACCCCGAGGGGGTTTATTCAGTGACGAGCTGAGTTTGCGGATAGAACCGAATCTCCTGGGATTACCCATCTTGTAAAAGGATCCGGTTGAAAAATTGCGATGGAGTCGCGATCCTCGAAAATCGCGCGAAATTCGACGTGCTTTCCGGGCGCTGAGAGAAAAGTGGGTAGTAAGATCAACCATAATCGCAAGGTTGACTTTTCCTGGTTACGGGCACCACATTTATGGTTTGACAAAGTACGAATGCAGTCGAAATAACTTTTGTTGTGTGGTTATGGTAACAACGAGATTGTAATTTATGATAGCTATGCACCATGGTTGTGAATTAACTACAAGAGTAGATCAATAATATTACTGCATGATAGAATCAACTGTACAAAAAAAGGTTGGGGACATCAATTGACCATGCTGCAAGTTCACCTGGTTGCAGGAATCCTGATCTCTTATTACTACAACCAGAATCTCACAGGTCAAAATAACTATGGAATTATGATTGAAGCCAAAATCGATCATGATTTTTGGTTGAATTATGATTCTTTCAACCAGATTTTTCTTTGAGTGCGAATACCGCGACTTACGTGCCGTAATATGGGGCTACTTGGACATCATGCGTAGCATTGCGTTAAAACTTTCACAAAGAACTGAAATATTACTTATATTGTTAAGAATAATATTCACTGAATAAAAGTGTCATAAAAATTAGAAATTATTCGATTATCTAGTAATAATTCTCACATATATGAAAAAAAGGTTTACTATTTCTTTTTCATTTTTTTTTCATATTTAAAATCAGCGACAAGAAAACTGTTTAACAACCAATTTTTAGAGATACAACTTTAATAAATTTTGGTTAGCCATATTACGCTCGTCATTTTAAATTTCACAACTTGGAGACAAAGGCTCCAAGTTAGCTACATAATGTTCGATAATGGAGAAATATCATTGTATCGGCAGAAATGTCGACTGTTGTGGACATAAAACAGCATTGCTATACATATGTATGTATATATGATTTTTAACCCATATATGACCTTGATTGTCTCTTTAATAAATCCTATCACATTGCCTGGTATCTAATATGTTTGTTGATCGATCTACCTTGCTTTCCTTTTGCTTTAAGAACGTTCTATTGATAATAAAATTAATAGAGCGATTTTGATCAAATTCGGTAAATTGATAGATATAAGTATTGGAACCCTTCGGTTAAATTTTTGTGACGATTCACCACTTTACATAATAAATATAAAATAAATATATAGATTTGGAATTATTAGAAAAATTTAACTGAAGTGTCCTAACACTTATATTTGTCGATTTACCAAAATTGGTCAAAATCGTTCTGCTAAATTCTACCATCTATAAAACTTCCTTAAAAGCCAGGCTCGCCTATTTCCTAATCAACGAAGTAAATAAATAAACGGAACATAAGAAATTCATTCCCAACATCTTCTTCCCTGCGCATCCCATTTTTAATAATTCTCGCCAACGAATTCTCTCGCTGCAGCGGCACCATGTGGCACGAGGCCGCGGCGCGCGCGCGCGCGCGCCCGTATTAATTTTACAGCACGTAATGTAGAGCGGCGTTAGGTCTGAAAGTTTAATGAAAGGAAGTCTCGTAAAAGCGCGTGCCGGATAACCCCGTTATACTAACCGTTACCCGCGCGGGGGCGAGCGCGGTAGCCCCACTTTGGTCCGCATAAAATTAAGTGGAAGAAAAAGCGAACAAACGGCGCGCGCGCCCGCGGCTGAAGTGTTTTCGCGGGGGGTTTGTTCGATGGGGCGACCGACCCTGCTTCCGCGGGGAGCCGAGAGGAGTCACGTCAAAGAAGACCTAATATAGCGAAGACCCGAGGCGAAATTTCTATATTCATTTTGACACTGAACACCCTGCTATGCCCCTTACTTCACACTGAACACACTGTTTCGACGCTGCTTTCACCCTACTACTACCGAAAATGGAATAATGTAGGGTCAGCAGTATCAAAATCAGTGTCTTTCGCCCTTGCGCTAGCAATGTCTTCAGTGTCAAAGTAGTGTTCATGAACACTTCCCGCGGGTTCATGAACACTACTTTGACACTGAAGACAATGCTGGCGCAAGGGCGCAAGACACTGATTTTGACACTCTGCTGACCCTACATTATTCCATTTTCGGTAGTAGCAAGGTGAAAGCAGCGTCGAAAGAGTGTTTTCAGGGTGAAGTAAGGGGCATAGCAGGGTGTTCAGTGTCAAAATGAATATAGAAATTTCGCCTCGGGAAGGACGGAGAACGCGAATGGGTCGCCTTCGATTAGGGCCGCCACAGACACACATGCTAGTTTGTCGTTTTGCTTGTATAGTTTTAAGTTGTAATGCAAGACGGTGTGTGCATGGCATTAAGTCGGCCGTCTTATTAGTTGCGTACCGTCAATTGCTTGGCTTGAACGAAATCAACTGAGATTTGATTTTTCGTGCGCGTGTTCCGTCTTGCTTGCGACGAAGACGGTGAGTCTGGGTGTGCGCGGTAGATTTGCATTAAGTCTTATAGATAGTCCAAAATGTCTGATTTACGATTACCGTCGTGTGAATTTTCCTTTAATACGTGGTGTTATAATTTTAAGTAATTCATTGTAGGCTTCTTGATCCATGCGTAAATAATTAAACCAGTCTTGTGAGGTTCTAGCTTCAGTTCTTTTAACAAATTAATATGTGTGAACACTCTCATTAGCAACCATTTCTTTGACCATTTCTTTTTGATCTTCTGCTTTCTCTTCCTTTTATATTTAACATTAATAGAACAAATAAATAATGTTTTATTATGAATGTTACAAAAGGGGATTATTATTGCCAACTCATTTCGTATATAACTGCAAAAAAATATTTCAATTTTTTTAAAACTAATCTAAAATATTGAAAACGTCATGTCCTCTGACTGTCACCATTGAAGCCACATAAAATGTTATAGTGATAAAAAGCCATATTTATGAAAATGTAGCCAAACTTTTATTTTCTTTATTTAGTATTGTTATTGTGTTTTGCATTTTTCAGCAATAAAATTAAGAAAACGTCATTCGTCTGGATGAATTTTTAAAAGAAATCTCTTTAAAATGCAACAAAATTAAAAATTAAATGTGTTCCAAACGAGAGATTTATCTGTGGGCTGTTCTGTGTTCCATCTTGCAGTACAAGCAAAACGACAAACTTGCATGTGTATCTGTGGCGGCCCTTGATGGCAGGCGCGGGATGCGAAAGGCTAGAAGGAATATTATTTTCTTTTCGCCACGACCTCTCTCTCCCGCTGAAAAAAACTTTAGTTATTCCAACCAAATTGTTTGGTTGAAGATTAAATTTCGTCCAACTAATCATTGTGTTTGTTTGGACTGTAAGGAGAATCCTTTATGTCGGACGGAACATAGTACTGGACAAAAGCAATATCTTTCGAAATAAGCGTAACGAAACAAAAGTACATATGTACGCTGATACCTCATGATTGAACAGTAGTGTCATGTCCGCGAAGGGGAACATTTTCTTTATCTCTAGTCCTAGAAACTGATATAGGGGAGGGCGGGGTAATGACGGTCAGCGGGTAGTATCGGTCACCTAATTACGTATATATATCTGCAGTATAGAATGTCCGACAATGGTACCACGGGTGAACGGAAGAATTTCGAAAGAATAACAGAGGAGCGTCATATCACGTTACCGACTCCTTCTGTTACTTCGCTTCAAGACATATTTATTTATTTGAAGTGTTTTTTATATAATTTCCTAGTCATACGTGATTGAAGGTAAATCAAAGAGTATTTGCTTTTTAACTACATATTTATTGAAATAAATATATGTTTAGTTGGCCACCCGAGAAATTGTGATTTGCAAAATTTAGTTAGGTACATTAAACAATCCTTTTCTCCTCATTGCTCGTTACCCTGGGGCGCAAACGTTGTTTCTCGACGTTATGATATGTATACCTACATAGTTTATTTCGGGGACGAGGGAACTCCGCACACGTGGCGCGATGAAACGCGAAACTCTCTTATTACAAGCTAGAATTTTCCGGAATACCCGGAATTTAATATCTGCGCACGACGAAGAAAATTAATTTATTAGGAGCTCATGTTTTTCCTTCTCATCGTCGAAATTTAAAATCGACTTTTGGAACCTGACGAATTTCGATGACGAGCTTCGTATCATATTTTTCGTATCTAACATTTCTCTGTGTTTATTGCCACATGAAAACATTCTTAAAATGTATCATTTCGAGGGTGATGGCTCGAGTGACTAGTGTAGAGTTAACAAATCCCCGCGAGTCGAACTTTTGGTCTTCGGTTGATGATCGCAGTGTAGCTTCCATCTCTTTTAATAACACAGCTCCACAAAAAAAATCGAAAAAATGCTTCCTCTGACCAGACCAGTATATCTTTATGTTTTTGGGGTCGCTGAATCCGAATCCGGTGTCCGTTTGTCTCCATCACGTCACATTTTTTTTTAATCTCAAGAAACCATCAATAGATCATGATTTTCAAAAAGTTAATGGACTTAAACCAAATTCGCTATAGGGTGTTTTTTGGGTCGCTGATCACGAATCTGAAATCGGACTTCAAAAATTCAAGATGGCGGATCCAATATAGCGGACGAGATTTTTGAAAATCGACGGATTCATGCCGAATTTGGTATAAGGGGGTCTTTTGGGTCGCTGATCATGAATCTGAAGTCAGATTTAAAAAATTCAAGATGGCGGATCCAATATGGAGGACGAGATTTTCGAAAATCGACGGATTCATGTCAAATTTGGTATAGGGGTTTTTTTTCGATCGCTGATGACGAATATGAAGTTATATTTACAAAAATTCAAAATTTTCGAAAATCTCGTCCTCCATATTTGATCCGCCATCTTGAATTTTTAAAATCCGACTTCAGATTCATGATCAGCGACCCAAAAAAACCCCTTATACCAAATTCGGCATGAATCCGTCGATTTTCAAAAATCTCGTCCGCCATATTGGATCCGCCATCTTGAATTTTTGAAATCCGATTTCAGATTCGTGATCAGCGACCCAAAAAACTCCCTATAGCGAATTTGGTTTAAGTAAATTAACTTTTTGAAAATCATGATCTATTGATGGTTTTTTGAGATTAAAAAAAAATGCGGAGGGACACGATAGAACCATAAAGTTACAATCAAATAAATTTTTACCCATTTTCCCTAGATCCGGCGAGCTTTTTCCAATGGCCGGAATACGTCATATCGAGTGTAGGAGATCGCGTGGGCAACAAAGAGTGTGTAATTTCAATTGCCCCGGGATGAGGAAAAAAAAAATACTCATCCCGCGTACTGAAAAAGTGGGGTGCAAAAAGCATGTACCTAATTTTAACTATCCCTGGACGGGAGAAAGAACTCGTTCCGCGTATTGAAAAAAAAAGAAGAGAAAAGGAAAAATTCGAAACGGAAAAAATGAACACCGCGGGGCTCTCGCGTTCGTATTGGAATAACGAGTCAAATTACCGACGAGTGCCGCTATATCGAAGGTAAAATAAAAACTGGAAATGGACGAATAATTGAGCGCGAGCTACGCGGATTCGACCATGTATGGCTACTACGTATCTATAGTTCTCCACGGATTTTGCGTTTCACACGATAACGACGGATAGCGACGCAACGTTCGTGTCGATTCATTCTCGATTGGGGGGTTGGGATTTATGTCCGCGCATCGAGAGCCCGAGCGGGAGAAGAAATTACGGGGATAACTGGAGGCGAGGGTGGCAGCGCAGCGAGGGGTAGTTTACGTTTCACTTCAAAATTGAGCCGTGCTCGACGATGGGTTATAGTTAGGGTTAGGTGAGACCGTAATTTAGGAGTACTCGATCCATGTGTCATAAATCTGTTGGGCGAATTAAGAAGCATACATCTTATGTCACAGCCTGGCCTATCGCTTCGCAGATACGAACGAGTAAACAAAGTATTTCGTCGAGATCCGAGTTGCGATGCTAATCTCGATTTTACTTCCCGCGTATACTAATTAGAAGTTTACGCCTCGTTAGAGAGACACGGAAGTCGAAACTTACCCACGATCCGTCCTTATTATACTTAAACTTGCTACGTCACTCGCAGTCATCCTCCGGGCGCCTCGTGAGAAACGCTTCGAAACGTTTGAATAATGCAGTTTAACTTGCATGCGCTGAATGTACCCCTATACAGAGAAAATTACATAGTTACGGTTACTATGTATAATTATAGTCACATATGCGTAAGCACCGAATATATAGTCAATGCAACCATAATTAGGTATTTGTTACATAGTTGTCTCCATTGTACATCATTAAAGGTCGTTTGTCAACATTATTGTGGTTGGCAGTAATTAAAAAAAGTTCACTAAAGGTCGTCAGTTACTTCATTTATAATGACCTTTTTGCAGCGAAATAGTGTGGAAGCCGTCGAGCAACTTTTACCGGTCGGAAATAGGTTTTCATAAAGTATTATGACTAAAAATGTTTTAGTTGATTATTAAAATTGAGATCGATAACTGATCCATTTGACAGGCACAAAACTTTTACCTGTATTGGACACAAATTGTGTACTTACGGAGGATGCAAGATAATTTCCGACCTGTGTGCTTTACTGCGCACTATCATTTCCAATGTATCGTAATGTAATTTTTTGTTATTGCGCGCAGTTATTACTCAGGGCGTAAATGATGCTGTAGTGGATCATTTTTTTTCACATCTGGTGAATATTTTTTTAGACGTTCCATGCGAGTGCTATATGTCAGTCATAAGCGTAATGATCAATTTTCTCTCTGATTTGAATAACCATAATATTCAGAAATGTTATACTCTTCAGTAGTTACTGTGCTAAGAAGTTTTATTAATTTACCGTCGCAAGATTATTCTGAAATGCCGTACGAGAAGTTTCTTCTGCTGATTTTCTAAGTTCGTAGAATTGATAGACGCTCCTTAAAAATATTAATTTTAAACTTCAGGAAAATACTTAGATTTTCACCAGATTCAAATGTGCATTAAACATCATGTACATTTTCCTTGAAATTCATTAAAGCATCGCATGGATCGTGGATTTCTGTAAAATTGTGCTTTGAAGTTAAGCAACACTAAATTATTGTGAAATTATCACTTCGAATTAAAATAAATACGCGTCCCTTAAAAGAGTACAATTTCGTAAACTTAAGGTATTTGTGTATTTTCGTATTTGAAAATTAAGGAAACTTTTAACAGAGTATTGATAGCAAACACACATACTGAGAAAAATAACTTGATCCAAATGACAAAATACATCTCCAATCAAAATATTATAATAGTAAGTTGAACCAAATATTTAGTTATTCTATGTAACTGTTATACACATGTTTGGTAATTTTATTTCAATTAACCAGGTTATTTTTCCCAGTGTAACTACGTCAACAATCAAACAACGCTATGTTCCTTGTTGCAGCAATTATGTATACGCATAGCTCATTAGTTTACCACATTTTCATAGCAATTATGTAATATCCTCAGTGCACCTACCGAAGTGCAGTTTTAGGAACAGCAAATATGCGATGGATAACGAGTCTCTGCCCATATTTACTTGCGCAGACAGTCGAGCGCTGAGCGCAGCTACTAGAGTCCTTTTTGACGCGGGGAACGGGGAAGAACAGAGTCAATGCTTGTTTCGCGGCGTTCCCGTGGAATCCTTTGTTGAATTTAAGCAGCGTCGGTACCACCGCACTTCAATGAGATGCTTTAAAGTTTTAATGATCGTCGCCGGTTTAAGGAGAGACGCTGCGACGTCGGCGGGATAGGCCGTTCGAAACTTCGGAGGGTTAGTTACCCTGAGAGGGATGGAAAGGGGGTAGAGGGGGAGGGGAAAGGCAGGGTGGGAGGGATGGAGGTAGGGAGAGAAAGAGAGAGAGAGAGAGAGAGAGCGCTTCATTTTCCAACGGGTACCCAAACGTCGTTTCTCATTTTATTCCGGATCATATAACGAAGCCGCGTCAAAGAGGACGCGGAGGGTAGTTATACGTCGTGCGCGCTGATTCAATTACGGTGGAAAGTCGTAATGCGAGTTCGGAAACCAGAGGGGAATTGTGGCGCGGATATTCGTAAACCCGCGGAGGAGCGTCCATCTTTGTATTATAGGATTGACCGCGCGTGGGGTAGGTTGTTTGCACGAATTTTGCTTTTGGGGTAAAAAAGGCGCGCTTGACGTGGCGTGATATTAAAAATACGACTTATCTCTCTCTCCAAGGTATGCTGAAAGAAATATCCTTGCAGCAGTGAGAAATGTTGCTGCTATTCAGTTGGCTGTTCTAAAAATATGATTTATTACTATGAAATTGTGATTATACTTATACTGCAGTGGTACTTCCTGCTCTGCTGTAGTTATATTTCGTTTCAATGTGCTTATATTTCTGTCATTTTTATGACAAAGTGTTGTCATTTATTAACATGCAAATAAATTTTTGCTTCGACGTATTAAACGAAATTTGATTTTCATACGTCAAAGCAGAAATTGACTTGCCTGATAGTACATGGCATTACTTTAAACTTTGAAAACTTTGAAAACTTTGAAAATGATAATACATTTTAGTCAAGGTCGAGATAGAAATTAGAAATGCCGAAGGATTTTAAATAATTTTAAGAGAAATAATATTTTAATTTTTATCGTAATTTATTTTTTGTCACTCAGTGTCAAATACTCGGTTTCATGATCGTCCTCGATGCATGTGAAATCATCTTTCACACACCAATTCGTGAAAAGTTGCGCAGTGCGTGAAATATCCTGCGCAGTGCGTGAAATCGTCAACCTCGTATTTGACACTTAGTGACAAAAAATAAAATTCGTTATTCGGTTGTTTCGCGCCGTTCTAACGAGTGTGATTGCCGTACTCGCTTCGCTCGTGCGGCAAACTTCACACTCGTTAAAAACAGCGCTTCACGCCCTAATAACGAAAATAACTATTAAACGTTCGAAGTTCACGCGAAAATTCGATGCAGCTTAGACGAACACCGTATTAAATGCATTTACACCGCTTGGAACATCAGTAGAGCGGATTTTCAGTACGAGAGACGCGGGATTGCCTACGGCGGAGTGCTTAGGAGTGCCGCGTTCTACCGTAACGTTAACGCTCATGCCACGATGCTCCCACGTCGCTTGAATGATGAATAAACTCGAGCGACCCTTTCGTAGCGAGCGTAAAAAAGCGACACCTCGCATTCGCGCGCGATTCAACGCCGACGGGGTAAAATCATCAACGCTCCTCTCCGCTCTTCTTTTCTCTCCAATTATTTTTCTGCAAAAAAACGAGTCAGACGCATCCTCGGAGGCATTACTCGGAATTACGAAATATTTAAAATCACGTACATTCGGAGATTTCATTTATAGAGAAACATTTTTCAACGATAAAAGAGATTTAAATTACTTTTACATATTTTTTTCATTTCGACGCAATGCTTGAGATCCAAATTCGAGTGCATTTTAAAGGGGATTAGAAATTCCTAGAATACGATTTTCCACCGAATATTCTTAAAAGTTTTGCATACAAATGCAATGAAATTCGCAATTCGGTTTTCCCACTAACTTCTTTTATTGTAGATTCGAAAAATTGGAACAATATTATTTACGCTTTATTTCTTCATTTTTTTTATTTTCGGCCTTATTTAAGCTGGAAAACGATATTTAAAAGTGCAGATCCGTTATCACGCTGTAAGACTATCTCTCTCGCACTCGTTGCTTCGCATAATTGCGTCTCTCTTGCGTTTCGATGACGTCACAACATTGTAGAAAGAAACGCGCTTATAACCCAGGGAATAATAATTTTTTTTTGACATTTTCTGTGTGATATTAAATATGTATATATATATATATATATTACGAAATGGATGTAAAAATGTGAATATTTTTTTATGAGCAGGCGAACCGAACTCCGCGCCATCCCCGTATAACGCAACTGCACGCGCGCACCCAAACCCGATTCGAAAAATAAAGTTTGGTTTCATCGTGAATCCTTTGAAGTTAGCGTTTGCCGACACACGAAAGTTCTGTTTCTAACCTAAGTCCATCCGGTTGTAGCCTTCTCGTCAAAGTGAAGGCGATTTTATTCGATCGCGGCAGGACAAAATGAAAACTCAGTCAAGTTCCACAATTAAAAGACATAATTCGGTTCTAGAAATAACGATAGTTCTTGCTATATTACCTAATCGGATATTAATCGAAAGCGAGACATGAGATTCGAGCGCGACGAGATCGAAATGACGAAAGTAGGTCTTAAGATACGCGTAAATATAATGAACTGATAGTAGTTTGATTCGTATGGGAGCTTAGAAATTGTACCTACCACAACGGAAACCTTTGTCGATAAATTAGTAATTTGTTTCCCAAAACTGGAATGAGCAAGATAGGAATGAAAACCAGTATCCTCTCACTACTCCAGCGAGTTACACAAATAATGTAATTTTAATAGTTTATTCAAAATTTACGTAAACTTGTTGCATTAACTTTTTATCACGTGCCGTTGTACCTTACTTAACGTTCTAAATATATGAACAAAATTTTAAACTTTGTTCTATTTCTGTAATTTTACAATGAACCTTCCTCGAGTGTGCCGTGTGGATGTAAAGGGGAAGCGTAAATAACGGGGGACATTTGGTACCATATTTTCTGCTAAATAGAAGCCAAAATTTAGAAAAAAATAGATTTACCCGAATAATTACTTACTCAATGGATAGCGAGTGATACGAGCTGAACGGGTTAGCCTATTCAGCTCCTGTCACACTCGCTATCCACGGAATAAACGATTATTCTGGTAAATCTATTTTTTAATTTTGGTTTTTATTTAAAAGAAAATACATCACCGTATTTCCCTCGCCATTTGCCGCCTTTCTTACATCCGCACGACACGCTCGAGGATCCTTCAAAACAAAACCTCATTCAGTCTATTTTGCTCGCTTTGAATCCGGTAAAAATGAAGACAGAATCAGGCCTTCAAGACCTGCTTTCATCTAAAATTAAGACCTGGTTTACCATTCATTTTTGCGTATTCCGGCCAAATCCAGGTCTCAATTTAAAACTGGATTTGTTCTGACTTTTGACTCATACCCAGACTTAAATTTTTCGACTCGGGAATGTACTTACGCACGGCTGCGGTTACACATGCCAAGGTATAATCCGCTCGAACTGGATGCATGGCATTCCGATCGGGAGAACGTCGACTTTCCCTGCACTCTCGTCAAAAATGATCACTTCATTACGAGCCTCTTTGTCTGGCGTCGCTGGGTATATAATGATATAACCCCCGGAGCTCTGGGTCGGGGGCAGCGGGCCGTGAGAGGCCGAGGGTGACTCTACCGTGGTGAGGGTTCATGCGCGGACGAGGGTGAGAAGATCGAGGGTATGGGAGAGACTGACGAGGAGGAGGAGGTGGATGAAAAGGTGGAGAGGGAGAAGCGATCATCCCTCGTGCACCGTAAGCCTCTGTGTACGAAAACCAAACGTGCCCTTCGCGCGATTTACCTCATCGTGCCACCCCTCCTGTTTCGCAAACCGTCTATCCCTGCATGTACGCTTTAAAAAAAATCGAAGTATCCGCTTCTCGATTTCTTTTACCTCCGTAGATAAATCTCTCATTCACTGATAATGAGAGAATAATATAAGTAACATAACTATAATAGTTCTGCGAACAGTAGATCTCACTGGAATCGAAGATTGAAAGCAGGTCGGACAGATTCATTGTTCTCGTATGTAAAGCCATCCATACACGCACCTGAAACTGGAGCGTGTATGTGACAAAACTTGCAGATATCCTTTTCTGTACAGGCGATCAGAAAAGAATCGAAAATTTATATTTTTACCTGAACAGGTACACCTGTTAGGTATACATTTACGTGTATGGCAGGCTTAATACGGTGCTCCAAGTACATACAAACGCTGAATTTCCGAGTGACAAATCTCTAACGTTAGGTAATAGGGACTTAAGTCACGATTTTGCAAAATCCTAATAAAAATGGTCTCACACACACAAATCATAATTTTATTCTCTTTCGATTGGTGTTAAGATCTTCAGTTTTTGACTTAAGTCCATATTATACCTAACAGTAGAGAAATATGAGCGCTAGTTATAATTAATCTGTTATAGCTAGATATAGGCGCTTGTAGACTTTATTGTAGGAAATTTTATCTCCTATAACACATTGTCTACGTGATATTTTTAGCTAACCAGTACCGTTTTCGCAGCGTTTACAGTTTAAAGTCAAAAAACGTGCTTTCATACATATACTACCCACCTACCTCCACCCACGTTAGGAGTGATTAATCCCCATTCTATCCTTCCGATCACATTTCCAACGAACTTACGATGCGCTGAGGATCAATGAACATATTATGTGCCGAGATTAATCAAGATCGACAAAAACATTTAAAAGTTATCATAACATAATCAAACAGAAGAACAGACAGACACACCAAAGCATTTTCGCTCTACCCTGTCGAACAGTAGATTTCATTACATTCGGTCATTAATGCATTACAGGAAAAATAAATATAAGAAATTTGATGACAGTTGCAGTATAGATCTTATGATAATAAGAGAAAATCTAATGAAGATTGAATTAAATTTAGATTATCTTATTTAAATCTAATTTAAATAAGGTAATGGTACCAGGGAAATGTATTAAATTTTGCTACATAAATAGTGAGAACTATTGTACGCGCATCGATTCTTAAAACTGAAAACTCCATACCTGGGTTCACTAGTAATAACTATGAAGTAAGTAGGTACCTGCTTATAGAAATTTTTCCTATGCAAGTTGTCTGTCTTATATTGGAAACGGTCCGCCCATTTTTGCATGTAAAAATTAACCGATTGACACACGCCACAGAAGAAGCGCGGCGGGAAGGCCCGTCTGGCGAGCTCCGCCGGGGAACTCGGGCCCCGAAGCGGGCGTCCGAAGTCTTGAAAAAGACTGCCCGCGTCGGGGGGAGGGCTAGCCCACGGACTCCGCTGGCGAACTCGAGCCTCACGGCGAGCGCCGAAGTCTTGAAAAAGACTGTCCGCGTCGGGGGAAGCGAGCGGTGGGGGAGCCTGCCCACGGACCCTGCTGGCGAGCTCGAGCCTCACGGCGAGCGTCTGAAGGCTGCGTCGGGATGGGAGAACGGCGAGAGAGCTAGTCCTGGGTGCTGCGAACTCGAGTCTTTAATGCGCGAGTTGTGGAGCTCTGAAAAGAACTGCCTGGCCCCGGGCTCGGGGCCTCCTTATATCTAGCCTCCTACGCTACAGCTACCTCTGCGCTTCCCCTCGATTGGTGGACCGCGGTCGGGTGGGGGACCGGTGCAGCGGGACGCACGGTGGGGTTAGCTGCGCTACTACTTATGCGCGTCGGCCCGCTGGCCGAGCGCGTCTATGCTATTACTAATTCTAGGGCTAAAACTAATTATATTAACGCTAAAATGTCGCATGACACGATTCTTCATGTTAATCCAATATTTTTTGTGTGAAAATGGACATAAGGAATGTTAAGTTAATAAAGAATCAGTTGATTTTAATATATAAAAATGGGTCGACCATTTCCAACTCAAAATTTCCAACAGTGTATTTACGAGCGCTGTAACCAACTCGAAGCTCGTAAATTCGCAAAGTCGTCAACAAACTAATAGAGCAGCTGGCGCGATTCATGTCACCGGACCCTGTTCCACCAATTCTATACCTTAGCTAAGTTTTAAAAATCCCAGCCACCGATATTCCTCGTTTTAACGTCACTGTGACACGACAGAACCATTACTAGTTATGATTTCGCAATCTACCTATACCTATAGTATAAAGTAAGTAGACCATCTATTATTATAACGTGTAATTTGCGATATATTACTCGCAAACTCCCCAAACTTCTAGATAAACCTGAAGTACGCCTCTCAGGTGAATCAGCTTATCCTGAATTTGAGAAAACCCGTGATACCGGTTCGCCACAATTCTTACGCCGCGCAGTCACGGCAGATTTAGCGCCGATCCATGTAGCAGCCTGGAATACACCAGCGATATGCCCTGGTGTATCAGCGGAGATCGTAGATAGCGATATAATATAGGTAGCTATACTTGGGACCTGATGAATTCGTCGCAGAGTCGTATAGATAAAGCAACCCGGTGTTCGTTGTTACGACTCTCTCCTCCCCCCTCCGCCACTTGATCTTCCGGCGCTTATGACCTACAGGCACGGCAGACTCGAAGTGCACCAGCGACACGCACGCAGGAAATATACGTACCCTACGTACGGAGGGCACGTTGCGTCGTATTTATAACTCTGTCAAGAGGGCGTTTGTTATGCTCGGACGATTACAATGTTAAGTCGTAGATATAGTAATTTCTCTCACACGTCTATTATTTTGTACTATATAATATTTGATGCAACTGAACAGGTATACCTGAACGGTGTGCCTGTTCAGGTAAAAAATATAAATTTTCGATTCTTTTCTCGTCGCCTATACCTACATGTAGGGATATCTGTAACCTGTATTTTACATGTACAGGCGACCTGAACAGATCTATCTGTCCGGTGTACTGTTGCGTATATGGCCGGCTTTAGTAACAACGTTGAACATCAGTTATCAGTTATCGTTAGTTTTATTTACCGTAAGATCGTAAGATTTATTTATTTATTTATTTATCGGGTATCGTAAGTATTACCATAGTATTTTTTATTACGGTAACAAAAATGATTTGCCATAGGGATGAAAATGTTTGACAGGTTTCCTTAGTTACGATAAAATCGTAGTTCTTCTTTTTTACTTTTTTATTACCATAACAAATCGATCTGTTATCACTATTTTAACTCAAATATTTGTTACAGTAACTTAAATAACGTTATACTAACGAATCATTTTTTTCTGTGCGTGTACCTACCTCACACGGTATTCGTGAGTTGATAAAACCTGCGTTACACCGCAAGTGCATTATTGCATTCGGTACTCAAATCTGCATCTCATTTATAATTTCAGGTACAGCACGCAAGCTAAAATGGTCGATACTGGGACGGGCACGCTCTACATCATAGGATCCTTCAAGAGAATGACCACGGATCCGGATTTTAAGGTGAGTTAACCTACTCTACAATATTTAAATAAATTCGAATTTATTTTCTTTATGTATCTGCTATGTTAGAATATTCTCGCTTGAACAAAAATATGTAGGGGAAGGACAGGCAAAATGGGGTACTTAAGGCTTGACGGGCTATCAATGAAGAGATTAAGGAATTAGAAACATTTCTCCTAAAACTACATAATAGTCATACATTTAGTTTTATATTACTATTATGAAATATTACTAAGAAAATCATACATGCAGTAAAAACATGTGTAAATTAAAAATTTGCATATTACCCCGTTTCGCCCGCTGGGTGGGGCATAATTGGTTTATATATATATATAAAGAAGTGAAGAAAATTTATTCTATAATATCTCTCTCTTCGGACATAACCCACAAATATGTATGGCCTCATCAACCTCATCTTCTACGCCAGGATATGAATTGTAAGCCCATCTGAGGCATACGAAACATGTCATCCATCCTTGTGCGTAGAGTATAAATAAAAATTTCTCCACACAATAAGGCACTCAGTGTCGTTATCTTCGCTGTCACTTGACGAATCCTCCTTCTGTCTAGTGACAACGACGTTTTTATTTCCTCTGTTACTTCTTCCCTCCCTTTCCCGACTCTAGGGTAAACCATTTTACCCTATCCCGTTTTGCCCTATTCATTCTAGTTTTAAAGTTATATGTCATTTTCAAGATAAAAAAAACAATTTCCAGGACGAACTATTATCAAAACGTTAACCACAAAGTATCTACTTTCCTATAGTAACTACGATACCGTAGTTAAAATAAACGTAGCATAATTACTTTATATCAAAAAGCCTGCAATATTGTAGCACGATGTCTCACGTAGTATGTAAACGTAATGTTTGTAGGTTCCTCGACTAACACTACTCTCATACGTATTTCAGCTGACAGGCCGATCTATTTACTTGAGGTTCATGCGATTTCAGAGAGATAGCAGCAATAATATAAAAGATAAGAAGAGTACCCCGTTTTGCCCGCCCACCCCTATATGTAACAGAAATCGAGATCAAATCTCATTTATGCTAATATGGTTCGTGGTCAGCCTCTAAGACTTATTAGCAACACTCATGAATGTAGATACACAAGAACAATTCCATATCCAGTGTCTCGCGTTTAACCCACAACACCATTTACATATGAGACAAAATTGGATTATCTTCGCACGATAAGCGTCGTAAACATTTATCATCGACGTACAATGCTGAACGCTTCCACCGATCCTTATTTATCGCGCCCCCTGCATTATCCCGTCATTTTCTCGCGGCTTCCCGCTCGGTACACACATCCGAGGATTTAGGATATACACGGACATATACACAACGCCTGTATCTGCCGACCGTTTCTATCACTCGATTACCCCTCCTTCGAGATAGGTACTAATTCGCTTTCCCTCGCTCGACTCCGAGTTACCCGAGAACCCGGCGCGTCGCTCCGCCAGATAAATAGGCCGACGAGAAAGCGCCATGCGCATCCGAGATGCTGGAAAGGAGTATCCGTATCCTCTGAGATTATTAAACTTTATTCGGACCTTTAATTTATTCCGCGTAAGCTTAGACGTTACTAATGGTGATGAGATAGAGAGAGAGGGGGAAGGCGGGGGGTAGAGGAGGGGTGGCAGAGGAAGGGGGAGAGATAGAGAGAGAAGGAAAGAAGGAGAGCGAAAAGAGAAAGGAGGGGCGGGAGAGAGGAAGAGAAAGAGAGGAAGAAGGAAAGAGATGAAAAAGAGAAAGAGGAGAGAAAGGAACAAAGAAAGAGAGAGGGGGGAAAGAGAAGAGGGAGAAGGAGAAGGGGTGGGAGGGGGAGGGGGTGACGGAGAAAGGGTGAAATAGATAGAGAATAGTGAAGAGGAGAAGGAGGGAGAGTCAACTTTATCAGACCGCTACAGTCAGAATGGATTATCGAGAGATTACGAGTATTCCCAAGCTTTCAACGCAACTCGCGTTGTCGGCGCTCGACGTGGGCGATTCTTTTTGTTTTCCTTCCCTCTTCCCCCTCTTGTCGCGGGGATCGCGCACGTCTCCGGGGAGGCTGGAAACCAATTAAAATTTTTCCCGGCCATCACACGAGGAGCGGGATTCGGAAACGCCGCGAGCCGTGAAAACCGTCGCGTCGGACGGCGACGGACCTCGAATCGCCGAGGCACGCTCCGCACATGTTATCGGCAGTCGCCTCGAGAGTGGACGGACGAGTTTATAATTAAATTTTCGAATCGGGAGAGCGGCTCTCTCCATCGTGCGGCAGGTTCGGCGTTACGGTGTTAGTCGTCAGGAAGCGGGGATCGATCTCGACGCGCCGCACATTTTGCTTAGAATTTAATTGTACGACGCGTTTCGAAGAAATTCTATTTAATTTGGAAATCAATTTCAATTAATTCGAGAATTGGATAATATGAATAACGATTCTTCGAAAAAACGCATCTGTCCTCTTATAGAAATGCTTCCTTTGGTTTAAAACGAAAATAATTTTTCTTTCTTAAAAAAAAACAGATTTTTATGAAAAGAGGCGTCTTAAAAAGTTTTCAATTCACCAGAGAAAGTTCTCAGTTCAACAGTAAAAAGCTCACAAACTGTTCTTATATACTTAGATTTCGGTACGCGGATAATACAATTATTTCGTAAATGTCTTTCAAAGTTCTGCTTTCAAAGGTAAAAAAAGCTTTCGAGAACATTTTCTGAAGCTTTACGTCGCCCAATTAAGACTCAGCTGATAACACGATCATTAATATTATTTCATTTTAACCGCGGAAAATCTCTGTCGCAACGCGCACAAAAATTTAATTTCCACCCATCAGTTGTGCTGCTGACCAATGTTTTTCTATTTTCATCTATGTGTCATTTCAATGCTGAAGAAGCTCGCCATTGTACGACGATAAAGGGGTAATAGTATACATAGATACCGGAGCACTTTATGGCGGCACTGAACGTCGTAACGCTTCTGTGCCACTTACTCGACATTGCGCGAAAGAAACAGATATAAAAGTCGATGTGTCCTTGCGCGCGTGTAACCATACATGTACGTATACAGCAAAGCTGCAGCTACATGAAATGGCGCTGAGTCGTTGTACGGGATTTTGCCCCGGGAATTGTTTCCATGATTTATACACATATGTATGTGTACTCGCGCGTTAGTGTTAGTTTCTACTCGCCATTTGCGCATAGTTATTGGCCTTCATATTGAGCCGCATATATCGACATATACCATATACCTACACCGTACACCGTAAAAAAAGGTTTCAGGAATTTTCCCGAAACTAGTCGGAAGTTTTCCCAATCATAACATAAAGAAAATTGCCAGACGCATTCGGGCAAATTTCCAGCGAATTAAGGAATTTTCCCAACTGCATTCGTAGGAAAAATTGCCTGACGCATTCCGAAATATTCCTAGCGAGTTAACCCTTATGTCAATATGTACCCGGATACCTGGGTACCCTTTGCATATTCTTACATAAATATTTTATATTATAATGTTATATTTATATAATATAATATAATATAATATAATATAATATTTTATTTTATTATATTTATTTATTTATTTTATATTATAAATATTTATGTAAGAATATGCAAAGGGTACCCGGGTATTGACATAAGAGTTAAAGAATTCTTTCAACTACGTCATGTCTATAAAAGGCATAATAAATAAGTTTTTTTCACATATTAATTGCCCTTTGTGCTTGTGGATTCTACTTTTATCATATTATCATGTCTGCGGGTCATCTTTAGGCCTATATATATATATATATATATATATATTCGATGGATAAAACTTTTTCTGGTCGGGTCGGAGTGCGATCGCGGGACTCTGAATGCGAAGCTGGAGTCTTTCTTGATGAGCTACTGTAACATAAGACATTAGTTTTGTTGAAAAATGGGGGTTTAAGCTACATATCTGGTTATTTTATCAATATACTTCAACAAATATTCTCTCTCAATATACCGTTTTAAAATTTTAATAATATACTGAGTGGAAAATGAAATTATAACTTTGAAAGTTATTATTTTTTACCATTACAAAATTGATTATATAACGGGATTTATTTGACCAAGAGTAAACTGAGAATTCACAAATAAGATTTAGAGAAGGAGAGCAAAGCAATAATAAATAATATCCTGCCTGTATAACCTTTAAGTTCATAAGAGTAAAAATAACTTGTTGTAATAGTAGATTTTTAATTTTAATAAGAGTAGGTTCAACCATTTCATATTAGTAAAATAGTTTACCATTGAATTGTGAAAATTAACATATTGTGACCAAATATTGCTATAATCTTTATTACTGTTCGCGTCATAGTTTTTCTTATCTGAATTCAGCAAATTGACGAAAAATTATTATTGTATCATATAGGACACAATCCTGAAAGGTCCCAGTATTTGCAGAATTATTTATACTTTCTGTGTAATATTCCCAAACATTATGGTTCTTTCCCCAAGAAAGATAGGATTTTTTCCGATATATTAGGAAAAATTCCCAAAAGTATTAGGTAATTTCAGAATTTCCTACACTTTCGATAACATTCCTGAATAGTATGGTATTTTTCCCTAAAAAGTAGGGAAATTTACCGAAATATTAGGGAAAAGTGTTTTCCCACTTTAGTTCGGAAAAATTTCGTGCAAAAAGTTTGGGAATATTACCAAAATTTTTTACAATGTAATTTGTGATAGTATAAACATCAGTTTATACGGTAAAAAATTTATCAATTTCCCGTTAAAGGCCCTCTTTCTAGGTTTAGAGCCAAATGTAGGTTGACACGATTGTCTTGGACATAAACTCTTATATTTCGATTGCTGTAATTTACACGTTATCATAATTTCGATAGACTTTTACGCATACAGACCAACTGTCATCAATTTTAGGTAACCATTTATACATCGCAATGCAGCGTTCTCATGGGAACAAGTACTCAAAAGATGTGTTATTCACTCGTGAAAATCGTGGAGGAATCAAAGGGAAAATTGACAGTCGCTATACTTCAAGTAGAATTAAGAGTTTTGAGTATTTACCATAAAATCGGACTGCATTGTATCATGTATCCCACCTCGTATTACAAAAAGAAACTTATTTCCACGGCCGTATGGTTATCTTCGACGAGAAATCGTGTTATTCGGATTCCATGTAATTAGGAGCTTTTCCGCGATGCATCCATCTATGAAACTCTCATTGTATTTTCAATCGTCTAGTCTGAGAATGCTCAGAGTGCCTTTTTCCTTGATTCCGGTCCATAATATTTCTAGTGACAGAAAATCTCTAAGTACGCTTTCTCATGATTCAAACCAATAATATTCATAGCATTCCAGGCATATCATTTTTGTCAAAATCAAGGGAGGACGTTCTAAGAGAATTTCAATTTCCAGTAACATTATTAGTCGAAAACAGGAGAAATGGCACTCGAAGCATTCCGAAATTAGTCAATCGAAAACGCTGTAACAGAGTTTCGTGGATGAATCTATTGCGGAGAAGTTCCTGATTACATGGAATCAGAATAATACGATTCCTCGTAAAAGATAACTACTTATATGGCAGTCAAAATAAGTTTGTTGGATAATACGAGATGGGATACATGGCACAATGCACAGCCCGATTTTAAGTATGGTAAACACCCAAAAATCCTAATTTTGCTTGAAGTATAGCAGCCGTCAATTTTCCCTTCAACTCCTTCGCGATTTTCATGAGTGAATAATACATCTTTCGAGTAGTTTTTTTTCCACAAAAACACTATATTGCGATATATAAATGATCACTCAGAATCGTTCACAGTTGATCTGTACGCGTAAAAGTCTTTAGAAATTATGATAACGTGTAAATGTAATGAAGACATAAGGGTTTATATCCGAGACAATCGTATCAACCTATTTTTTCCTCTAAACCCGGAAAGAGGGCCCTTAATATGTGTGTCGGGTGTTTACGAGTTTATATTGTTACGGACAGTAAAAAATACGCTGCACTGAGATAAATTGTATAGATTGCATGGCAATGATAGTAATTTATTAATATAAGGATAAGTTATAGCTACCTTAACAATCCGTATTTCTATTTCAGCTATAGGTATATTTATTTCAGCAATATGTATTGCTCTTGGTGCTATTTGCTATTACTATATTACCTATACTCTCTAGTTAACCTCATTTAGCCTTAAAGTAGCCTATACATTTCTCTCAGTGTGCGTCTATTAAAAAATTCAATATTTCACCACGCGGAGCCCTGTTACTGGGTATCACTGCAAAAATTACTAATCCTTTTTCCCCGTTTCCCGATCTCTTGATACGCGCGCTGAACCCTTCCGCATCTGTTTCCGTTCGCAGCTCTATCTGACATCGAACGTGTCGTCCAGCGATTTCAACATGGGCTACAGCATGACGGGCACCCTGGAGCGCGGCTGCAAGAAGACCAACTCCTTCCAGATGACGCACTTCGCGGTCATCCGACGGCGCGACTATGAAAAGGCCTACGAGGACCCGAACCCCACCTAGTGTCCGTCCACGCCCGCACTGTCCGAGTGTGGGGACTGCGAGCACTATACTTAGGATGCCCGGTAGCGGTACGAGCAAGGCTACGGCTCGATCTACATCCGGCGACGCGGTCTCAGGGCGTCGAACGGTGTCGAGAGTCGCGCGTTCCTCTCTCATCGCTCGCGACGCATAACGCGCGCTCTCTTAAGGTATCGAAATGCGAAACGAGATGATAATCCAGGCGATTAGGGAAAAAAGATATCGAAAATCGACCCGAAAGCAGCGATTTCTCACCAAAATTTCTCGCAGACCCGTCAGGATCACCACTTCCGGCTGAATTACGACATATTCCGAATGATTTAGGTGATAGAAATGATTATCGGCGAATTTATAGGGGGAGATTTTAGAACGTATGAATTCAACTCTCGATCAGTCAATCTACGTCCTGGAAACTCCTTAACAGTTGAGAAACTGTCGCGCTAATATCGCGTTAAACACCTCCGCCCGGAAGACCGGGCCAACGAGCGATGATTGCGATTAATCCTTCGCCTCTCAGGAGACGGTTAATTCTCCGTCGATCTTCGAAAATTGTCTTATCACCCCGATAACTACGTTAAACTACAATAGTTTGTCACGGGTGACGTGCGCGTTAACTGTTCCCCGTGCGTTTACATAACGGCGATGTAACCGCGCGTTACGTTGCAGTTACATGACCGAGCGAGAAATATTTTGGCGGGAAATCGTCGCAAATCATTTAAGCCCGTCGGTCTGGCTATCGAGAAATCTCTCTTTCACGGTCCCTGATGAAAAGCGGAGCCAGAGAGAATCGACAGAGGCAAGTGGAACGAGGACAACGGTTTCCCGCGTCCGCCGCGCGTTTCTAACTTTAGCCACGCGACAAAGTTACGCGGAGAGCTGTGGCGAGATTCGAGAGAGCAGAGAGAGATAGAGAGAGCGTTACAGATCATCCGCCGTATCGAAACGCGGTCGATACCCGAAGCCGGTCGCCAAGCCTAGTTCTCAAAGGGGTGGCAAACGCGCTCGAGGCTCGAGTCAGACACCAAACGAGGGAAAATGCACCGCGAGGCGACGCAGCATCGAAGGGCATCCCGACGAGGAGCCAAACGTCCACGATAGTCATTAGTTTAGGCCGAATCAATTAATTGACGCGCGAACGAGAGCGAGGGAGGAAGAAAGCGAGAATTTCGAAAAAGTCGACGAGTACCCTGAGCGAGGTGAAACGAAGAGAGAAAAACGTGATCGAATCTTTACCAAAGTACTAGCCAGTAAGTTTTCTGACGACGATTTTACGTATATGAAATATGCATGTATATACCTACGTACGTGCGCGTACGCGCGATACGCGTCGCTTCCTATAAGTCGTACCTATGCGTGTGTAATATAGCAGGTCGTTCGTATAGGCGAACGCGCGACGTATCGACCGACGAGTGTGCGTTTCGAGGACCTCGTCATTTCTAACGCGATCGTCGAAGTCGAGGAAGAATTACACTGACAAAAATAATTTTCGTCACTCAGTGTCAAATACTCGGTTTCATGGGCGTCCTCGACGCATGTGAAATCATCTTTCACACACCAATTCGTGAAAAGTTGCGCAGTGCGTGAAATAACCTGCGCAGTGCGTGAAATCGCCAATCTCGTATTTGACACTTAGTGACAAAAAATAGAATTCGTTATTCGGTTGTTTCGCGCCGTTCTAACGAGTGTGATTGCCGTACTCGCTTCGCTCGTGCGGCAAACTTCACACTCGTTAAAAACAGCGCTTCACGCCCTAATAACGAAAATAACTATTTCGTCACTCAGTGCGTAAAACTCGGTTTCACGGGCTTCCTCAACTCCGTCAACCTCGTATTTCATACTTAGTGACAAAAAATAGAATTCGTAATAAGGGCGTTTCGCGTCGTTTTAACTCGTGTGATTGCCGAACTCGGTTCGCTCGTGCGGAAAACTTCACACTCGTTAAAAACGACGCTTCACGCCCTTATAACGAAAATATCTATTGCCGATCTGAGTAACCGTCGACATGAATCGTGCCGAGAACATATTTATTTAAGACAAGTGTACGTTCATTGAATTGAACGAAGCTACACTTCATTTAAATAATATATAAGTACTTGATTCAACGAAAATATGTTGGACTCACCCAGACAGCAGAAATATGTCCTACAAATATTGTATGAATATTCGAGAACAGATATTGAATATACCTACGTGAGATATTTGTTTATATTCAGAGACGATGTCTATAATACATATTTTCCAGATATCTGAACGCTCACTTTTGTACGTAAAGCAAATATTTTATAAACATCACTCAAATATTCTATGGATATTTTAGCAGTATTTCAAAAATATATTCTACAGATATGTAGGATCAGTATCTACTGCAAGCGACTGCTGCGTCTTATTGCACATCTACGGATAATATTATTCTATTAGATTCGATCAATTACTAATCGGATTCTAGAAGAAAGAATGGCGAAACTGTCTTCCACAGTATAATTATTCTAATCAACCCACCTTTCATTCAGGAATTTTAGGATTCGAGAGAGATTAGTCAAATTTATTATTCCTACCAATCACAGATACGAAAAATCGTTAATTGAAAGCGAGTCTATCAGAATATCATTCACGATGGGAGTAAAAAAAATTGTATCTATACAATATCACTAGTATACTCGTGATCATCTGATCGGATATTAAGCAGGCAATATTTGCGAATATTCAAAGAACGTGTGAAATATTCACGAATATTTTCTGCTTAATTTCTGATCACAAATATACTAGCAATATCGTATTGATATTCTGAATATTTTCAAACATTTTTCGAATATCCTAACGTTGCTTACCAATATTTCCTGCTGTCTGAGTAAATAAATATGTTCCTGACAATATTCATGTCGACGGTTATTTGAATCGACAAATTATTTTTCTCAGTGTAGGCGCGCGCGCGCGCAGTTCGTCGAATCTTCACGTCGCGTCGACGTAGGGCAACGTTCGGTCGACGTTTATTTTTGCTAACGAGTAAGGAGCTATCCGATCGCGCAGCGATACGCCCCGCGATCGCCGAACGACGAAGGATCGCGTTATTTCCTCGCGCGGAAAGCACATTTTGACGCGCGACGCTCAGCAGACCTCGAGAGAGAAAGAGAGAGAGAAAGAGAGAGAGAGAGAGAGAGAGAGAGAGAGAGAAATCCCTCATGTTTTTATCTATAATCGTCCACGGTAAAATCCTAATATTCTGCTTTGCTCAAGAGATCATCCGAAACGAAAGATAGGTGCGTTATATAGCGGCGGAAATCAGTGTCCGAAGGTTGTGAGTTGTCCTAAGGATATACGTATGTTTGCATGTGTAGGTGTGTACGCGTAACGTTGGTAGAAGGGGCTGCCTATAAATTGCGTAAGATGCACTGACGAAAAAGTAATTTGATGAATTTAATCAAAATTTTGAAGACGATGACCAAATTGTTTTGATGAAATATGGATTCTCCATCTATTTGGTTAAACTGACCACTTTTTAGTTAGAATAACTAAACATTTCGTGTAACTGATCAGTACTTTGGTTAGAATAACTAAACGCGTTTAACTAGATGCGCTTTGTCATTTTAACCTAATTATTTTTCTCGGTGCGATTAGGAAGGGAGAGAGGTCCATACAAATCTCTATGGTAAATTAAGCCAGGGGAAGGGAGGGAAAGATCAATTTTGCGTAAGAAATATCACAAGAATGTTTTCTCTAATCCTTACATATGCAATGAAAAAGAATTAACTACCTACATTAAAATGTTGAAAAAATAATCAACAATAGCTTTTTATAGTCTTGCGAGACATTTAAAAGTGATGCCATACATTTTAAACAAGTAATTGAAACTGCAGGTTTAAGAAGTTACACAAATCTTTTTATGTCGAGTTCGTTGAATTAAATTTGCTTACGTAATATTATATAGAGACGAGGGGTGGAGAGGAGAAACATTACTGTCTTACATGTTTTACATGAAGGAGGAGAAGTCTTACATGGAAGAGGAGGAAGGAGGGCGTGACTCCTCAAAATCGCCTTACATAATTTATGGACAGCCCCGAAGTTGTGTTTATACCGTAAAAGAAGGTAAGCGAAAAAGTGAGTTTGTATATATTTGCGAGCAAGTTGTCGAAAAGATATTATTTATTCGCCTTGTAATCGTTAATTGAAATTAATACCAAAAATACTAGGCTTTGTAATTTGCATGCGCCTGCATTGGCTCTACACTTTTTTACGTTATAAATGCATCAACGAAAACGGAAGCAAGATCGTTTTACGAGTATATGTTATTATACATCCACAGGTAACGTGTATATATTTTTTATTGTTCAAAAGCTTACGTTATAGTTATATGAACGATTGAAAAGTTTCAATTAATCCGCATGGTAGATAAAACAGATAAGTTTGATGTATTGTATTTGCAGGAGGCTTTAAAATTCTATCGTCACGTCCGTATTTTTTTTCGAGATTTTCGTTGAGATGGAGTAACAACAAATTTTCGATTCTCCCGTATCAATACATACCTACACAGTTAGAAATTTTGCGTTGGAATTGATTCACCTATTTTTTTGTATGTTGAAATTAACCGATTTGTTGTATTAATTCAACATTCTTTACGTTAATTTTAACATTTATTGTGCTAATTTTAACATAAAGAATGTTGGATTAACACGAAATATTGATTGATTTGAACGTACAAAAATGGGTGGACTTTTTTTAACATAAAATTTCAAACTGCGTAGAAGATACAGTGAAAGACAACATTTAAAGGATGCAACAATACTTTTGGCTGTAATAATGCTAGCCAGAAGCATTGCTTCACCTCCTAAATATTTTCCTTCAGTATAGTAAAAGAACAGGGAAAGCATGCGAATATTACAACCATTCAACTATAGTAAGCAAATCGTTCTTCAATCCCCGTTCTCACTTCTTCCTTCGCTTCTATAAGACGAGTTCGAGACTCGAACAGTAGAAAGAGACGAAAAATTGCGACGTAGTTGTCGCACCAAAATGCGAAGACTCGGTCGAAGCCTATATCCGTACGCGTTAGATACTCGACACCCTATTTACTCGAGTGGGTTAGCGTTTTACAGGGTTCAACGATTTCCCGTGATTCGAGGAGCGAAGAAGGAAACGGCACTTCTCGAAACGGTAAGCAATTTTTACAAGACGCGCAAACGAAAAGTAATCTCTTCGATCGATCCTCGAACCACGGAAATCATTAATAGCGCATGTTGTATCTGTAACGTATAGCTGTCCGTAATTTACAGTTATAACGACTTTGCAAATTCCTCGATGTTTAGATCGATAGGTTTTGACGTAGATTGCGCTTTTCCTAGTTGACTCTAGTCTTCGACATTAGTCGTGTAGCAACAATGTGTATGTGTGTATGTGACGAACGCGTCGCAGTCGCGCGTGATTTTGATAGTTTCTCGTTCGGCAGGAAGGAGTATTTTCGTAGTGGAACCTCGGAAGATGCGTTAGGATCTGATTCCCGTAGTTGCGTGTTAAATAGCTTTTCATTGCATATGTGCACGTCTACTTGAAGACAAAAATCGGTGTAGAATCGACTAAATAATTGCTACATGGTCAGTTTCACGTTCCCAATGCTGCAATTGCCATTTCCGTCACTATTCAACTTAAGTGTATCTAGTTATTTTTTGTTTTCACTGTGAAACGAAACTCGCAATTCCGCTCGCGAGGTACACGATTCTAGTCCATACATGACCGAGTTACCAAGTTACCGATCCCATTAAAAGTTGTACAGTAAAGTAACAGTAACTAAGTTTTCTTCAAACTTAAGAAATGTCTCGATAGAATAAGAATTGAATTTAATAAGTGCCACTAAAATTGTCAAACACTTCCAAGCTAAAGTTCTGTTTCATTCAAAAATAATAAATGAAATAACGAAAGGCGTAAAGGGACACATTATTCATCTCGGGGTCAGTTAAAAGACGTCGAAATTCTGACGCGCAATGTCTCTCCCCGAATGACGGTCATCACCGGGGGCACGCGAGCACATTTCCGCTAACGTCACGCGGCCGCCTGTCCCGTGGGAATTTATATATCCGCGTTTTTTACGACGCTTTCAAGAGTACGAGGATATAAGTATAATGGGACTCTTCTACGTCGTTAACATTCCTAACGGTACACCGTCGGTCGCTATGGCACGCGCACGAGGTACCCCGAGAGAAGCGGGATCATCCTGCGTGCCCTCTCCGTTATGACCTCCCTTTGGCTGTCCCGATATTATTTTTTATTGATACGTCTGACTATTTATGTATTATTTTTATATTTACGAGTGATAGACAGGACGGCTATAAAAAGGGCGTTTTAGGGACTTTGAAAATCCGTAAGAAAAACTTCCCGTACGATATTTGAAAATGATCTCGCTGTCGTTAAAATAGTTAAACTCATTGGCATGGAAACTACTGAAGAGTATATCGTTTCTGAGTATTATAGTTATTCAAATCAGAGAGAAAATTAATAATTATGTTTATGAGTGACATGTAGCATTTGCGCAAAAAGTCTGAAAAAAAATATTCATTAGATGTCAAAAAATGATCGCTATACTGCATCATTTATACTCTGAGTAGTAACTCCGTGTAATAACAAGACATTGTATTAAAATACATTGGAATTGATAATACGCAGTGAACCACAGGTCGAATATTATCTCGCATTCTCTGTAAGTACACAATATGTCTGATCCAGTTAAAAGTTTTGGTACCTGTCAAATCAATTTCAAATATTCTCAAACACGATATTTACCGGTCCCAATGTTAATGATAAATTAATAAATTTTTGGTCATAATACTTCATAAAAACTTATTTCCGGCCTATAAAAGATCACGCCCAATGGTTTCCACATTATTTCGCTGTAAGAAAGTCGTTAGTTATTAATTGAGAACTTTTTACGATCTTTTTTTTCAATATTTCTAATTGTAATAATATCGATAAACGATCCTTGAGCACATTTTCATAAAAGATTGGACAAAGGATGTGATCGGACCTTTTAAACCGCCTGACGGTTAGCCGCTACTACTACTGCGGCCTGGCTGCAGTAGTAACGCACAAGTATGATCAGACCACTCTAACCGGCCACTACTACTGCTGCTGGCCGACTGCAGTAGTAACGCGCGAGCGCAGTCAGACCACTCCACCCAGTCTGGTCATTACCGATGGCCGGCTGCTGTTACTCCAATTAATTGTCACAGTAAATATAGGTCAAATTAGGTAATCCGTGCTAATTTTCAGAGTCAACTGCAAAACAGTGATTTTCAAATGAGATATGGAAGTGTTTGACTTTTAGGTAGGAAAGAAATAAGTAGAACTAAATTAATCAAGAACAGATACTCAATTTTTTAATAAAAAAATATTCATAATTGTTAATGTTCCTATAGATTTCGCTCTGACCAATTTAACGCGATTACTCAATATCGTCCGTAATTAGGAAATAAGAAACCAAAGATAACGCAATATACTCATCTAATCTCGTCAAGAAGGCACCTTTGACGGCAACCACTGATAGACGCGCCGTTAGCGTTTAATCGGCCTCGTTAGGTGCCTCCAGCGTCAAAGTAAAGCGCCAATTAATCGATACTCTCTCTGAACCGATACACGTATACACACACTCGCGCAGCGCGAGTGGAATTAACGAACCGAGACGAGCAAACGGGAGCCATCTCATGCGACGGTTAATTGCGAGTTTCGATTTTAACTCATTTACGTTAGCAATTCGCTTTTATTTTGAAAAAAAAGACCAGTTCAATGTATGGAAAAGAAAAATAACCAGAGCCGTAGTTCGTGTCTTTTATCGAACGATAACGATCGTCCGGCTTGCTTATCCGTCGTATTAGACATTGGCGAGTTCTTTTCAACTGGAGCTAAATTTTTTATGAAATTAAAAATTTGACGTTATCGAGTTTCCACCCGTTGACTGCTCCCTTTTTCCGAGCGAATCGTTTCGCTTAGAATAGAGGTAGCACTGACGAATAGTCTCACCTCGCTTAAACGGGCTAGTCGCAGTTTACGTAGCGCGTATTCGCGTATAGTCGAATCATCATCGTGATGAACCCCACCGTTCGGGATAGTCTACTTATCGTAGTTTAGCCTTCGAGGATGATTTAAGTGAAATACGTCCGATATCACGGTCCCTCCTAACTACTTAGAAGTAGCCTAGACCCACCGTTGCACGCTTCTTTACTCTACCTGACGTCACCGAACCTCTATCAGCTGCACGCGGGTCTCTAGTCTTCTTCGAATCGGCTTCGTTGCATTTCCGCTCGAACGAACGACACGATTACGTAGCCGTTTTATTATCGCTAGATGATTCATGAACGATAGATCACTTGGTACAATAATAGACGCGATTGATCCTCTGTAGTCACCCCGAGTTCAACTCGACGCTGGCAAATGAGAACATCGTATCTCAATTTTTGCCAAAATGAATTAACATCACAATTCAATATAAGAAATTCCCTTTCAATTAAAACCATGATTATTTTTGCAAATGTAGATTTTTTTAAAAGTAGTTTAATCATATCTAATTAATATGGAAATTTGGCATAAATATTATCGACTTTAAACCTACTTTCTCTGAGAAACTGTCATTATTGAGATACGATGTTCTCATTTGCGAGCGTCGAATTGTCCCAGGCTCAAATTTTGAAGCTGACTGTACTTCTTCTTTTTATAACCATGAGTAGACCTTCCCCAAGCAGACTTGCATAATCGTCACGTCGTTCATACAAACTATAGTGATTCATTGTTTTAAAGTTTACGTTTATTTTGCCACGTAAATTTGAACAAGTAATTATTCTTAAATAAATTGTAAAATTTACATTATAATGTGATTCAAATTAATCGCTGTATTTATTGTAGTAACATATTTGCGTCGTTAGAGCTCAGAATAAATAGCTTCTTCGTAAACTCGTACTGCAGACTGTCTTCAGACTTCGGAAAAAATCGTTTTTGAAACGCGCACTATAGAACTACCTGCTTCTTCAATATACGATATCTCATGAGAATCATCCATAGACTTTATTAAGAAAGCTGAAAAAATAAAGAAATTTCAACTCTTTCACACACAGTGAAGCTTCTCATTTTTAACTGATTTAGGTACATACTCACGACTCTTTAACATGCCATCATTTCATTTCTTACGTAAACAAGGTGATTTCATATTCTACAATATTCGATGAATGTTCCGTTATTTGTCGGTCTGAATTGGACGGATATTGTCTATACTATTATTTAAAAATTGATTGGGTCCATTTGACTCATGTGTGACCACCGCAGAAGTGTACGGACGTGTGATTACAGAGGGTTAAGGGCTTCTTTCGACTTTTCTTCTGATAAAAAATTGCTTATCGATCCGCTACGATTATTATTATTTTTTTTAATAAAAATCACAAAATCAGAAGCGAGAAGATAATTTAATGCACAATAAATTATGATTAATGCGATCATAGCTACAGATATTTTTATTTTTATTGCTCAAAATATGAGGATTCATAGTGATAGTCAGGAATCCGACAAGATTAGCAATTTACTTTCGGGAAAACTGTTCATTCGAACGGAAACGCAAGAAGCTCGATGATTCGATCTATGAAGTGTGTAGAAAATTATTAATAACGTAGATGGTAGTGTCGTAGAATCAGTGTCGTCTCTCCGAGCGCCGAGTAAAAGTCGCCAATATAAAAAGCGCGCCATAAAACGTACAGCACGCGGGGGAAACTTGTTTTATTGAGCCGCTCGGATTCAATTAAAATCAATTTTGTCCCGCGTATACGAGAGCGTCGCGAAAATCCCGATAGATTCTCCCCTGTGGAATTGATAATTGAATCTTTGCTGCTCCCGTAAGATCCCAAATGTTATTTTTTGTAGGCGGCAAAGACGGTCAACTCGCAATTTTACAGTCGCACGAAATTGCGCGGCGTTCACGCGTTATCAATGTACCTGCACGGAAAAATTGATACCAGTAAATGTTACTGTATTTATAATAAAATAGGTGCACATGAGAGTTTCCGGATATTTTTACAATGTGGTATAATAATTTTTCTTTTCAAAACATTAAATCTCTCGTGATAGTTTACATTACAATTTACTAGTTTCTAGGGAAAAATTATTCTTCAGCGCAGTAAGAACATCCAAAAATCCTTATATGTATCTCTTTATTGTAAATACAGTAAAATTCACTGGTACCAATCTTTTCGTGTGAGCGCGATGCTTCTTTGCTGTATCAATCGCATGCGAGTCGTAATTTCAAGGTCGAGCGAAAAATAGATTCCTCGAAGGAGGATATTTTTCTCAAATTAAGCCAAATACGGGAGGGGATAGGAATAAAATATCCTTATGAGGATATTTCGCTTATTTATTTGCCTCTTACGTTCTTATAGTGAAGCCCCATTATTATTGTTGTTGTTTTTACAGTATATCATCAGAATTAATCCAATACACCATGTAAAAACGAACGGAATAACGATTACATCGACTTAATTAATCATTTTATCAGATACTATAATTATATTATTAAAGAGGATAGTACAATGCAAATACAGAAACTAATTATCCATAAATGTACCTACGACTCGCGCGCATTTTGCTCCACATAAAAAAAGCGTCGTTCACAGGTATCATTACTAAAACTCGCCGGGCGAAAAGTCGTCGGACAGCGACGGTCGCTCGACGAATTCGGCGCGCGTTCCACACACAAGCGAGGATCCAGCTTCTCCTCCCCCGCAAACCCCAGCCGAATAAAACATCCAGCGACTGACGAATGGACTCGAGCTTCGCCAATTCCCTCTTCGAATATATTTTGCGACGTCTTTACGAGCGATGCATCGCGAGTACGCAGTTCCTGATCGATATCGACTCGAAGGGGAGTAGGTGAAGAAGAAAGGGGGCGAAGAAAGATAGCGAGGAAACTAGGGGAGGAGAACGTGAAGACGCTCTCGACGAGGAATGCGCGATCCGAGCCTCAACGAACGACCGTCATGTCCCACCGCGAGGAAAAGTCTCGGTTATCATAAACTCGATGTCTAGATACCTAGTTCCCCACTAATTAGCGGATATAGCGAGAACTGAAGTAATTATCCCTATTCGTGTACGATTACCGCCAACGTTATAATTGTACTGGTCTTAAAAATACGAACTAAACATTCGTATTCAAAGCTATGGCTGTGATGATCCTTATTAATCGTAATAACAAAAAAAAGAACGGTTCATATTAATAATACTCGACATTATTAATGATACGCGTAGGATACACCGTAAACTAGCGATAAATGATATAAATATTTTGAAAAATCGTTACGTTTATCGCTCTCTCTCGTTTATGATCCCTCCTTCACCCCCCGAAAAAAATTAGGGGTAATTATTTTTTTCCGGGGCGCTCGTCGCGCCGCGGCGTAGAATTTTCTCGAATGCTCCAGTTCACCGGAAATGCATCCGGCGCAACGAGCGCGACGACGCTGCGGTTCCTCCGGAGAATCAAAGAGCTAATTCATAATTAAAAGGAAGATCAACCGTCGTTCGAAATCAAAGTTGTAAATATAGTTGATAGATAAGATGAGACGCGCCGTGCGTCAACGCTGATCGAATTCACGTAGCGGGGAAAATGATTCGTTCGATTCGACGCTTCACATTTCTCACCCCTGTGAATTACTACTTCCTATATATAATATTAGTACACTACAATTTTTGGCTTTCTACGAATTCGATCTTCTCATAAAAAATTATTCATGTTTTTAAACTCAATTTGTAATCCATAAACACACTTAATATCACACGAAAAAGAAAATATCCGAAAAAATAATTATTTGCTGAGTTATAAGCGTATTTCTTTCTACTACGCTGTGACGTCATCGAAACGCAAGAGAGACGAACTTATGCCATGCAACGAGTACGAGAGAGATAGGCTTAAACAACGCACAATAGGAACAACACGATAACATAACTGCATTTTTAAATGTTAAATAAGATTGAAAATGAAAAATGACGAAAATGCGGGATAAATAATTTTTTCTAAATTTTTCAAATTTGAAATTAAAAAAAATTTATGAGAAAACCGAACTGATACGACGTCTAGTTCAAGCGATGGTATTCAATTAGACTTGACAAATATTTATTTGAATTTTAGATTCTTAAAAAACTATAGTTCGCACTCCACTCTTAACATGATTATGTATTTGTTTTTATTGTTACCGAAGAAAATCGATCTATTAAGCAGCGTCTCAAAAAATAGTAGCATATACTATACCACATGAGTCTAAACTTACTCGCCGGGAAAGAAACTTCAATCGTTATTATCTCATAAACTGTTGGCCTACATCGACACAAGACTTTGTTGTAGGTAGATAAAAATGCAATCTTCAAAAAAGTATTACACGGACATGAGCCAAAAGCATGTAGATAATGAGATAATAACAATTCAAGTTTCCTTCCTGGTGAGTAAGTTTAAACTCATACGGTATGATAATCGTGATAAAGGATTCTAACGAAACGCGCGCGTTGCCAATCAAGAAAAGAAAAAGAAAAAGGAAGCGTCGACTCGCCCGAATACTCTCCCCGATGCACCGCATCGCCACGCGTATAATTTCTAGCGAGATAGGCTTCGTGGTACAGGAATGCTATGTATATCTATAGGCGTGCGTAGCTTGAAAATCGCAAAGCGTCCGAAGACGAAGTCGTTCGGACCGAACGGAGCGAGTCTCGAAATACCCGCGCGGGAAGTGAAACTTTCCGCGGCGCGCGGAGAAAAAGAAATCCGCGGAACTCTCTGATCTCGGATCGTTCCCGGACACTTTCGCGGACGCTCATTCCGTATACGCCGCATGTATAGGTAGAGCGCGCCGTGGCGCGCGAAAGGAAGATAATCAATTTTTTGCGAGTCGACTGGTACGGCGCGCGCGCAATCGAACGTTGGAGCGAAACAATTTCGAGAGTGTCGCGCTCTTCTGTTTATAGCCAGACCGAGATCGCGTCCGAGCAACCCTCGAAATAATGAGAATCGTTATGGCGAGAGGGACGAAAGGGACACGACCCCGGTACGGTTGGAATCCTGACAACGGAGTCGCCGCGATTATAATGAATTAAAGCGTAAGGCGTACAAGAATATGCGTTGATGAAGAAAAAAAAGCATTGATGTATTTTCACTACAGTCCTGTCTACAGTCAATTCATTTTGTATCTATAATTAATCTATGTATCTATTGTCATAATTTATGCCAAATAAATGTTACATTTACTCAGAAGTACCTGAGCATTTTTATCGCCTTTTTTTTTCACTGCGCTGCGAAATGTTTTCATTCATTCCTGGCGGATGTCAATCCTTTTCAACGGAACGAGATTACAACCCTGGTAGTTATTTCCTGTTTCCACCCTCGACGTGGATTATTATATCGTCGCAAAGGTAAGATGTTTCCAATGTGCAATGCTTCGTAGAAATTTTCAAAGAAATTTTCTTTACACCGCGTGATATTTTATCATCTTAACTCCTTCAGTGATAAGCCCGTCATACACGGAGAGAAATTTGTGATAATGTTTATTTAGCTTTTTATTTATTTTTTTTTTTGCATTTTGACTTATGGCCGAATTTTGATCGGCTAATTTGAATTTCGCCACTTCGTAATGAAATTCGTAAAATCTCCATCATCTAAATCACCTTAACAATAATTATTAAAAAACTCATCCGACTTTTTTCTCCTGCCTTTTTGGGACACTCAAGCTCGGCACTGCTTGCCGCTGAAGGGATTAATACGTAATTGCGTTGCATTCCGAAACTTTTCAACGACTCAAACGCGACTCCGCAACGGCGTCAAATATTTACCCACTCGTGCGAGCTGAAGGAGAACCGATTCCTCGCGCTATTATGTTTTCTCCCCTTTTGCGCACTCGCTTCAACGCGATCCGATTATTATTATTCCCAACCGCCGGAAGGATCGCGAGCGAAAATGGGCTTTTCTCGCGTGTCCCGACTGTCGAGCCGGTAAAGACGTCTACACCCGTCGACACAATAGCGAAACTTGGCAAAGACATTCCCGAGAAGCGCTCGAAGGCGTTTCCACCAATGACGAGTTTCACCTTTGTCGCTGCTGCGACAATAGCGCGGCGTAATTAGCCTTTCGTTCGTCTCGTTCCCAGGTTCGGAAGAAACGACTAAGTTTTATCGAGCGAGTCGAGTTCTACTGTACGCGGCTGACGATTCTTCCAAGTGAGAGAGATAGAGAGAAGGAAATGGGTTCATTTCAATCTCGGAGTAAACAGTGCTGAATCACCAACGTTATACAATTTAAGTGTAATATAAAGTAGTAATTACGTTCAAAGTATATGAGACAGAAATAAAATAAAAAATGAAAATAAAGTAGAGAGAGAAACCAAGAGGGAGAAGGATTTATTTTTGAAGAAGAAAATTGGAATAATGAAGTAAAATAGAAAATAAAAATAAAGCAGAGAGATAGAGAGAGAGAGAGAGAGAGAGAGAGAGAGAGAGAGAGAGAAACAGAGAGAGAGAGGAAAAAGGATTCATTTCAATTTCGGGGTAAGCCTTGGTGGGCCATGAACGGTATAATTGTACAATAACGGAGAGTAATTACTTTGAGAATATCTGAGAAAGGTAATGAAAATAACAAAGTGAAATATAAAATAAAAATGAGAAAGAGAGAGAGAAAGAGAGAGAAATGAGTTTATTTCAATCTCAGGTCAAGCCCCACTAGACCATTAACAGTGCAATTCAAGATTAATAATATAAAGTAGTAATTACTTTTATAATACATGAAAAGGACAATGATATAAATTGAAAAAGTAAGAGAGAAGAAGAAAGATAGGGGGAATATATAGGGGAGAGAGAGAGAAAGAGAAAACTCAGACAGAAGTTCAAGTAGGATAAGTACGGAGCAACGTTCGTCCCTCTCGGGTCTCCCGCTACAGAGGCATCCCCCCGCGATGCGCGTTTCACACCCCTCGAACTTTGCGAATTAATTTAACGCCGCTCGAAGGAGGCGCCCTCACTTGACCCGATTTACGCGATGCTCGGTGTTCTCGCTCAAAATCCAACAAAGGAAGAAGCGAAGAATCTTAATTAACACAGATCACAACCGGAGCACGAGCTTCGTTCTACGCCGTGCCACGTAATAGAGAGCACGCGGAAATACCATGGCCCGTACCTATATAGCGGGAACTCGAGTTTTTAGAGTCAGACAATTAATAAATTATAAGTTTTTATTTTTATATTTCAAAATGTTACCACGTGGCTTTATTTTAATTTCGCCGCACTGATCATTTCAACTATTCGAATTGTTGATATTTCCAATGTTTAAAGATGCGAGTAAAATCAATTACTAAAGTAAAAGCAAATTTTGCGCGCCAAACTGTATTTATTTATAATTAATTAACGGATAGAGATATTAATTTCAAATTTTGAGGATCTTTTTTTATCCTATAGATTATTTCTGTTATTTAAAAACATGTGCACAAGTTGCCTATTACTCATTCCGGTTTATAGTAAAACCGGAAATGAACAATTACCTTATTTTTTACGTAAAAATGGCATTATTTGATATTTCTTGCATTACTTTCTCGAAACTTAAGGTTTCTCGAGCATTATACTAAAAATAGTGAGAAATGCTTGAAAATGATTGCATTCGGTACATTGAAGTAAAAAAAATTCAGTTAAATTTTCAAGTCTTTTAAGAAGCTCGTTGCAAAGATTTTTGAATAACAAAATAACATGTGTTCTTTTGGGTTATAACTAACAAATCGCGATATTTCTGAGAAAAATAGTGAAAAAATTCTGAAATTTTTTGAACAGCAAGTTTAATGAACTAAAATCATCAATAACAATTTTCACGTTCAATAAGAAGCCCGTTATTTTTTTATTAATTGTTCTTTATAAATTTAACCTTTGATAAGTCAATGTGGCAACGTTGCATGACGTACAGATGCATGACCAGATGTTTTGGGCTCCATTTTTGAACTCACAGATACACACATACTACTGTACGTGAAACGTTGTTGCAACATTGCACGAAGAACATACTTTAGAGTGTTACTGTACTTCAGTGGACTAACTTTTAGCAGTGAAAAAGCCTCTGTACCGCTCGAGAAACCTTAAACTTGGATTATTTTCTCTGAAGGAGTATGTGTAATAAATGCAATGATGCCGCCACTTCCATAAAACCTTGTGTTTAATTTAACTTGAAGTTGTTATGTTAGTAGATGTATTTTATAAAAATTAGGTGCTGCACCGTTACACTAACAATAACAAAAATACTTACTAGTGTCAAAAAATATTTCTTGAATGAGAAACGTAATAATCTTAAAAATTTCTAAGAATGTAGATTCTTATTCGAAAAATACATATTCTTGATTCAAGAATGCCTCTCTCTTGGGACGATAAATTCTTCCCGCGCGAAAGAAGCAATTACTCGAGCCTATCAAATATTTTCTTGCGCAAAGAAAGCCATTGCTTGGTCCTGGAATTGTCATATTTTTTATTAAAGAAAATATTTTTCTCCCACCAGCAATTATTTCTTTCACTGTATATCATGATCTCAACAATAAGAGTGTGAATCATCTGTTTCTATACCTATCATATTTTAAATCCAATCCCCAAAGTTGGATTCGACTTAATGCCCGTACTTCCTTAAACAAGATGATTTGTACTTCGAGATACCGCTGAAGCACCGCGAATGACCTTGTTACGCCGACAGGCGAGTATCTCCTCAGTACCGTCTGCAAGTATCCTAAATTTACCCCGTCGTGGTATCACGCTACTACAAGCTGTAACTTTAACGGAAGAGGCAGAGCGGAGCATCGGCTTAATGAAGCTGATCACGTGACGCCACCACCTGCTGCTAACCTTCATTAGCATCTACGATACACGTATACGATTCGCTGCCAGTAATGACGTACGCGCGTGCTCGGGTGAAGCTACACGTAACACGACAGATTTTATTCGCGGTGGTAACACGCGCGGATCGCGACACACGCGTGAGAGGGAATCGTAACGATCGATTCGCGCTTGATTTACGAGCTCGCTGCTATGCTGCTACTGCAATTGAAACGAGATTTCGCGTTTACATATCTGCTTCGTAACGATATATTAATGCAATACTAGCAATGAATTAACTCCATTTTTGTTTGTCTATTACTTACAATTAGTCGCGTTTCGGTTATTCATGTTTGCAAACAAATTTGTTTTTTTATAGACCAACTAAAATCGTGACTTCAATTTAGAAAATTTTTCTGTCAGTGTAGATTTTCGAATTTATAAATGAGAAAAAAAAAGATTAAGAAATGAGATTATCGTCTGTCCTGTGGAACTATTGTTAAAATGAACGAAAATTATAAATCTACTCGGGACTCATGAACCAAAATAAAAATATATTTTTCTGAATATCTATTCTGTGGAGAAAGTCTAAAGTATAATGAAAGTAGGAGCTCAGAATTTCGTTTCCAAAAGTCGTAAATTAACGATTCACTGTTACGTACCGCTTGCAAATACCGATAAAACCGCAACACAGACATTTTTGTCAAATTCTCGATCCTCCCCGCTTATTGTGCTGCGAATTCCGCGAAGTATACATTTCGGCCGAAATTGACGGTAAATTAAGCAATAAATCAGGCCGCCGCGCTTCTCCGTCTTACGTAAATCAGTGATTCAATGAGCAATACCCGAAACATAAATCCGAGGAAGATTTACATAACCGCGCGGTGGTAAATTCGAATGGGATGCTTTGCATACAAAGGTGAGGTCCGCTACTGCGACCTCCCTCGCCGCGTGCAGCATCACACGAATGCGTTACTTTCCGCGTGGCCCTACAACGACCATCACGCGGCGAGTTACCCTCGTTTTTCCGGATTTATTAAATCCCCAAGGGAGGGGGGGGGGAGTGGGGGACGCCGCATCCTCTCGAAGGGACAATAGCTCTTGAACACGCGACGAATTGATTTAAGGGTGCCACCGAGAGGACGATCGCGAGGGAAATGAGATTGTATTCGGTCCTGCTAGAATGATTTCGACTTTTATAACGAATTTTGGAAATTAAGGATACCGCACGGAGAAAAATGGATTTGGAATGAAGAGCACTGAGTGCCTACTTTCTGGCACTCTGAGTACCCAGATTCTGGCGTTTTATATGATAGACTGTGTGACACTGGAGTGACAACTCGTGTTTTTGCAAAACATTGCCGTACAAAATAGAATTACATTCCCCTCGCACGGCAAACATGTAGCATATTATAAAATAATTTAGCACTTTTTGCAATGCAGCTACCGTTTATATAGGGGAAATTAAGGTACTGTTTTTCTTATTTTTAAATTCCTATTTTTTATTTTTTCCCATGTATCCGTTAGCTGTACTACCAAAAATACCGATTCATTTTAAAATGTGCTATATTATAACATTTTTTGCCGTGCGCGAAGGGAGTGAAATACTATTTTGCGTGGCAATATTTTGCTAAAATTCGAGTTGTCACTCCAGTGCCACACAGTCGATCACATAATGGCTAATCCACTGGAAATGATGACTGAATCGTTTAATAAAATATGGGTCCTCTCCGCCTGTTAGATTGAACTGACCAATTTTTGGTTAGAATAACTGAACGTTTGGTTGAAAGAACTAAACATTTTATTTGAATAACTAAATATTTGGTTAAACTGACCAGTATTTTAGTTGGATTAATATTGAACGCGTTTAACGAGAAGCATTTTGTCATTTCAACTTAATTATTTTTCTCAGTGCATGTTGAATTAATTTTAAACCGCAAGGGATTGTGAAAGGAAAAGCTTTGGCTATTTCATATGTGGTGAGGATGGCAGAGGTTTTTGACACACATTCGCTCAGTACAATTCGAATTGGAGACCATTTATTGGACGTCAAAAGAGAATAAAGTTCCCTTTCTGGTGAATTCTTCCCTGTATTTGTGATGCACCCTACATAGTAAAAAAAGAGTGTTAATTTTTAATACCATTTCGCCGGTGTGGACTTATATATACCAAATCTGGTGTCATTCAGTCTTATGCTATTGTTGTCTAACACCAAAAGTGGTCCACGTAGGTCCACACCGCAAATTTTTTACGGTGTACCACGCAACAAACGTATTTCGCCTTTCTCATGTTTATATGGGTCACATTCTGAAATATTTATAGACTATATATCTAGGATGCCCGGGAAAAAGAGTATAAATCAATTCGCCTACCAAAACACTTCTACAATTTTCTTCTACTTTCCTAGAGATATTTGTGTGCTACATGCATTTAACGGTTCTTATGAGAAGTGTTACTTTCATTTTATACATTTTTTCAACAGTTTGTGTTTCAATATAAACAAATAAAGGTGTTTTCTGAGCAATACCATTTTTTTGACTTGTACTCTTTTTCCCGAGCATCCTAGATATTCTAACTTGAATTGATTTTCCGTGTTTACTGAAGACAAATAGTGACTAAACCTACAAGTCTTTACCTGCAATGATTATCTCGGGAGTCGTTGATTACCCAAAAGTAACTTAATCACGTCACTTTAACACTGTTTACAACATTCAGCATACGATGTTTAGCTTGCTCGGAATAAAAAATTACCAATTCCGCCACCCTAAAAGCTCGTTGTTTTTACAATTCCCACCCAGCTCATGCACGCTCCCAATAGCCGAGTTTTAGTAACCTTTTCATCGGGACTTATGAAAGAGTACGTGAGTAACTCCAAAAAGAGGATTTCAACAAATTGGAACAAGAGAGCTCGGTATCAAAAGCGTTTCACACGAGAAAGGCATCAAGTAGACGCGTTTAATTAACCCAAATTCGACCCCGATAACGCGTGGCAGCGCACGGAGGATAACCAGCACGGCGATCAACCCCCATAGCACGGGCCTTATCGGCGCGTACGTGCGTCTCACCGGCTATTAGCGACACGGCCGACGTAACGAACCGGGCGCAGAGACAAGGATGATTTATGCGTTTCGCGCGCGCGTGCGAAATCCAACAGCCGCCGAAGCGTGAATAATGCGCTCCGCCGTTTCTGCACATGCAGGAAACGCACCCGGTTCGCATATCAGATCCAACGCCGAAGATACGCGTAAGAAATATTGCGGGGGCCACCGGGGAAACCTCTCCACGCGCGAACGCCCCCGTGTAAGCGATACATTTCGGCGCCGCGATGCACGAGCCCAGATTGGTCGTTAAATTTCCTGAGTGCAACTTAGCTACGTGCCCCCGATAAAATCGTCGTTAGATCCTTAATGGGATCTTAACGCGACGCTGGTTTTACGCGTGAATTATACTTATTGCCGTGCGACGCCACGTGATACCGAGGTGCGAGTAAATAGAAACATCCGGACGAGACACACCTACCTGCTCCACGTACATAGAGGAAAGTCACCAAAATCGGGCCCCTCTAAACATTTTAGGAATCAACATATGGAAGTTACAATACCTGTATTGCAAAGTGTAAACAATTTATTGTAACATACATTCGACACAAGTTTGAGACAAGACTTGTTTCTGAGAAATTTGGGAAAAACTTGCGACATGCATTTTTCGGGTTTTGGAAAAAGGGCTCCTAAAGTGGGCCCCCTACTTAAATACTCGGAAAAGATCAAAAAGTGAGCGGAAATGAAACACTGTTTTTTTTAAATGTTTTTTTTATTTATCGACCTTACCTTCTTTCCCGAAAAGGTGTGGAACCGAGGTATTAACGATCTATGTTCACCGAAATATGTCGCTTCGCCGATGACGCGACTAATTACAGTCGGCGAGTTAATTACGAGTGATGCTATGAATCAACCTTCCGAATTCCGTCGCTCGATGCGACGGAACAATGATAATTTAGAGGAATTGAGCATAAAAAACAAGGAACCCACATAAGAAAGAGAAAAAATAAGGGGCCCGACTTACGCACAATCGTTTCTGTTTATTTTGTGGTTACAGTTATTTTTTCGAGCAACCAACCACACCTTCAACACCATAAACTGATCAATCATTCTGTGCACTTCAAAAATACAAATAATTTGAATTACTTACCGGTCAAACTACGTCAACAATAAAACAAATACGAATGCACGAAAAAGTTTCCCACAAAGGCAAGAAATTGTTTTAACTGTCAATTGTTAACCATGGAAGGTTAAAACCAATGGTGGAGACATATTATGTCGGGGCGTATCCAAAACTATCACAAGCAGATGACTTTGTGGGTATAGGGATCTACATATGAAAATAAAGAGAGGGGCCCGCTTAAAGACCGGGGCCCGACTTTGGTGACTTTCCTCTACATAACTCTGCAAAAGCTTCACCTTGAATCTCCCCCACAAAAGTTAATAATAAACCTCACAAAAATCACTTCAAAAATAGAAAAGGATAAGTAACAGGTGACCCTCTAAAAATATTCACATCAAAACATATGAATACTCTTCAAAAATCATTACCAACTACAAATTGTATCGACAAAAAACTCAACAAAAATTGCACGCCGCGTTTCGCCCCGCAAAAAAAAAGTATTTCATTAAAAAAAGTATTGATATCCAAATGTAGAGCCAAAAGTGCCAATGTACGCCAACAACAATTGCACGCCGTCTCCCCCCCCCTTCCCTGTCCCCAAAAAAAGCATTTCATTGAAAAAAGTATTGATATTTAAATAGTGCCAAGTACCTATATAACTCTTCAAAAATTATATCGAAAAAATCCCTACCAAAAATTATACCTACGCTATATCCCCCCTCCCATTCAAAAAGAAGCATCTCACTTATAAAAGTAATGATATCCGTATAACAAGTACCTATATATCACAACAAATTCTGTAAACAAATTTACTCAACAAAAATGGAACCTCCAAAATACTACATTATATCTCATACAAACATTATCTTAACAAACATTAATCTGTCAGAAGAAAGCATAACAAAAGTTACCGAGAAGAAAGTAATTATCTTATTCATTTTTATTATAACCGAAGTATTATACGTAGCTACACCGGAACAGGTCCACTAATACTGGTACTTGGCGGGCCCGTGCTTCAAGAAATCGTTATCCCTAAAACGTGACTGGAAAATGTGACTGAAGAACGAAGACGTCTATTAGACGTCAATGATGTACGTCACATAGACGTCAGTGTTTATCGATGAGCATATCTAGTATTCGATTATTTGTAGATCTTTATTATTACCCGTAGATCTTTATAAGTTTCTAATATATATCTCCTGCAGGAATTAAAATCGGAAAATGGGATAAAATACATGCAAGACGAAAGAGGGAAGAGATGTTCTGTAGAAGATTTTGTACAAGACTGTACGGAAATAAAACTATTCTTAATCTAATCTATTACCAGAGAAACCTAAATTCGAACAGAGAAGAATTTTCATATGCCATCGGAAATTCGATCCTAGGTTCGTGTCCCGATAGACTATATAATTTATTTTATATTTTAAGGTTTCTGTAGCAATATTTACAAAACTCCGAAAAACGAGGGCGTTTAGTAAATATCCGTTGGACATCGATGGTATACGAGTAGGGGTAATATGGGGAAAACCAACCAGCTGGGTAAGACTGACCAGGTGTTTTTTATTTGAAAAAGCGCGCCGACTACAGTGTAATACTGCGCTATCGGTAGGTATACATGCAGACTGTCAAGCAGAAGTGCCGGTGACGCCGTGGTTAGGCTTTGTGGAATGTTGTGCGTTAAAATATTTTTCAACCTGAATTGTTGTAACTCTTTCGAGTTCTGAAATAGGTGAGTACACCGAAAAAAAGTGATTTCTTTCCAATATATATATGGCATCTATTAGCTTGAATATCTATTGTTTTGAAACCGCACGCAGACATTACCTCATTTTTGTAATAATATCGTACGGGGGGGAAAAATTTTTAGAAGCATGCATTATTGGGTAAAACCGACCGCAGCGGTCGGTCACATGCAGAATGTACAGGCGTGGAAATCACTCAACCGTACATTTGCCATTTTTTCCAGCCATAGATCTTTTGAGAAATCGTAAAACTTTGAAGTTACTTATTGCTTGTAGTTACCATACCTACATGTTTGTCAGCTTTGTTCTTTTTTTCATGCCATTAAGGGACATTTTGTAAAAGCTTTTATTGTCGATATTGCCCGAATGGGTAGGGTAATTCCGATCATTTGCATTTATTCTATTTTATGAAATAAATATTTTATTTTATTTTATTTCCGTATTTTCGCTGTCTCTTATTCTTCCCTAATTGTACTTTGTCACATTTTACATAAAACAAGCTTTAAATTCTAGCTGGTTTGGTATATACTAAATATTTTCCTTAAGTGGTCGGTATTCCCCATATTTCCCCTACATCTCATTGCTAGTGCTCGTCGATGAGCACAAAAATTACTTAGGCTAATTAAACGTTTTTTTCATAGACTTTTATAAGTTTCTAGCATCTCTTGTAAGTATTAGTATTGGAAAATGGAATTAAATACTCCTAAATACAGACAAGCTAATAGGTAATTATTAAATATTATTACAGAAACCTTAAAACGTGAAAAAAAAATTGTATAGTCTATCGTGACTCGAACCTAGAATCGAATCTTCGATGGCGTATGAAAATCCTACTGTTCGATTTTAGGTTTCTGTGGTAATATTTAATAGTTATCCGTTAATTTAACTGTATTTAGAAGTATTTTATCCCACTCTTTTGGGGGATAATTTCTACAGGGAATGCAAAACATGTATAAAGATCTACGAATAATAATCGTCGAATGCTACATATGGTCATCGGTGAACACTCTGACGTCCATGAGACGTACACCATCGACGTCCTATAGACATCTAAAAGACGTCTTCGTTTTTCAGGGAAATGATATACTTTGTTACGAAGTCGAAGGGAATGAGATAAAAAATAATGAAGTTTCTCGCTTCGCCTCGACGTCGCGGCTATCCGATTTAACATCGGTTCGAGTTTTCTCAGGAGAAAAACTATTTCCTGCAACTCTGTAATCTCACGGCGCATCAGCAGAGCCACAGAAGTGAGGGGCCACATCGAATAAACAGCGAGTGCTAATATTAAGCTCGCAAGCGGCTCGAAAGGAAGGGGTACGCTTCGGTACAAAAGGGCGGGTTTTTTTTCCAATTCACGATGCGAGAAGAAAGTTTCGAGAAAGTGGAAGAGTAAAAACGTGAGAAAAACTCCGGGGAGACGCGCAGATACTTCGACGTCCCGTAATGCGGTCAAGGGACAGGCGTATGGCGTCTCGAAGGTTGAATTTATGGGAGGTCAACCATGGACGATAGCGGATAGGGGGACAGAGGGTGCCCATGTCCTCCCGCGAGTTTGGTGAAATTTGGGTAGGGTTCGCGAAGCCCTGCGCGCGTCGAAACAATAAATAATAATTAAATAATAACTACACTCCGATACACTCTATGTTGGCAGTATACAGGGTGTCCCAGAAAATACACGCCAAACGATTATCAAATTCTGTCACATTCACCACTATTGAGATGACCGATGTCTTTCGGACTGGAACGTCTACACGGTTCGTGTCTGGACTGTCGGTATTACCACCGAATTTTAGAGAACCATCTTGGATCGGGTGCGTCTACCGATATGCAACCCGCTACGCTCGCGTGTATTTTCTGGGACACCCTGTATATAGGTACTGATTTCGGGCATATTGAACTTTTCGAAGTACCTAAGCTCCTCCCCCACGCCAGATCCCAAGAGAAATGTAGGCGGACATCGGAGGATGAACGATTCCTTTTTTATCCACTTGTTTATACAGTACAGGCATTAAAAAGAAAAGAGAAAAAGAGTTACCGGCTGCTCCGCCGAGCGAAAGGGTCGGGCGATACTCCGTAATTGAACTGTCCAAAGAGGAGACAGGAGCGGTTGTAACGGCTGGGAGATAGGGATTGGTGACTCCGATATTACGAAATTGCTCGCCATATTGCAATACTTATCGGTGATGAGAAAATGTAACGCGAAACTCGAGGCACGATCTACAAGCGAGACTCGAGGGTCGTAAAGCAATATACGAGCACGGAGAAAAAGGGTTAGTAATGTTTACAGTGAATCCATGTAACAGGGCTCCTCGAGGTGAAATATTGAATTTTTTAATATACACAGCGTACTTTTTTACAGTTCATTGAAATATAAACCCATAAATACCCGACACATATTAACAGGAGATTGGTAAATTTTACCGTATAAACTGACGTGTATACTGTTACAAACTGTAAAATGTCCGCTGTGGTTTACTAAAAATTTCAATGTTTCACCTCGATGAGGAACCCCGTTACTGGAATAACTGTAAAATTTCATGGTTTTTTTCCGTGATTTTTTACTAATCCTTTTTTTCCGTGTGACGACTTTGGTCTAGTTGGAAGATGATCGTGAATCTGGACCAACGGAAATACTATTTATAATAGTACCTAATAGCAGATGCAGGAAAAATTACGTCTTTCCGAATAATGCAGCTTATTTTAAACATTTTTTACGAAGAAAAAAAATAGAAAACATTATCATCGTCCTAGTATACGATAAAGCAATGCATGATTATGATGGAATGATTAAAATACCAGTTTGTGTATTCGAAAAACACATGTTATAGCAGCGATAAAAATATATGTATTATCAATTATTTGACGCGTATATGAAATTATCGTCACGTCTGAATTTTTCCAAAAAGAGAGACAGAGAAAGAAAGAGATTAGCGGGCGGATGTAAAAAATTGAATTACCGCACGCACAAAGACTGAATGTATGTAATTCGGATTTAATTACGACACGTTCTGCAATTATAGGAAAATATGGCACCTCCCTAATTAACACGGATATCCCATGCAATATGCAATACAGGTATCGAATCTGAAAATTCCTCGCCTGAGTGTCATTCTGTATGCCGGTCCCACGTTCGCTGTATTGTTGCTCGAAATAATTCGCTTTCAATAGCGGCTAATTTAATTGTCTCGAGATAATATCGTCGACGCCGCTTGAATTCTAAAACGCAGCGCGATTGCGGTTACTTTACATGTAACGTACGTAGAATGCAGGAGAGCGCCGCTTAATGGACCAGCCGCATAATCGTACCCGCGCGTATACGCGTACAACGTTCTGTTAATTACCAGATTAAATTGAAATACTTTCATCAAATATTTAATATCTGTAATAAAATTGGATAGATATTTAATTCCAATTTCTTTGATATCATTTTTACAGTATTTATCATGTTTTCAAGAATAAGGCTCTACTTTGCGAGAGATAACCATTTTGCTCCATCGAAAATCGATGCACCGCATTGCTGCAAAAATTGAGCCAGAATAAAATAAGAACGTCCAGTGCATTCCGCGTAACCACGGCGCTCCTTAATTATCGGCGTAATTCTTTTCTCCGATATCGAAGCTCTCAAAGGAGCGAAGCAGGATTCCCTTATCCCTTCAAAATAAATCAACGCAAGTATCATCCATTAAATAAAACGTACGACGCGACGGAACATTGTACAACTGTAAGCGGCTCGAACGAGGCTACCCCGCGTGCGGAAAGAAAACCGCAGGAACGAGATATCGAAGTACGTCTCTCAAACGGCAGGACGAAGTAAAGTCGGGATACCCCTCAAAAAGCTCCGCTCTCTTTCCGTTACGAATCGATCCCCTTTGAGACTGGAGTAGGCTGTAGGGGGAGAGCAAGGGGAGGGAGGAGGCTGAGCTACCCCTCTCTAGCAAAGACCGGCGGGGTGCAAGAGGAAGGAAGGAAGATCTTACAGTTGATTTACATTGAATGCCTGCCATTATGCACCGTCTAATTGCGCGCGGAGCCACTTAACGAGTTTCCTCTCTCCGGGAAGTGCGCGAGACCCTTCGGGAGAGGAGATCCGCCGAAGGTATGCCAGAACCTGCTGCAGGGATTTGGTAGTCGCACCGATTGACGCGGAGAGCAAGGGGATACTCGGGTTGACCCCTGCATCGCGCTGTGAATCGTGGCGGTCAGGGGCCTATTAGTCTTCTATAATTTTTCCGATTTTATCCTGCATTGAGAAAAAATATTAGTTGTTCCAGCCAAATTGTTTATATTGACGGCTAAATTTTGTCAAACTAATTATTGTATGTTTCTCAGTGTAGTTAACACTACATTGCCAGAGTTCGTCTGACAAAAACTTTCGTTGAAATTCGGATTAATTTAACAAAGCATTTTTTTTCTTCGTATAGTTAACACTATACTTTTTCACAGCTCATCCGATAAAAACTTTTGTTGAAACTCGAATTAATTTAAGAAAGCAGTAATGTTAATTGGTAGATGCATACCCTAAGAACGAATTTATCGAATGAAACGAAAAAATTTAGTTATTCCAACTAAATAGAGTCCAACCGTCTCGGATTAATTTAACAAAGCATTTTTTTTCTCCGTGTAGTTAACACTATACTTTCACAGTTCATCTGACAAAAAAGTGTGGAAGTATAGTGTTAACTACACGGAGAAAAAATGGTTTTTTAAATTAATCCGAAACGATTGGACTGTATACCTATAGTTGGAATAACTAAATTTTTTCGTTTCATTCAATAAAATTTATTCTCAGGGTATGCGTGTACCAATTAAACATTACTGTTTTGTTAAATTAATTCGAGTTTCAACAAAAGTTTTTGTCGGACAAACTGTGGCAATATAGCGTTAACTACACTGAGAAATAAAATCGTACAATTCACTTGAATTTTAAAGTTACGGGCGGCCAACTAAATGCATAGTTACTTGAACAAATATTTAGTTGAAGCAGCTGAATATCTAGTTATCTCAACTAAATTTTAGTTATTTTAACTACATATTTGTTGAGGTAACTATATCTTTAGTTCGTTTGCCTAAGAGATCGTGATTGGAAAGTTTTTTTTCTCAGTGTCTACTATGAGAACAGTCGTGTATTTCTTTGAGTAATGTACATAACACGCATAATAGTCCCCTCTAACTGATGCGCTTAATCTTGGACAACTCGCTGTCAACAGACTGCGCAATACACTTTAGCACTGGATTGGTTAGGAGGCGGGGACATGGAGATATAGAAAGAGGCCTCTGTTTGCAAATGTCTCATCTTCCTACAACCCGGAAGTTGGGCAAATATGGAGAGTTGACTGTATAGTTGTAATTTGAGAGATAAAGTAATTGTCTTCGACAGAAAAAGAATAAGAAAGAGAAGAAGAGAAAGATTAAAAATTAGAGAGATGCAAGGATGGATAAAGAACCAAGAAATGGTTCCTTTCTCCCCGTTCCTCGCGGCGAGCCAACGACACGATGTAAGCCGAGGCGAAGTCCCGTGAAAGGGGCGCTTTGTCTTTACGCCCGCGCCTGAAATATTCAGGACACAACGGAAACCCCATCGGGAGGGGAGGCTACGGCAGCCCGTGTCCGACTCTCTCTCCCGGCTCGACGGAGTCTACACGTACGGGGTCAAACTGACGTCGGGTCCACGGGGATTTGTAACTTTCCGGCCGCCTCGGAAGCCGCTTTCCAGACGGTAAACTCCATTACGGCTGTGACGTTCATTTTTATGGCTTGCGGAGCAGCATTCGCTTCGGGACGCGTATCCGTTCGACTTTTCGTGCCGGTCTTGCACGGGGCCATACGTGTGTAGGTCTCGTTTCCGTCCGCGAACAGTGATTTCTCGAAGAGCGAATGGAGCTTCTCGAAGTTGAAACGAGATGACGAGTGTTATGAAGATATAACGGAGTCGCCTTTGATGTTGGGTGCCTTATTGTGTATTAAAAAGAAGTCGGAGAAGAAAATTTAGCATTGGCCAGATATCAGACGGAAGAGGGGAAAAACCAAAACGCGTGGCCGCTACACGCGGAAGAAGTGAAACTTTCTACCCATCAGTATCGCGGCCACGCGTTTTGTTTTTTTTTCAATATAAATTTCTGGATCAACACCAATAATTTGTCGTATGTTTTATCGGCATTTTTCAAGTCGTCCCTGAACCATAAACGATCACATACAAAGCACACCAAGCCGAAAGGATTGTCCTTTAATTTTTTATTGAATTTAATATGAATTTTTTTATCCTATCTAATAAAATCCAGCACGATATAATCGAAAATCGTGGTCACCTATCCCCATTGGTTAGTTGATAATGGATATCGATAATCGAAAGTCGTGGTCACCTATCCCCATTAGTTGATAATCGATATCGATAATCAAAAGTCGTGGTCACCTATCCCAATTGGTTAGTTGATAATCGATATCGCTATAGTATTCGATAATTAAAGCGGGGAAATTCAATTTGATAAAATTAGTGTTGAAGTAAATTGGTTAGTTGATAATCGATATCGCTATAGTATTCGATAGTTAAAGCGGGGAAATTCAATTTGATAAAATTAGTGTTGAAGTAAATTGGTTAGTTGATAATCGATATAGTATTCGATAGTTAAAGCGGGGAAATTCAATTTGATAAAATTAGTGTTGAAGTAAGAATATAATAATTGACATTATTATCCAGACACACGTGCATCTATTCACATGAAATGGTCGTATCAAACTGTCGAGAATACGGCGGTCTTAACCGGATGTACAACGCAGTACAACGTAGTTGAAGATGTTTCCATCATACTATCGTAACTGAGACAAAATATTAATTATATTAATTAACTATTTTTTTAAAGTGACAATAATTTTATTTCACTGCTTTAATCACATATCACATATTTATTGTAACGCATGATCGAAACAATTAAATAATGGATGGAAACAATGAAATACATTTAAAAATTATTAAATGTTTAGTTGAGATATAACCATTTTTTTCTCTCACTGTACGTATACCTATAGGTGAAAACATGATCGTAAAGTTGTCTTTCATAGATGTCCATTACACCAAATAAAAAATGAAGAAAATAGTATCTTATGTCATTAGGCGGAAATCCGAGGTTTTTTTAGACTGTGTTTAATTAGGTGCCTTCGGCGAGCCTCTTCCCCCCACCATGTCTCGTGCTGCGACCTAAACACAGTCTTAAAAATCCGAGGATTTCAGCCGCGAATGACATAAGATTTTTTCTCACGAATGCCCATTTCTCAAAACAAAACAAACAGAAGTATACACGGCTCATTTCACGTTGCGTTTATCAGTTTGGAAAAAGGCCGACTTCGTCCACAGGTCGACTCCGGGACGAAACGCTCCGCCGATTAGATGGCGACCACATCTTTTCGCCACAAAATATTTCGTTATTTTGCAATAGTTTTGAGATATTAGCAGTTTTATGAAAAAATCAGGAACTCTACTCTACCAACTAAATTATATGGAGATTTCCAATTATTGTTATCAGGAAGAAGCCTCCCCGCAGTCGTTCTATGTTTTTATGTTCAAAAAATAGCTAATATAACCCAAATCACACCTTATAACTCACGATCATGGAAATCGTAAATGTTATGAAATACGTTTTAGGCGCGCGCTTGCGCGTGCAAATGGTCTAGCGAGCATTAAATATAGTGTAAAGAATATCATGTGTTTATGGGATGTATCTTCATCCAGCAACTTGAAAATCTTCTGCATTCTTCAGTGCTTTGGACCGGTGTTGGTCTACATTAGCAGATACATCGATATTTGATATTGTGTTAATTTTATTCTCTCTCTCCATTCTCGAATTCGTTCTGCATTAGTTTTAGCTGGTGCCTTCGTTATCGCTTTTTTTACACGTTGCCTGTCACGAAACTCTTTTGACCGTTGTTTTCCTGTTTTTGCCATAATAATTGAGGGGCTTGGAAGTAAAAGGGTTTAAGTGCATTTTTGGTAGGTCTGAAATAATTGGCTTTAAAGTTAACTTCAATTTAAAAATTCGAGGAATAAATTGCAAAGACTGTGTTAATATTTTAATTATTAAAATATTAACGCAGTTTTCTGACCTTATTACGCCATAAAAAAATGAATGTCCTTTTGGCATTTCAATCGTCTTTTACGGCACTTACGTTCTTTTGGCATTGGACACGCGATATGTATAATTGAAGATGACTATATACGAATAGAACTACCCTTTTCCTAGTATAATAAACCTGACAAATCTAAGTTCTACGTCATTTTTTAAATAAAAATTGTATTTAAAATAAAAACGCAATATCAGTAAATTCTGTAAGGATCGATACCTTAATTAACAGGACTCGATTCGGAGGAAATACCAATTATTATTAACTTCATCTCTTTAGAAAGCCATTTATTTTGAGAACAAATAATTCCATCAAGGGCGACCGAGTTCCACCCCTCCAAATACGTAATCACGGTCGCTCCGAGCAGATGAACTCCCGCTATTGAAGAACGAAGACGCTTCGGAACGCGTGCGGCTCGCGAAAAGGGTCGCGGAAGGGTTATTACGATTACCAATGAACGCGCCTCCTCGCACCCTCCCCCACTCTGTCAATTTCAATTACCGCAGCGGTACGGACGCCGCTCATTAGCCGTTTCTAATTCTTGAGGGATACCGTCGTCTTAAACGCGTAATGTGCGACTCTCTCTTGAAGAGAGAGAGAGAGAAATAGGCGGGGGGGATGAGTGAGCGAGAGAGCCTACCTTCTTCGTCCCACCTTCCCGCACGCTACTTTAAATATCGACGCCTAATGGAGGCGTCGCGGCGCCCGTATTCTGTTTATTCAAATTACCCCGTCGCCTCCCCGTCGCTCGCCGCCAATGGAACTCTCACTTACCCCTGCCCTTCGTCGCCGCGGGAGCTCCACCCTAGCTTTCGATTTTGCTTGCCAAGTTTTCAATGCGCCGCGCGCTCTGATTTCTTGCGTACATTTCCGCGACGAGGAAATACGTTTCTGGGATTTCTTCGCGACGAGACTCGAGCTATATGCAGCGTCGCGTTTTTCATCACGTGGATGTTGGGCTTTGTCGAAGTCTCTTTGATGATTAGTGAGAATAACAAAGGTAACTTTTTGTTTCATCGAATAGTTAGATTGAAGAACGAGAGGGCAATGGTGTACTAGGATTGATCCGAGTCGAATGTCTTAATTGAAAGGTGAAAAGACGAAAGTATAATATCTAGATTGATCTTAAATAGATCTGGACCAGAGAAATAATATTTAATATTGCTTTTAGGATATATGGAAAAATGTCGAAGCTAACAGATTTCTAAACAAGAATTTCAGAAAGTGATTTAGTTTTCACTCTTTTTTTAAACGTTGGCTTCTATAAAAATGTAAAGCTTAAAGTTTCTAATTAGAAAAGAAGCCCTGAAAAAATCTATATCTTTAAAATATCCGTGACAAGATGATGGCATATCTAAATTGATCTGAAATAAATCTAAATCAAAGAAACAATAATTGTTTTTAAGATTTATGGAAAAGTCCTGGAAGCTGATATTTTTTAAAATAAGTACTTAAGAAAGTAATTTGGTTTTCGCTTTTTTTTTTTCGAAACGCTGGCTCTTATGAGAATTTCAAGATTAAAAAGACGCTCATAGGGATCTTTATCAAAGAACCCCTAATAGTGTCTGTTTTTGAAAAAATGCTACATTTCCTTAGTTGGACCAGTTGAATTTAGGCCAGTTGCTACATGACACCAATACTCAGACACGATTTTGTCTCCGCACGGAGAGAAAAAAAAGAGAACATCTAACCTAGAGAGAAGATGAGGAAAAAGTGTCATTTTTCTGACTAACTGTGCACCGAATTGACAGACGGTAGAATTTTTCCCCCTTTGGAATGAGATTTTTCCATCAAAATCGAAAAGTAATTTTTGATAAATAAACTGGTAAAATTTAACCCATGTAAATGTAAATTTTCCTTGCTAAAAACGACAAATCATACATTATTTTATTTCTCAAAAAAAAAAGAGTATTAATAAGGATTCAAATTTGTCAGGGGGGCTATTCTCGACGCGTGAGAAATGTTTTTCGTGGACGAAAAGTAATTCGTTAACAGAGGTAAAGTTCCGTCGCTCACTTTCGTTAATGATTCGAAAATACCTTCCAAGATAGATCTCGTCGACGAAATGAATTTTTTCACACGAAAAATAATTTCCCATACTCCTCTCCCCGTGTTTACATCTCTTAGCAAAACGTCTTCTTTTTAGTATCTTGTTTAATCCCTTAGCGACAAACCTTCTTTAAGATTCCGTTGTAGTGGGGTTACGGACAACGGAATACTTAATTCTGATTGGCCTATAAGACCGAATGTAACATTAGCACTTGTCGGTGAAGATTTTCTCCAGGAAAAAGGGAAAACATCCAGTGCAGAAGAATATATGTTGACCATAAACTGTAGAGCTACTACTATACTGCTGCGTAGTTTTTATTTTATTTTGCTGGAAATTTGAAAATTCACCGAAAATTCCCTTTTTTTCAGAAGAATAATTTTCCAGCCCTTTGATAATTTCTTACCTATCTCACTGTAATTTCTGGTTGATTGTCACAATGGTGCAGCGTTACCCATAAAAAAGGGGAATTTTTTACTTTTTTTTTCTCCGTGCGGAGGCCATCGATACTCCTCAGGATCGCTCAGCCACGACACTATGTAACGTACTCCTGATCTTTTGGTCCTCCCCTCTCCACCCCTTCATCCCTATAAACCACACTTCGAACGAATCCAACCAAGCAAACTGATCCCCCGCGTCGTCTCCGGGGATCCAGCCATAATCTCGTCGAATGATCGTCGGACGTCCCGACGATAGTCGTCGCGGGGAAACGGTTGCGCGCCGGTGGTATTTACAGCGCTCTTAGCAAGAGTTGATCGATGGATCGCTCGTACGCATTGACCGTCCGTCGGTTGGAAGTACAAGGAGCGGTAGATCGGATTCGCTCGCCATGCGACATACACACGGCTGTCGTCCGCTTCCACCCCAACCCCTCCCGTGTGTCGATACCCATATTCATCGCGACACAACCCCTCGGAGCTCCGCTTCTCAAGTCGGATATAATGGGGGAGTGATCGATTGGTTGTATCGATAACTTTTCTTCCGGGTTCTCGAGTGTCACCCTCGTCGTCCTGGAGCCGTTGATACTTACTCGGATATTTTTGCGAGTATTAATTCGCGCGGAGTGTCGGTAATAAAAGAAGTGCACGTGAGGATTTTCGGATGTTTTTACAGTGCGGTACAGTAGCTTTTCTTTTGAGAACATTAAGGTCTCTCATTCCAAGTTTTCGAGCGGTTTAAAATTGGTAGTACTGATGACATAAAGAAGTATATTAGACGATGTTTCCTTTCCTTAATATTTTTACGGATACGAATGAATTAGAACTTATTGTAGATGGTCCTCTACATCTCCCAATGCATTGCTTCTTAAAAATAATATAGCCTCGATGTTTATTATTCGCTCGTCAAATAACAAGCAAATTGCCAACGAAGCAGACAGGTACATGATTTTGTACTAAGTATATTAGATATTTAGAATACTTACAATAAATTCCGACATCGTTACGACCCGTATCTCATCTCGTGGAATCTAATAGAGCTCGATTCAGGAGGTCCGTTGATACCCGTTAGAGGAAATCGTGTTATTACGATTTCATGTAATTAGGAGCTTTTTCGCGATGCATTCTGTCTACGCAACTGTTATTGCGTCTTCAACTGATGAGTATTAAAATGTTCCGAGTGCCCTATCCCTTGATTTAAGCAAATAACAATGCTGAATACTGAAACTCTCAATCTACGCTTTCCCTTGAATTCGACTAATAATATTCCTGGAAATTTATACATATATGCATGTTATTGGTTGAAATCAAGAGAAAGCGTTCTTAGATTGTTCCGATACCCGGAAATATTGTTTGTCAAACCCAAGGGAAATGGTACTCAGAGTATTCTGAGCTTACAATTATAGTCAATTGAAGACACTCTATAACAGTTTCGAGAGAGAGAGAGAGAACCGATGTATCGCGGAAAAGCTCCTGATTACGTGAAATCGTAATAATACGATTTCTCGCAATGGGCATCAACGGACATCCTGAATAGAGCTCTAATGGATTCCACGAGGTGGAATACGGGTCGCAACGATGTCGAAATTTATCGTAAATACTCTAAAAATCTAATATAGCTCAAAATCGTGTACCTGTCAGCTTCCTCCGTTACTTTACTTGCTATTTTGACGAGCGAATAATAAGCATCGAAGCAATATTTTTTAAGAAGCAATATATTGGGATGTGTAGAGGAACATCTACATTAGGTTTTAATTCATTCGTATCCATAAAAAAAATTTTTTTAAAAGAGATATAGTCTAATATTCTTCTTTGTGTCATTAAAGCGTATGTCCAACGCAGTACTATCAATTTTAAACCGTTCGGAAACCTGGAATGAGGGACCTTAAACCGTGATAGTTCCCACGTAAAAAAAAAGTATGGCTAAAGTATGGCGGGAGTCTGGGAAAGTTAAACCAAAAAGTATGCCTACGGATCGTTTTTCAGATTTTAAGTCAGACAATTTTTTCGTATCGACGGAAAAATAAAACTTACTCGACTTATACCAGCTGTACCTTTTTGATTCAATTTTGTTGTATAGGTTCTTCATTATAACACTTTAATGGCTTGTTCGATAGAAAAATATTATATAATTCATTGGAAATAATTTGAGTTTAATAAAATAATTGATTGAAATAATACCAACTGACAGGAACAGACATTGATTACAACATAACTTCGTATAAACAACTGAGCTCTAATTAAAGAGCGCATCGTTTACTGGCTGAAAGTCTGGGACACAATTTATAGCCATACTTTTTTGACTCAATTTTTCCCAGACTTCCTCCATGGTTTAGCCATACATTTTTTACGTGGGTTTACATTACAATTTACTTGTTTCTAAGGAAAAAATGTTCTTCAGCACAGTAGGGGCATCCAAAAACCCTTATGCATACCTCGTTTACTACAAGTACAATCAAATTGACTGGTAAACCCTTCTGAGGTCGCGCCTTTTCACCCAACGTTTCTGGTCGCGTGATGACGGCCATCCCGCCCGTGTATTGCAGAGCGCGATGTTGCTACGTCATACGGCGATCAGTAACGAGACACGACTTCCATTGCGTTGTCGCTGGCAACGTCATAGACCAAATTTCTACTGCGAATCTGGTTGCACAGTGAGGACGGCCCCGCATTTTCCGCGTCACGCTTCATTAATATATCTTTTTCAATTTTTCTAATGAATGCAGAGCTATCATATTATAATCATCGTATTCACGGCACTTCAATGAAGGAATACGTAGCCGGTGATCGTTCAAATCGAGGTACTTAAGCAATTATGACGATTTAAAAAAAAAGTGCGGGGCCGCCCTCATCACGCGACCTCAGAAGGGTTAATCCTTTCGTGAGTTATCACGAAAAAAAAGTTCTTCGAAGGACTAACTGTTCTCGTGGTTCTTTCATTCGAACAATGCTGAAATATACTGTGAATCGATGAATCGTTAGAGAAGAAGGGAGAAATTTATATTCGACTCGCGTTGCCCCTTTATGAAACCTATACCCCGGGATAACAATTTATTTGTATAACATAATAGTTAATAAATATGTATTGCAATATAACGAAATAAGGATTTCGTTCAAACAAGACAATATTGACTAATTATTGGAATGTCAATTTGATTTAAAACAGTTACCAGTGATAATTAATGTGTATCTATTTACATCAACGAAATATTTATTTCGCAATACTCAAGCATACATTTGTTAAATATTAATAAACTGTTTTGTCTGTGCATTATTTGGAAAAATTATCAGAATTCTAATAGCAAACCGCGATCAATTCACGAGCTTCGTATCGATACAATTTACTGAAAGTATTAGCATGCAAAGTATAATAATAATATTATTACGTACGAACAGTGATATTATCCACGCATAAACAAAAATAGAAAACCAAACAATTTTACCACGAAAATGTTCAATCCCAAATATTTGCTTTTTTTCTCATGTGTTCGAAAGATTATTATTAAACATTGAAATCATATAAAGTTATTACACACTGGCTCCCATGAAATTGACGACCCATTATACAGCGAGGGCGCACGATAAAATACATACCGGGGTCAACATTAATTTTCTCTAACACAGGACGAACCTGCACTCGTGCTCTGAGAGGAAATTCACGCAATAATGCACGAGCGAACGAGCGATGCAAAAGCATGTTTAATTATGAGCGAGCGAGGACAATATGAAAACGTATTTAATGAATGACTAATGCATCGCTGTTTAAGAGGATCGCTGCGTTTCCTTTCGTTTCCGTAAGCGCTCGTTTTTATTTAATTTCCGTTTTGGCAAAGCGAACCGCGCTTTTCCCGTGCGTTATAATTTTACGTGATTTCTGTATCAATGCTATAGCCTCCTTGTACTGAGAAAAATAACCTGGTTAATTTAATCAAAATTCTCTGGGGACCATACCGTTTCATGAAATATGGATCTTCCATTTGTGTTTGCTTAAATTGACCACTTTCTGGTTAAAATATACCGAGAAAACTTTGTATTCGTAGTTAATAAGTATTTGTTTGAATATGGCGAAATAAACACTTTATTGAACCAAGTAAATATTCGTTAACTATTGCAATATTTATTTATCAAAATTAAATCCTTTGAGGCAACCATTTAAATGAAATAAAGTTATTAATAATTAACGAACATTTTCTTATTCTAACGAAATATTTATTTCGCCGTATGTTAAATTACATTTATATTAACTGTTAATAAACTATTTTCTCGGTGTAATTAGACATGTAGTTAAAATTACTAAACACGTACATAGTCAGAATAATTAAATATTCGGTTCAATTTACTATAGTGCTGTTTCCCTAACTTTTTATCACTGTAACTTTCCCTTCCCCTGAACGTTCAAACGGTGAGCATCGGGGAATCGTTCCCGCACTATTTTCTTTGCACGCTGCTACGCGATAGACGATCCCCCCCCCCCTCTCTCACTCTTTCGGTCGCGTCGGTCGTGCGTCGTTTCGCTCCGTGTTTGCTTTATTTGTTTCTGGATATGCTTGCCTCATTCTCGTTACCGCCGTGTGTATGGAGTGTGCGTTGTGCCGGTTCACATAGTGCTTTTACTGTCCATCGCCTTTTCGTCGATCCACAAGAGGAATATTTCATATTTTCGAGCAGTGGCTTGCTTCCTAACGGTAGAATCCATTTGCATCTGCCCTCGGCTTTCGCCTACCCGACGACTTGGCCCGATACGACTGTAGGAGACACACCAACCGGCACATGCTATAATACGCAAGTGTGGGCTCTGCAGCAAGTTCCTTGACGCAGATAAGGGTGAATTACGCTACCTCGGAAAGTGTAACAATTATTTCCACATCTGACTATGGAGGTTATGGCAGGCCGGACCGTCGACCCTGCCGCTTTCAAATGCGGCAGGTGCAAGGTACTACGCCCCTAAACTTCGGTATTACCGGCTGCGGATAACCTAGCCGACGCGCCGCCCGCGGCTGTTACTCGTACCATCAATTCTATTACCGCTCCACCTACATCTCCGCGCATGCAGCTTTGGATTCGATACTTTCACCGCCGGTTGAATCGTTATCGAGCATCGCATCGCTCCTCACTTCCTTATGCTCTAAAGTAGACGGCATCGAAGATAAAATGTCGGATCTCAAAATAATTAGGGAGCGGGTGGGCGCAATGAAGGAGGACTTCAAAACTGTGGTGTCTAAAGTGACCAGCCTCGAATCGGTCATGGCGGACCTTCGAAGGCAGTGTGAGCGGCTTAACGCGCGTGTCAGCAACTGTCTCATCCCCTCCTTCAACCCCTGCTGACTTCGACGCTCTTCATCGGCGAATTGATTTCCTTGAGCGCGAACGCTACTACAAGGAAATCCGCATTCATGGAAAACCTGGAGCGCCATGACCCTTAGTGGTCAAGTTTTCCACCAAGACACAGCGAGACAAATGGATCATGCTTAAACGAGCTAAACGACAACTGACAAGAAGTGACGTAGGACCTTCTTATGGTAGTGGCGCGATTTACATTAATGAACGTCTGCCCCCGGCTGCGCGGGAGGCCTTCTGGGAAGTACGTAAACTCGTGGCCCCTGGTCGCCTGAAGGATACCTGAACGTCTGGAGATGCTGTCCATGTCAGGATGGCCGCGTCATCTGCACCTGGACAAGTCTCCTATAGTGCTGACGTTTTGAAGGAAATAAACCCAGATGCGAATACGGACGTGGTAAAGAAAAAACTCAATTCGATGAGGAGCTGTTTCCGGAAAAAGTATAAAAAGGTCCTAGACTCCAAAAGATCTGATTCTGGTAGAGAAGACATTTATACTCCCACTTTGTGGTATTTAAATTTAATAATATTATATAACCAAAGACCAGGAAATACTAAGAAATAGTATAGGAACTGATGACCCCGACTTCATGACTAGAATTGCACAGGTGATCACGTACATATAATGTCCACCCCCATTAACTTCTTTATTTCTAGTGCTAAGAAAATTTCTCAACTGGGCCCCAAATTATAATTCTAATATTATGATAAAAGAAATAATTAATAATAGGAATAATAATAATAAATAAACAGAGTACCTCATTTCAATAAATGAAATAAAGTTAATATTTATGTGTCTATATTTCAAAAACAGTTGAATTTGGGTATATGACATGTTATATAAATTATGTGAAGAGTTTTACGAAGAATTAAAAAATTAATTTATATACAGGGTGTTTCATTGTAGATAAATTATTTTTTTAATTCTTCGTAAAACTCCACATAATTTATATAACATGTCATATACCCAAATTCAACTGTTTTAAAACCTATTAGGTTTATAGAACAATTTAATACGTGAGCGAAAAGTATTTCAAAAATCATGATACACGGTACATAGGTACATGGATATATTTTTAAAATTTTCTTAGCACTAAAAATAAAGAAGTACATGAAAAATCGAAATAATGAGGAATGTAAGTAAATTATTATGTTTTTAGAGTGAAAATGATAGTGATAGTGATGGTGCCGAAGCAGACATCCGAGACCATCTTCAGGAATGTCTCGAAGGCAAACGAAACGTAAACTGGACGGTGACAGTATTCTGCAAGTCGTGGGAGAAAAACTCCAAAATTCACGACCGGAAGATGAGTTCGACATTGGAGGGAGAAATGTAGCAGAGAAATTGCGAAAATTAGTTCCGAATATGAGAATCTTTACGGAGAAACTATTAAACGATACTTTTTTCGAGGCACAATTGGGAACTTTAAACAGATACGCTCACATCACCATTCCACAATCATCTCACTATTCCACAGTTCTGCCTCCTGGCCAGTCTTACTCCAATGTCCACATTGTCAACCATCAATCGAGTACAGCAGACTCAGTAGGGCAATTGTTCTCTTAATTTTCCACTGAATAACATGTTCCATTGTTTGTACTATATACGGAGAATTTGTATCTTACCTAAATAAAGAAACACACAAAACGTCTTCTTCTCCTTTATTGACGTGTACAGTATAGGTTAGGTTATATATATAGTGATTATATAAGAACATAATAATGCGATGCTAAAACTACCAAGAATTGTGACGTAATTAATATATCTCTTATTGTCCTTAATATGTAATGCAATCATGTTGCCAAGGTACACGCCCAACATGGTTAAAGTACCTTAAAAATTGTTCTCGAACGTTTTTCGCCTACTGGCTTGCGTGACGATTATGACCACGTTGCAATGGGACGATTCTTATATTTTCTGGTTCAGGACCAACGTGTACGGAATTAACACTCTTATCAATACCTCCAGATACCCAAATATGAGTCACATTTTGATCTTAGAAAATTATGCAGTACACAACATGTTAATACTACTTTTTCAATTTTGTCAAGTTTCACATTAATTTCGGTATGCAAAATGCGAAATCGGGAAGCTAAGATTCCAAATGTACATTCCACAGTATTTCGGCGTGACCGTGTATCGGCACACTACTTCTCCCGCCTCCTTTTGGCGGAACAAATCTCACCTCGCATCTCCTCGGGAGAGAGAAAGAGAGACGCACAGAGGTCCCCGGAGTTCTATATAACATCTAACCCACGACTCGGTCGGATGCGAGAAAGAAATACGGGAGAACGCCTCTGTATCGCTTGTACCATTTCGGTAACTGTGCCTATCTACGCCACTCTAGCGATGGCATATACTTGTAGTCTCCTTGTGATATCGAAAAACAGGAAAAGAGGGGGCGGCGAAGTGGAAGAGGGACGTAGATACAGAGAAAACTTACGACCTCTCGCTGAGAAACTTTTCCGCGTTCGTGTGGGTATAATTCATATTTCACGTTACGATAAAAGCGAATTGGGAAGCGATACCGAGGCGATTATGGGTAAATTCACGTTGGGTTGGAACTCCTCGTGCAAAGGGATAAATTATCGGTATAAAGTTCTTTGACTTTTTTTTTCTTATTCTTCAATCTAGCGAGTACTCTTCTCGTATAGGGGTGAGTAATATCGAATAATCATGGTTTGCGTGGCGATACAATCGATAATCCTTGAACACATAGAGTCTAAATCGTAACGTTGACACATAACCAGGGTATGTACCTATGCCAAACCCCAAGAAAACAGTATATTAATAGTTAATACATTTAATTATAATACAAATATGACGAAATAAATATTTCATTCGGACAATATATGTTAATTATTAAAATATTTGTTTTATTCAAACAGTTGCCTCATAGGATCCAATTATGCCAAATAGATATTGTAATAGTTAACGAATATTTACTTTGTCCAACAAAACGTTTATTTCGCCATATCTGAGCAAACATTTATTAACTACAAATAAACTGTTTTTTCAGTGCATACTTTATTATCGTATTGTGACTATATTAACTGCATGCCGTTTGGAACAATTTTAAACTTTATTTTTTAAAATTCTCTGTTAAATTATAAGAAATAAAACTACGTAAATGAAATATTGGTTTGATGTTTACTTCCAAAGATATTTAAAAATAAGTAAATTAAAGTGTAACGAAAGGGCGTGCATTTCAAAAATCGACAGGAGATAGCACACTCCACCCTGTCTCTGTCTCAGGATTACATAAGTAAATTCGCGTCGATCGTATATTAAGAAAAATCTCAGATAGCGCAACGGTTTGATTATTCTACATTTCATTCGAAACAACGTGAATATTGTATTCGAAGAACTGCAATTGAAGAAAATAAAATTTAATTGAATCGAACAATATTTATTTAGAAATGTTTCCAAATAAATAATATTTGATTTAACAAAATTTTACTTCATTCAATTAAATCGTATAGTATAGCATCGAATAAAATATTCATAGCTTGAAATTAAATTTAATCGTATTAAATAATCGCTCCAAGTACACCTGAGACTTTTCTCAGTATAGGTACATCGACTCTTCCCGTTGACGAAAAACTTTTCGCATCCATCAAAATAACTTTTCGTCTATTATACCATATGCAATATTTACGATACGCGTGAAGCGGAAAAAGTTGCACGCGAAGGGAACGCGAGACGATACCATTGGGTTAGAGAATTTCATGTGCACATATCGATCGAATAAATTTCGCTTCCGAAAAAAGTTTCTGACGCCTGAGCATAACATGGGTTTATAGGCTAAACTTCCTATTCCAAACCAAATACCCAATTACGATAAAAATAAAATACGTAGTACTCATGCTCCGTGAAAAAAAAAGTACCTTCTCTTCGTCGAATCCACGTTAAAACATCAAATCGCGCTAGCGAATTCAACAAAAATAAATGTATTTTACGAAATTGCGAGAACCGGGGATTTTATTTCGATCTATTTTTATTCGCACATTCGTTCGAATGCAGGAGGAAAGAAAACACTCTCTCGAGCAGAACTGAACATAAAGGACGAATCCTGGAAGAGCTCAGTTTATTTTTCCCGAACCCAATCTCGTAAAGAACGCGTCGCGTCTTCTCAAGAGTAGTTCGAAGTTCCAGCAGCCTTCCAGTTTATCGCGTCCCCCGAAGCAACGGGTATTGGAAAGTTTATAATGAATTCGAAAAGCGATCGACCGGCGACGTTCATTTGGCCCCTGCGAATTATTCATATCTCTTCCTCATTTTATGCGAACTCGCGGAAGAGTCGTTCTTCGCTGGAATTTACTTGCATCATCGAAATTTCATGTATCTGTACTCCACAAATTGCTCCGGTTTCGCGATGCAATCCCAGCGATGCCATCGGCAGCATTAGACTCAAGCATGACTGGGAGAGCATTGCCAAATCGAATTTGCAATTAAACACACTTCAGCTAATGGTTGAGCAACGAGGTAAGAGCCTGCTCGGTGCATCTCGCCTCATGGAAACGAAGTTAAGGCGAGTAGCGAGAGATACAAACGGAAAATGAGGGTTGCAAGCAACTTATAATGGCGAACTAGAGGGTGAAGCGTGTCACAGAAGACAACTGTGTATCGTGTTGACGTTGTTTCAATACTCCTTGGTACATAATTTTACTGGAAAAGTAAAACAAATTGCATATTATAAACAAAATGCACAGCATCTAAAAACATAATGTACTGCACCTTGCGTAAATAAATAAATAATTTATTCGCTTATGAACCTACTCGAAAATGAGTTCGCGATAACGATCTATATATCGCGTCACTGATGCGAAAAGGTCGTATATTATGCCAAAAAGTGCCTCTGTAAAGCCAAAAGAGCGTATACAAATTTTGTTATTTGCTCAAATTTACTTAAATGTGAAAAAATAATTTGAAACTTAAAAGCAAAAAGGCGTATCGACCATATGCTATACTTACGCCTTTTTGCCTTTAATCTTTTAAATTTTCATTTCACCATTTTTCGACCTTTTTTATGTATTTCTATCAGTTGCGAGAACAAATTTTTTTTACAAGTCCTTTTGACTTTTACGATACCAAAAGGGCGTAAAGTGGCGTGTGCGACCTTTCGACATCAGTAACGCGATTTCACTCGACTGAATAAAAAAAAAGTGATTTCGAGTGAATAAAGTACATGCACTTTACATAACACGAATACAAATGCGTAATGATGAAAACTTTCTTTATCCAGAATTTAATTTTATCCACTCTATGGAAAAAAGTTCCCATATTTAAGGGAAATTCAAGCACCTAAAACGAAGTACCTAAGTTCGTCCCTGTTCATCGCAGGTTCTAATGTAATACAGGGGCCAACTCAATTGTCTCATTTTATCCCACTCCTTTCTACTATAAAAATCTCAATAACGAAGTGTCAAAACAATTATGTCACGCTGCAAGTCCGCAAATCACCCGTAAACTATTATCACGATTCGCGTTAAATATAAATTAATCAAGAGTGACGCAGAGCGCGCGCACCACGAATTCATCGGATTATTTCGATCATTAATATTGTCCATCGACCAAACCGACCCGTCGATCGTCGATGTACTCCAGCGGAACATTACGTACGCCTTGCGGTCATCGCGACCCCATCGCGCGCGCGAATCTCCTCCGCAAAATTTCTAATAATGCAAAGCGACCCCTTCCCCCCCCCCCCCCCCCCGCGCAGAGCGACCGACGAACTATTCTCCCAGAAAAACGCCAAAACATTTCGCCGAACTATTTTAACCCCGCGCTTTAAATTGGCGCCGGTGGAATTTCGGTCGCGGGGAGGGCGATAAAAGTAATTCTCCCATTCGCCGCTCGGTGGTATCCAATACGGAGGGAAGAGCCAGCATCTCGTTAGCGAGATAGCGAGAGAAGTCCGAGAGAGGGAAGGGGACATCCGGCCGCGGCATCGCGAATTGGATCCCTTCGAGAGACGCGCAAAACCGAGTGTTCGTCGGTAGGTGTTATATCCGGAAGTTGCGGCGCGCGTTTACAAGATGCAGCAGTGCAGGGGCCTCTCGAGACGAATTCGCGGTAAATGGGATTCCCCCGCCAAGACCCGAATGGCCGTGGCAGAACTGCTGCGGGCGCGGAAAGCCCCGGACGAGAAACAATGCGCTTATGCGCATTTGCATCGGGTGTGAGCGCTGGATTCGAAGTCGCGACGCTTTGTCGCCGTTCTGCGATTGAGAGATTGTCGAGAGGAGCGGCGTACGCCGGCGGGGTGCCGGAATGTCTGAAGATTATCGAGACGTTCAATATTTTGTTAATAATTGGAGGAAAAGGATTTCTTTTTATACGAGTGCATTAAGCGTAACGAATGCATTATATTGCGAAAATCAATACATTTGGAGAAAAATGCAGTTGAATGAACTTTAAATCTAATATTTAATTAATACAATTGTATCTTAACAATTTTATAATGATTAATTAAAATAATGACTTAGTATAAGTTTAAGCTTTATTTGTGTTAATGATTTTTTGTATTTAATGTTTTACACGTTAAAAAATGTAATGTGTTTTTGAATAGTTCTAAGGACACATTTATTCGATTAGAATGAATTTCGATTGGATGTATATGTACATTGTTAAAAGTTCCGTTTGAAAATTCAAGTGAAGTACCTAACTGAAGTAATTATCAATTAAATTTGTATCTATAAGATATCATAGAAAATAATAAATTGTCATGTCTACCATATGTTCGAGCGCAAAGTATACATGGAGACTTGTAGTTTTGTTTTGATTCATGTCGACATTTTGGAAAGTTCAATTGCGCATGGGCAGTAATATTCCTTAAGAAATGGCCTGTGTGAATCAAAATAAAACTACGAATCCCCATGTGTACTTTGCACTTAGGCGTACAGTATAATATCCTTTTGTTTCAAATTTTATTTCAAAAAAATTAATATTGAGACATGGTATAAGTATTTTATAATAGTACAACTGAAAATTCAGGCTTTTTCGATACTTAAGATTCAAACTATTTTTAGCAATGCAAGTATTATTGATCTACATAATTGAATGTTATTTAAATTAAGCAATTCTTTTCCTCAGCGTAATAGTAATATATGCAGCATTGATAATAACAGCCACGAAAGACTCCGAATTTTATAACTGTAGTTATTATAACAATTTACTTTAGTATTTTCGCTAATTAGTCAAATTAAATGGTTACTTGTGTCGCTCGCAAAAGTTGTAAAGCGAAATATACATTTCTGAAATTGCTCACCATTTTCATACATAATCACATGGATGTAACGCTCCATGGTCACCATAAAGAGGAGCTTTCATGTCGATCGTGTCTCCCCTGAAGAGTGTATTTGACAAACATTCGACGACGCTGTATTGTTACAACGAGACAAACCGAGCGTTTCCGGTAAATGCCGCGATATTCCTGGTACTCGGGCGACAATTGTTGGACAGATATTCCACGGTCGTTACGGATGGCGATGAGCTTCGTAACCGTATCAGGTGCATTTACGCTTCCCCAGCGATCAATGATGTCACAACTGGTACAAACTGGATTTGGAAATAGTTAGAGCCGACCAAGTGGGACTACTAATAATCAGAATTTGACGTTTTCGCAATAATCGCAGTGTGTTGTAAAATTTGGAAATAATATTCTTTAACTTTTTAGGGTTTTTCAATCTGAAATAACTTTTTTTCTACGAACCTCGTATATTTATAAAACCGATGCAGAATTGGCTACAACGATTATTTTTCCGGACGGGGATACTCTGATTTAAGTAAAATATCAAAATTGGCATGAGATAGTCGATATTGTATATTTTGCATATATACTGAGCTCTGCCATAACGCCTATATTAAACTGTCACAATTCACGATTAATTAATATCTTACTGAAATGGTCATTAAGAGACCTTGACATTTTACACACATGAAATATAACACTAAATTAGAGTATACACAGAAATTTAGATTTGTATCTAATATTAGCCACGGCGATCCAACACCCTTAAGAACCTTTCGTGTGATAAAATTCGCGACCGTATACTTATCAACATTCGACGATCCTTTTCGACACGGTTACGTATGTATTATATAACCGTCACTATATACCAAAAAGCTAAATTTTTAAGCAGAAGCATTTTAAAACTTCCAATCTCAAAATGAAATCGAAATAATGCGGCTTTATGTGGATGAAGTATTTAGGATTTTTATGTTAAGAGATGAAAAAAGTAGATATAACTTGCTCCACACACCGATTACTGCTGATTTAATGTCACTGTTGCGTGCGGCAAAAATTTCGTATAGTGACACTTTTGGATTATATGTGCGAATTGTTGTACTACAGAAATTGCAACGTCATCGCGAGCGGTAGCTGACTCTGCTCTAATTGTGTCAAATGTATTTACACATTCGCTGTAGCGCGAATGTACACAGCGCTTCGGTAATACCCGCGCATACCCGTTCGTTACAAGGAAACGTCCTTTGATATTCGGATACGGCGGCATGAGCGACGAATCCTCGGAATATTCGTGTGGTAACGTGCGGCGGCGGACGATACAGAGGCGATTGCCTCCAGGACCTTCGCCGAACTTGACGCAACGCGGTATTCAAATTCTCCCCTCTCTCTCTCTCTCTCTCTCTCTCTCTCTCTCTCTCTCTCTCTCTCTCTCTCGCCCGTGTAATAATAAATACGCCCACGCGTGCAAGTGCCCAAGAGGATCTCCCTCGAGAGTTCGTAGGAGTTTCCACGCCGTTCGTGGGAATAGAACTGACGTCGTTGGTGCAACGGCGCTCGCTTCATCGCCTGGCTTATAGATACAATTACCACTTAATGTATCGGCTCCGTTAATATCTATGGAGCGGCTATAAAATTCGTTATTATTACCCGATATTAGAGGCTATGGCGTCGATGCGATGTATACGACGATGGTTTCCCGCTGGAAAATCGGATTAAGGGTGCCTTTCCGGCTCGACGCTTTATCGCGGCGTCGCCTTGATGGCGAGAGTTTCCGTGATGTGAAAGGTGTCGAAAGTTGTCCGTAGCGATTGTTAGATTACATCTATATTTGGTATCATAAAATGTATAGTACCACAAATGTCATTATGGGTAATAAAAAATCCTTTTAATCCCAACTGGCATCGTGAGATGCTAAAAGCCCCAATCAAACGGACTACTAGTTGTAAAATTGAGAGTCAAAAATGTCCAGAGTTAAAGTGGGATAAACGCTTTGGTTGAAGAGGAAGTTTAAAATCGATTATCTTGAAAATGATTGCAGATATGGAAGAAAAGTTCAAATGTAAAATGCTCGTCTATGTTTTTATTATAAAAGAGCTGCTTTTGATTTTTTACATATCTCCACTGCGTTTTGAGATAATCGCGTTTGAAGTTAGCGATAACTGGGGCGTTTATCTCACTATTACCTTATAGTACTCTTGTGTTATGAAATAAAGAATTATACTACGACTGAAGCATAATTCGGTCTTCCCATAAAAAAGATATTCACATTTTTAAAATAAATTTGTAATCTGTATGCATATCTAATATCATGCGAAAAAGAAAATGTCCGAAAAAACCATTATTCGCAGTTACATCACATTTCTCTCTACAACGTTGTGACATCATCGAGACACAAGAGAGACGCACTTGTGCCAAACAACGAGGGCGAGAGAGCTAGGCTTGCAACACGATGACGTAGCTGAATTTCTAAATGTCGTTTTAAAGCTCAAATAAGGCCGAAAATAAAAGATGAAAAAATTCGGGGTAAATGATTTTGTGTAAATTTTTCGAATCTGCGATAAAAAAAAATTGCGAGAAAATCGAATTTTACTAAACCGACCGATAAAAAAGAACGACACTCTCACTAACGACGATGTATATAGATTTTTTAATGTATTTCTTACGCATCACGAGAGAGAAAATAATCGAGTGACACCACGTTCGATTTTACGATCGTAACCGCGACCTTATCGTACGTTTATTGCATCGCTGCATTTCGCGAGTGAACGCGAATGCACTGAATGCGCACTGTGCATAGGTACATCGCATACGCACACGCGTTACGTACGGGTGTGTGGGAAATCAATGCAACTTGGCTGTAAAATATTTTCAAAAGGACACGACCCGCTATATTCAGTTAGCATAACTTTCCCGGGCGAGTGCGTTGCTTGCGGAAATTGGGCGGTGCACGTGAATGCATTATTTCGATGCGCTTTCGAAAAGGGCCAAACGAGAGAGGCCAAAGGGTAATTCGATAAAATAGAGTGACGAAGGTTGAATGTAATCGCCTCACTTTGCGATGTTTCTTTCCGGTATTCATTTATTTTTAAATTCGCGATAGTTACAGTTATGCAGGTGCAATTTTCTATGTTAGCGCTTTGCATGTATAATCGTAACTGCACACGGAGATAAAGAATTAGTAAAAAATTACGGAAAAACCCATGAATTTTTACAGTTATCTCAGTAACAGGGCCGCTCGAGGTGAAACATTGAAGTTTCTAATAGCCCACAACGTATTTTTTACAGTTCGTAATAGTATAAACATCAGTTTATGCGGTAAAATTTACCAATTTCCCATTAATATGTGTCGGGTGTTACGGGTTTATACTGTTACGAACTGTAAAAAGTACACCTAATAAAACATTACATTTTTCACCTCTAGAAGTCCTGTTACTGGGATTCACTGTACAAATTACTAATCCATTTTCTCCGTGCACTGATGTGAAAAAAATAACTCGGTAATTTAACAAAAATTTTGGAGATAATGAACAAAATGTTTGGTTAAAAATGTGGATGCTGCATCTGTTTGATTAAACTGATCACTTTTTGGATAGAATAATTAAATATCTGGTATAAGTGACCAGTATTTCCATTAGAATAACTAAACTCGTTCGACCAGATGTGTTTTATCATTTTAGCCTAATTATTTTTCTCACAATGTGAGTTTAACTATTTTACACTAGCGATTAATCAATTTAATTAATTTCACGGAGCTTTTTTTCTACGCATAGTTTGCGATATTAATGTCTCTCTCGAATTTTTCACTGAAATATCGATTAAACTGTACCTACCGTAGATAGTTTTGCGAGGGGGTTTCCTCGTACCTACTTGCAAAGTTCTGACCGATAATGAAATAATCTTCTAAGGGAATCTGTGAGTAGAAAATGCAAAGGAGTCGAGGAAGTATTTTCTTCGCCGAGAATTTTTCCGCGCCGAAGAAAATCGGAAAAGTTTCAATAAGTCCAGAACAGCCGTCGAAGTTCGGTCCAGTTTCTCCGCTCACCGCACGTGCGCGGAAGACTGTTTAAATTGTAATATACTAACAGCGTTTTCGACGACGCACTCGAGAAAATTTCCAACGAGATTTTAAGAGTACAGTACCTACTATCGATTGTAGTAGGTACATCTAGGTAAATTAACTCGTACAAAAATTAGTACGCGTAAAAAAATGTATGCATCTCGACCCGGATAAATAAATGACTCAAATATTGATGTATGAAAAAGACAGACTTAATCAAATTCCTTTTTAATTATTATTAGATATCTGTCAATTAATTTCATTACAGAATCTTATTCGAATAAATAATTTCTCTGGCAGTAAATCTCTCGAGAAAGAAATCCCCGAGGTTCAACAAAACGCCACGCATTTAACAGTAATCCGCAAACTCGTCCAATAGCCGATGCTTGCCGAGTAAGCCGCGTAGAAACAAACTTCTTCCAAGAATTTCAATTTTACGGCAATTTCTTTCACGATTTAACGATTCTCTTTCTCTCTCCCCTCTTTCTCCCTCTCTCTCTCCTCTCTTTCTCCCTCTCTCTCTCCTCACCCTCCTCCCTCTTTCTTTCTCTCTTTCTCTCTTTCTTTCTCTTTCTCTCTCTCGTCCTCGTTGTACAAGAAAGATGGATAAATGCATTTTCCCAGCGTGCATCCCTCAAATTAGCAACCATAATTAAAATCCTTAAATACTACTGAATTCAAATGTCAAACTGTAATTCGAAAAATTACGTCGAATTCCAAAACAATATATTACTTTTACTACTGATAACTATACTATTACATACTACTAATCAAGCCATCACCAAAATTAAATGTAAGATGTATTTCTGAAAAATACATTGAGAAAAGAGGAGAAAGCTCAGTGATAGAGGGCAACGAAAAACCAAACGTACCTCAACCCCCTTCATCCTCTTCGACAGTTCCACTCCAGAATAACTAAAAGCACTCTTCAGGAGCGAGAATTAACGAGGCTTTCATCCCCATTTGCCAGTGTACTCTTCAAATCGGCACTGGAAATCAGCATCCTCTCTCTTAAACGTTGTAATCCGAATGACGTACGGAGAGAAGAATAGGTAAAATAATCACGGTTATACTTGATAATAGGTTAAACTTTTTACCGAAAGTATTGCATTTATTGCTTTACCGTATGACAACAGTTGACATCGTACGTCTAGTGAACTTCGTTATTTTATGTCAACTGTTATCATACAGTAAAGCAATGAACGTATACTTTCCCTAAAAAATCAATCCTATTATCTAGTATAATAGTGATTATTATATTCTTCTCTCCGTGTAGTTAATTAAAACTGCAAAAATTTGGCAATATCTTGAGCTAAAGGGAGAGCTCTCTTCGTGATGGACACTTAAGGTATTTGTAGCACTATAGCACTTTTCGAGCAATTTTAAAAAAATTTTGTCAGATTTTAGATTATAAAAAAATTGATAACTTTTCCTTATGAATGAAATCATTCTGACGTTTAGAAATAGAGATATTCAGTTTTGAAATTTATCTATCTCTCCATTGTGAAATCAATGAGATACACTATGACAATACAGAAAAATATTTTTAAAATTGCTCGAAAACGGCTATAGCGGTACAAATACCTTCAGGTTATTATTCCATAAATAATGGCGTAAATGTTCTCTTAAAAAATATTATTTTCTATATGGAAGTATACTATAATACTGCATATGAAATTAATGAATTTTTTAATTTCTTTCGGCTATAGAAAAATGACAAGAACACGCACTTCAATTTACAGTGTTTCAAAAATTGGCACCTACATATTACCGGACGCATACAAACAGTTGCACTAACACCAGACACATTAAAAATTTATGTCATCTATTATAATTATAGACTCTAGGACGTCAGTCTAGGCCTTGTGTATTTACTCTCGACAGGCACGGCACCGAATCTAGTCTTCTTCCGTAACTTTCAAGCTCACAACACACGAAATCAAACTGGTTGTTTCTTTTTGCCGAAGCAGTTGATGTAATGGCTCTTGAGAATGCTTTTCACTATTTTTCAACGGAATACTTGCACACAGGGAGAAACAATATAAATAATAATTTGTTCAGTACTAGGAGATAACCTGCCATCCGAACTCAGAGAACTTTGTGAGTTTGTTTCAAAGTACAGTTTCTATCAAACTAGTACATAAAATGGTAACGCTATAAATATGAAAAACAAAAGAAGGTTTATCGTTTTGTTGACAAAGAACAATAGAACAGCACTCATTTACGTATCTATCGAAATTACAACGCAGTCAAATTATCCACGTATACCTAGCGTCAATGATTCTGATTGACCCACTTTGGATGACGGTACTTCAATAGAGTCCATCGTAGCTAAAAGATTTGAGTTGATCTTATCAATGGTTTGCTATAAAGGCTAAATGTGATTGGTGCTTCATGGCAAAACAAGATCCGCTTGTACCGTTCAACTACGGTCTACTCGATTGAAGTACCGTCACCCAAAGCGAGTCGATCGGAATCATTCACGCTAGGTGTACATCAATTTCTAGAACTAGAAACGAAGAAAGAATTGTCCTTTAGGCGTAACGACACTAGCAATTGACAATCTGCATCTAGAATAATTGTATAGTTAAGAGGTACCGGCGTGCATATATGTACTTTTGTTTCGTTACGCTTATTTTGAAAGATATTACCAGAGTGTCCGGTGCTAGGTGCAGTCCAGCGCAGGGAGAACTCCCCCTGTACAAATTACGATACCATCGCAAAAACCATATCGTACGAGTTACATATCTCTTAAAAATGCGTCGAGAAAAAGAAAACAGGAAAAACTTCAATGTAGAGGGAGAGAAAATCCAGAAAATTATTTCAAAAAAAGTGCGACAAAAAATCAAAAAACCCCGCCACGCAGAACCGAACGTACTCCAACCCCCTCACGCCCTCTCGCCGCTCAGCGCCACTCTCGAACGCACTAAAAGCACCCTCCGAAAGGCACGTGCTAACGAGACGCGCTCATCCGCGCGCGGAATTTCGAGCTTCTCCCACGGTCGCCCGACCGATGAACCGATCGATGACGTCATGCATAATTCACGGCCAATTCCGGCGGAGTACGCGCGCTCTCTATCGCGGCGACGAGGGGTACACGTTATCGCATACGCGAGTCTCGAGCGGCGTGGCGGCCTCCCCCCACCTCCTTCGCCGTTTGACCGAGCAGCGACGCATTCACGAGGTCGACGAGAATCGTTCGGATCTCGCAACGACGTCGTGAAAAATCGTGCCATCCGTTGAATATTTCCTATCCGTCGGCGAACTCTTCCCTCTCTCCGAGCGTGACACGGTTGTATTGGTTTTTTTCCGCGAGGAGCACATGTGAGTTTCCACCGTCTCCCCCTCCCGCCTTTCCTTCGGTAATTGGCTATTTCGAGACACAGAAGGAGCGTTCGAGTTCGTAAAAAGGAATCGACCGCGGCAGAGCGCGAGTGGGGGGGTTTGCCCTGGTTGGTCGCGTCGACGCGACTGCGAGAGAGATGAAAGATTCGCACGTCTCGCGGGAAACGTCGATGCGGTTGCAACAGCCGCGCGAGAAAAGCTGTGCGAGTCGTTTTATTGCGTGTGGAGAAAGAAATGCTTTGGTTCGATATGTCGATGGTGTCAATACAATACCTCGTATCTCCGCCATCAAGGTGGTTTCTGTTGCCTTTGGTTGAAGCATATTATAAATGAATCGATAGAATCGATAGATTGCGCTACAATGACACTAATTCAATTAATAACTGTTGTTAATTGAATTAATGTCATTGTCGCGTAATCTATCGATTCTGTCGATTCATTTATAATATGTTTCAACCAAAGGCAACAGAAACCTTGATGATGGTGAAACGAGGTACTGTATTGACACTGTTGATGTGATTTTAATTAATTAAGTGACGGTCGAAGGGATTTGAAGGATTTGAGAGACTTTCGGTGCACAGAAATATGCAAACCTCATGTCGAATTCATAGGAATGTTTGTTAAACTAGAGAAGAGGGGGAATAGGGGATGAGGGAAGAGTGTACGAATTTAGTGTAATCGTATTATCTCGTGTCTTTGTTGTACCGACTGCATTATAATCGCCGCTCCATGCATAGCAGTGCAATACTTTCAAAAGTGCGATATCTATTGAAAGTGCGGTAGATCGAAGAAAAAGCGGGCGTCCAAAAAGTAAAATAGCTATAACACAATGAGAGAGAGAAGGAAAGTCCCTGACAAAACATCATTGGTTTACAGTAAAATTTGAACTCTCTCTATTAACTTATTAAAGTTACAGTTATCTAATTTTTTGTGAAGGGAGTAAACAGCAACTCTCGCGCTGACGTATCGCGTAAAATGATTGCTTTGCCCCATAATATAAGCTAAAGTGTATGCGCACAAGAAAATGTACAGCTCATTTATTTATTTACTAGAAATAATATTAACTAATAAAATTGCTTGATAGAAATAAATGAACCTTCGGGTAATTCTAAAAGCACAGTTATTCGAACGACTATCTATTTTATTACCTTCGCCCAATTGATATTCATTCTAATCAAATAAATATGCTTTTACGACTATTCAAAAGCATATTTATTTGGATCAAGCAAATTTTTTTCCCAATGCTTCGAATTATCGTCGGCAAGGTTTTATTATAAAAACCACGCATCGACACATAATTAAATTAATGTTCAAATACATATATTCCACAAGCTAAAGGACTACTATAATATTATATTCAAAAGAAATATCAAACTAGCGATATTTATATAACAAATAAGTAGTATCATTAATCCTCCATTAGGCGGGTGGATTACCATTGTAATCCACGCCAATTTGAGTAGCACGTCTAGTAGAATCCACCCGCCTAACGGAGGGTTAAAACTAAATACTCATATATTTATAATACAACTAGCATATGTGGCCCTTGCTCCGCTCGGGAAAGCTAGTAAGTTCCCACAAAATGTAAATTAAAGGGATAAACTTTCAACTCCAAAAATTATAAAGCTGAATTAAGTCATCATATTCTCCATACAACAGCGCTTACGTCGGTGAAAGAAAACTCCCTTCTTTATTTAATTGCATATGCTATTGGAAATTGAATTCTTTCGAATTGAAACGGCAGTTCAGTAGATATAAGGGGTATCCTCGGAATAAATACTGTTTCTCCTTTACATTCTCCCGACATTATTCGTGCTTCGATTATATTGTTTGATAACTGCTTCACGGTCATTCTTATTCCATTACATAATCTGGGTGAATCTAAATTCCTTAACATAATAATTGGTGATCCTTTTTCTAATCTCAAACAGTGCAAAGGCATCCCTGGCAAATTCAACGAATTTAAAAATTCTGTGGGCCAAAATATTTTAGAACTTTCTAGAATATTCTTGAACATTTTGGCACATTGTAGAATATTTTGGAACATTCTAGAACATCTTGGAACAGCCTGGAACATTCTGGAAGAGTCCGCAATATTTTTGAAAATTTTATGACACTGTAAAGCACTTGAGATAGTCGCTGGAAGAAGTCCATTGGTGAGCGGCACCCTTTTAACCCCTATATCTTCTGAACCAACCCCTGCAGTTCCAAAACAAAAACTTCTTCATCGATGGGGGATGTAGGGCTACCATACCCTATAACCTCCATCGGACTACGATTAGCGGTTCCAGAGTTTTATGGGAACGCACACACTTATCACACTTTCTTTTATTATACATATTGATGATATATATTGATTTCTGGTGCCGAAAATGATTTTCTTAATTTTAACTCAAAAAATTGAAGTTCATGCGTTAATTGCATTTCCACTTCACTTTATAAACATATAATTAAGCATTCCACATGAATACTTTCTTTTGAATTGCTATATAACTAAAATAATGTACAATATTCAGTTTGCCTCAACTGTTCGTTTTACCCCGGTCTACACCCACTACGCGCTACCCGCCTTGCTATAGGCGAGAATTCTTTCGCTGCAGTACAGACAACACGTACAGGTACTATACTCGGTACCCCCCCCCCCCCCCCCCCCCCCCCCGACCGGACATTCACTGCACCCCAAACCGACCTGCGTCGAAACTCCGTTTGCGCGTTGCCAAACTCTTAGAAGAAATAAAAAGAAGCAGAAGAAGAAGATACGAGAGAGCAAAGCGAAACGAAAAGATGCGAGAAAAGGACAAAGAAAGCGCCCCGAGACGAGCCTCGACCCCGCGCGCCACACGGACGAAGATAAAATAAATTTCTGGACCACCGCATCCTCTCGCCGCGTTGCGAGACGATTCTTCTCTTTTAGGGGACATTAGCCGGCGGCACCTCCACGCCCGGCAGTCGACGCGGTGTGAACGCCGCTCCCTCGAGAGCAGTGCATCCGTGCGGGCGTCCCCTCCGCACCCCTAGGAGCAGCCCGCACCGCGCGGTGGCGCCGCCGGACGAAGGGACGAGTAGGGCTCCGGGAGTTCGAGATTTACCCGACGAAGGTTCAGCGGGGGCAGATAAAGAGAGTTACGATAATTGCCGTGTAAAGAGAGAAAGAGAGAGAAAGAGGGGAGGGATGGGGCGCGAAGTGCAAAGCCGCCGCTGCAGCGTGGGAAAGGACCGCGAGGAAGCGAGGTTATTCGTCGGTGCGATTTGTACGGATTAGTAGCTTTCCGATAACGCGATCCGGAGTGCCGTGCGAGTTGGTGCCCTTCGTTGGGCGTTCGAAGTGGAATGTGGATAGGGTGAAAAGAATTGCGAGATATCCCTCGAATTTGATATATCAAATTGAGCCCGAGTTGAGTGTTGATGATTTTTGCGGGGGAAGTGAACGTCGAATGTGATTTTTGGGTGGGAGTTGTATTTATTTGTAGTGTATGAGGATAAGATGTGACGAGAAAGCTCTCGCCCGTTTTTACAACTGACAAGTAGACGTTTTCAGGGACGATATTCATCGAACATTATAACTGTACGATATAATCATTGTTTCTCTTTACTGCAGCCAATTCGAATTGCTCGCCTTTTTTTGCGTATCAAGATTAAACACCCCGATTAAAGTTCAATTATGATGCCTCTCTTCAGCCAATTAAAGTACACAACCGACGTATAACTCAAAACTGACAAGTAGCCACTTTTAAAGATATTTATCAAACAATGTAACTGTAGGGGAAACCGGGATAAAATGATCTCTTTAAGGTTCAAAATCGAAAGAGTCACGAGAAAAGATAGAAGTCTACAATTTTGCATAAATCGGAGCCTGGGCTTAAACACTCGGTATAAAATAAATGGGAGAACTAATTTTTAGAGTTTATTTACAACATTGCATAGTCTCGGAGCCTGGGCGTAAACACTCGGTATAAAATAAATGGGAAAACTAATTTTTACAGTTTATTTACAACATTGCTGAATGATGAGATTGCAGTACAGTTAAATAACAAAATGAAATAAACAGAGCACTTATCTTAGAGTAGAGTGAGACTAAAAGTGCCGGAGGTAAAAAATGTAATTCGATAAATTTTCATAAATAAACCGTTTCGTTTATTCGCAATCGGGATTCTCTAGCATCTGTCGCATATGTGGGGACTATTTTATGTAACGAAATTATCGAATAGTGTCAATTATTTTTTAAGACTAGCCGAATGGTACTTTTTATCCCGCGGCACTTTTAGCCTCACTTTACTCTACATCAGGATATCGAAAAATGAGTTTTATTTAATTGTCAAACGACGAAGATATTTTAGTGGGCACCAATACATGAGTTATTCAAGAAGTATACTAGAAACATATTGTCGTACAGTTCCGGTAGTTTTCGTCGTTATTGACGCAAAAATCACGGGGGATCATTTATCCCGAGGGAGATCGTTTTGCCCCGGTCTTCCCTGCTCCGATTGTAATTTCTCTCACACACAGAAAACAAAATAGTAGGTTCGACTAAATTGGTGGTCACTTGGCGAGAAAACGCAAATTAAGTTAACTGAATGAAATAATATGGTTATAATGATGAAAAACTGTTTAACGAAAGCAAGGTGTAGTCAATTCTGTGCAAATTATTAGTTCAAGTAGTCTTCTACCACATTTTTTTCTCAGTGCAGCAGCCAATTCGAATTACCATCCTTTTTTACGCCTAAAGATTAACATGCCGATTGCAGCTCATTTATAAAATTCTTCACCTCGTCCAACTAAATTGCATTATATCCAACGTATAACTTTCTCTCTATTGTTTTCTTTTCACCTACACCGCCGCGCGTAAAACAAACCCATCGTAAACTCGACTAACTCGCCTCGCCTGTAACTACGAGCGTGACATTTTTCTCGCGGGAAACGATTATCCCTTCCGCGCACGAGCTTAACTTATTCTGGACCCTCGCGGGGAACACGATGATCGAGCTCGGGTTTCGCGGATGCGACGACGAAAGCTCGGACGTGCGTCGCGACGCGTCGAGTAAGTTCCGACGGAGATCAACGAGGCGCTGCACGTCACGCGGAGGGCTAGGAGGGAGACAGCGACGAGACCACGCGCGCCCGAGTGGGAGGTGACAAGCGCACCGCGATCCTGCGTGAATGCTGAGAAACGTGAAGCGATGTGGACGGTGTTTTGTATTTCGGAATGAAAGAAATGAATGAGAGTGGCGTCGGAGGAAGGCGCGATATCGATGCCAATATGCGTGCGATGCGCTTCGCACGCCTAGATTACGTAACGTATTTGCAACGAACGAGTATACCTTCCCTGGCGGAACAAAGTCTACAACTTTTCACGCCGAAAACTACAACTAACTGCACCAAGTGGCAGTTGTAGCTTGGCGTAGATAGTTATAGAGATGACATTGAAAAGTTTCTATAAATACTACAACTTTGGACAACTGTAATACAGTGTAAAAAGTTGTAGTTCGTCGTAGTTTTTAGTACAAATTATAATTATTTATAACTATTAACGCCATGAATTTGAAGGAGAGTAGGAAGTTGTAGTATTTTGTAGTTACTACAGCATACTACGCTGTACTACAACTTTTTACAGAAATTTGGAGATATTTGTAATATTTCTGCATTTTTACGATATATATACTAGAGGAAAGTCGCCTAATTTCGGATGGTTTCCTAATTTCGGATAGCAGACTAACTCGAGCGTCCATCTGAAGTTGTAAAGAAAAACCTCGATATGTGCGAAGGAAAAGATCATACCAAGAACATGCCTTCATATGGTGATGATATAACCCCTCTCCGTTAGATAGCAGTGCTGTTCGACTAAATTGAGAGTTGGAGTTTTGTGTCGCGTTAAGTTCGAGCCTCGATTATCTTTAAAAAAAGTCATTTTCTAAATTTGTGGTTGTGTCCCAGATACGTTAAGATATCATTTAATATATTTACTAGTTCAAAATTGAATCAAATTGAAAAATTAAAATTTCACAATGTCATAACCTCGAAAGTAGGAAGGTGCCTAATTTCGGATAGTCCTAAATTATGGCCATAATTTAGAGAGTTTAGTAGGTATTAAAGTATTCAACGAGTTCATTTTGTTTTTAGGTTAGAATGCAGAGAAATAATTAAAAAAAAACAGACAATGGGATCCAAATCAAATGAAACAGGCTATTAATGCGATCAGAGCGAAAGAAATGGGATATCTTAAAGCGTCCAAGTTATTGGGTACAGTGTATGGAGTGTTTTAGGTGGGCTCATGAACTGTGCATCAACTCTGGGAAGAAAAAAACATATATATGCGAATTTTGTTTAGACGCATAACAAATATATTTGTTCCTACCGTTGAAATTAGGAACCTTTTTTTCAATGGATCAGAGAAGTTTTAACCCTCTATGGGCCCGTGTAACTTTCAGGTAACATGCTAATATTATATATCGATATTTCACCAAATAATTTAAATTTTTTTCATGAGATAGCGCTTACGTCTTAATTTTGTAATGCCTCTGAGACAACCAATAGGTAACTACCAATATTGATGACGGTTAGCAGTGCCATCAGCCTGAGATAACAAAACAAATTCCGTGCGAGTTCTAGAAAAATTCAGCCCATGGAGGGTTAAATTGTTGTTGTTAATAACATTTATTTTCTTATAAAAATGTTGGTAATAAAATTAGTTTGATAATAGAACTTAATAATAAACAGTAGTCTGGTTATTTATTTCCCAAAGAAATCTAAAGAAGTTATATATTTAGTAAACTTTGGGTAAACAGAAAAATGGTATCCGAAATTAGGCGACTTTCCTCTACTATTTTCAAGATGACTATTTTCTGCAAAAAAACTTCCCGGTATATCGACCACCTCGCGTTTATCCACCCTCCGAAACGAGAAGCTCGAACAAGAATATTCCGCGCCGAGCGAAATTTCACGTCGAACGAGGAGGAACGATGCGAAGATCGCCTGCGGGGACCGTGATAAACGAAGGCCCCGCGGTGAAACGGCGAAAACCGACTCGGATCGGTCGGGCCGCTGAAAAATTGGCTGCTCCGGAATATTTGCTGCTCGGATGCTTCGCCATCTCCGCGGGGCGCGTATCTTGTTTACGACAAATAAATAAAAAGTCCAGCGGCGATGGAGGAAGCGACACCGCGACGGGGACTACGTAAGTGGGTTACGCGCGCGCGACACCTCCGGGCGTGGAAAACTTTTGGACGGAGCGGGGAACGTTATCAATCGCTGCCGGGATCAACGTATCGTAATTCTCGGTTATGCTCCGCGGAAATTTCTTCGCGTTTGGGAAAATGATGACGCGTTTTCTTATACACAATGTTTTTCGCGATAGAATGAAATTCATTTCAATTGTTCTAAGATGATCATGTAATTCTCGTTAGAGTGGATTATTGCAGTGAGAAAAAAATTGCTTGATCGAAATAAATGTGTTTTTGGATAGTCCGAAGAGTAAATTAATTTATTCGATTTGTATAAATACCGATTTGTTACAAATAATACTCAATTGAATCAATAATATTTATATACATCCAATCGATATTTATTCTATAATTGAGTAAATACAGTCTGTCTAACAAGAGCGTGACCGGCATAATTTAGAAACTATTTATTATAATAAAGCGGGAAAGCAGACACTGAGGAAAAAATATGCTACATTCAACCACGGTGAGGTTGAATACGGCAAACCCCATGGTATGGTCATTTCAATACTATAAGACTGTAAGGACAAATACGTAGAGTTGAGACAACCAACTTGAATGTCCCCAACCTCTTTTTTTCTATAATTGATACTACCATTCTGTAATATTTTTGATCTACTTTTGTGGTTAATTCAACCATGGTACATGGCTATCATAAACTACAATCTCGTTGTTACTATAACTACGCAACAAAAGTTATTTCGACTGCATTCATGATCTGTCAAATTATAAATATAGTGCTAGCAACCAGGAAAAGTCAACATAGCGATTATGGTTGATTTTACTACCCACTTTTCTTTCAGTGTAGAGGAAGAGTTCCTCTATCTAAATACTTGGAATTTTCCGTCTAACAGTTTCCAGACAAAAGTTTTACCGGCCACGCTCTTGTTAGACAGACCGTACTTATGCTCTTAGGGCTATCAAAAAATACGTTTACTTCGATTAAGCAAATATCTTCTCAATATATTGTAGTGTCGAGTAGGATGGAAATAGTGTTTCTTGAATTACGACGCTTTTCGTGGTACGGAACTAATTGAGAAAACATTGTGCCAGTCGTTATGGGGGTTCAATAAGTTTCTCGATGACAGCACAATTACAAATGAAGCAGTTTGTCGATACGAAATGGGTAAACAGTTAGAAATGTTATGTTGGTATCGGTCCACCAATATTTTCATGTTAAAATCAACTGATTCATTTGTATTATTTTAACATTACTTGTGTGTGTTAATTTTATTGATACAAAAAAATATTTAGTCAACACGAAAAATCGGTTAATTTCAACATACGAAAACGGGTTGACCGATTTTAACACAAAATGTCCAACTATGCATGCTTTTATAAAATGCATGCCGATATGCTTTTCAGTTCCCATCGGAAATTGCATAGCAATGGCTAGCGCGGATCGGGATCGATAATTGTTTTATTGGAAAAAATTTCCATTAGAAGAATGAACGAATAATAATTGACCGCGAATATTACATTCCTCGAATCGCATCGTTTTTTGCTGGTACGACGCCAATTGGGGAAGCATTGTATCGCTCACTAGACGGGCCGAATGGATTTCCCGATGACAACGCGATTACAAATGAAGCAGCTTTGCGAGCACGCTTCGCGATCGAGTCCGATAATTAAATTTCCGCGCGAAATCCCTCTGTCCGACATGCGTATCAGTCCTCGTTGGCAAGTGGTATATCAATGGCTAATGCGGCCGGACTCGACATTTGTCGCGTGGTTTCCTCCGCAGCGTTTCCGCAGCGCGTCGAATTCGACCTGGATTCGAGGGAACGTTCGCGTTGGTGATGGATTCGAGCGCGACGATCATTATCGAGGTCGATTTTTGGATCGATTCGTTATTCGAGTCGATGCAATTTTGCGTGGGACAACTAAAATATGATTGTTCACATATTAACACATGAATAACAGTGAATGTGTTAATTGGGGGAGGGGGAGGAACGAAGATTTCATATGATTTTCCATTAGAAACATAACCATTACCCGATATATACTGCGAAAGAAATTTGTTTTTGGATAAGTCTATACGAGCACATTTATCCGATTCGAATGAATATCAATTTGATCTAAATAAAATTCAATTAAGTAAATCAATAATATTTATACACATGTTATCGATATTCATTGTAATCGAATAAATATGCTGTTAGAGTTATTCGAAAACACGCTTATTTCGATCAAGCAAATTTTCTTCTCGGTTTATAAATGAAAAAGGAACAAATAAAATTTAGAGCATGTCCCTCTTGGGGACTCCCTGACCTCGCCAAGAGGGTCACGAAGAGTGGGTATGGGGCATGGTTTGAATTGATTCGGAATTCATTTCTTAAAAAGGAGTCCACCGGTTTAGAACTTTTTCGAGCTAAAAATTAATCTATGGGTCGAGATATTCAGCTAGGAAATTTGAATTAAGGCTAATTTTGTGTATGTATATAATAGAATAGACTTTTAAAATTCGAGACGAGCAGATTTTCTATCGACTAGTTATTTTCCGAGAAAACTCATCAAACCGTATAATACATAACTGCCAAATAACTTGATATTTCGTGTAAAAAAATATGGCTAAAGTATGGCAGAAGTCTGGGAAAAGTTGAACGAAAAAAATGTAGCAACGAATCGTATCCCAGACTTTCAGGAAGTAAACGATACGCTCTTCAATTACAGTTCAGTTGTTCGTTCGAGGTTACGTTGTAATCGATGTCTGCTCTCTTCTCTTGGTATTACTGCAATTGATTATTTTATTAAACTGTTCAGTTATTACTAATGAATTTTGTTCTTGTACCAAAGAAGCCATTATAATTTTATAATGAAGAGCTCATGCAATAAAATTGAATCAAAAAGGTACAGGTAAGTCGAGTAAGTCTTACTTTTCAGTCGATAGGAGAAAATTGTCTGCTTCAAAATCTGGGACAAAATGTAGCCATATTTCTTTGATTCAACTTTTCTGAGACTTCCACTATACCTATCGCAGCCATCCTTTTTTTACGCGGGATTTATGAGCAAACCCATCTCTTCATTTAAATTAATTTAATTCTGATCAACTCAAATAATGTTTCTCATAAGAAAATTTCAAAGGGATGAAAATAAAGTCAAAACTATTTAACAGAATATTTCCACACAAGAATACATGTTCGGTCTCATGAATTTTGAAAGTGCACATGCGACCTTTTCGAAGGCACTGGAGGGGTCACAGATGTGGAGGATTCTCGAAATTCAACGGCCCCACTTTAGAAACGGGCCAGTTCTGCTTTCGCGACCGATTTCAGTGTCTTTCGACATGTGGTCGACATCCGGGTCCATGGCGAGCCATTGTTCTTGTTCCTGACACGGGGTGTCGGGTCCACGAGAGAAGACCTCGAAAACTTCCAAGGAAAAGGATATTTCATGTTACGTCGCTCGACAGCTCCAACTCGATTTTTCCGCCAATCAGAATAAACTGTTCCATTGCCTCTCCTGGGTAGAGCCTCCCTCAAAACCTTTTACAAAGGGCTACCGAAAATCTGAGGAGAGTTTTTTAGGCTAAGGCAGTTCCGATCTAGATTTCAATGAGACGCGACGCTTGGTCCTGATCTCCCCTTAAAACTAAATATCCGCGTAAATTAAGTGTCATTATATTTTGTGTGTAAAGTTTTCTCAGTTTTGTTTGTTTTGGTCTTTTCTCAATATATATATAATTTTAGTGTGTTAAACGTACGTCATTTACTTCTTTAACCCTAACAATCTTGTCTTTGGGTCACTCGCCATTGGCAGACGTTCGGGAGATATCGTTGGCGTACCTTAAGACCACGGTATACCTGAGATTTGCAACCTCAGGGAAGGGTCAGATTCTTGCACTCTGGCTATCGCGTCACTACCCCGAACAATACATAAAACAGAGTGGTGATACGCTTTATATTTTGGAGTATATCGCGTCCGTAGTTGCCTTCCATGAGCTCCGGATTCCAGATGCGCCTAACGAAAGGCAACGAAGAAACCAGTTTATCGCGAGAGTTATCAAACATATCACCCTTTACGTCGCCTACCTTTTTTCGCATTATTACCGAACAAAACGAGGGAGCCACTGCCGCAGGCCGAAATGGTATTACTCGCTTTGTACCGCTCAGTCCGACAACCCGCTCGAGCTAAATAATTCGTCGATTCGCGGGAAGATCGCGCACCTATAAAAGCCGCAAGCGGACCGCGTACGGGTGCCCCGACGCTCCCTTTCATAAAAGATGCACGGGCACGTATAGAGCGCTGGAGCGGCGGGTGGGCTAACCCGCGAACGTTCGGGTGTGGGTGAAGCGGGAGGCGCGCGCGTGGGTTCCCCGGGGAAGCGAACACAATCCACTAATTGCTACGTATTACGCAATTACGTTACCGCCGATTAATTATTTATTTAGAGGAGCATCCGACCGCCGGTACCTACTTCTTATTACGCGATTAGAAGGACAATTAGCACGGCCCGAGAGCGCGAGCGACGTGAAAACAGTTAGCGAAGATATCTCGAATAAATTCATTAACCCCCTCCTTCCCTTCCCCTCTCCCAAGACTAATTGACAAATTGGTAATTTTGCGGCCCGTTACTTCCGAAATGGTAACGAATGGCCGCAATAACGCTCGCGATGGGCGAACGTAACGTTTCCGAGCCCGGTGGTCACGCGCCGGCGCTACTGCGCCGTCGAGCGGCCCTTACGACGGGGTACTGGACCGGAAACGGCGGCGGCGGCGGCGGCGACGACGATGAAACGATATAGGGGATAACTTGGGTATCTTTCTTTTAGAATTTTCACGCCCGTGTTAGGTACTTTCTTTTTATGACAATGTAGTATAAATGATGTAGTTGCTTATAAGAGAGCTCGAGACTATGTCAAACATTGTTACATTTTTTGGTCTACTTATTGGCAGGTATATACAAAGTGAACCTTAGCATACGTCTATGTATTAATGGTTACATGTGTGATCGAAGGGCAATATCTGTACAAGAACTTTATAATGGAGCATGAATTATGTAATTGCTTGTAAGGGTGCTTGAGAATATGTCAAACATTGTTACATTCTATGGTCTACTTATGGTAGGTGTATACAAAGCAAACTCTATTTGGCGTATACGTCTGTGTATTAATGGCTGCATGATTGAAGGAGCTATACTTTTACAACAGTTCAATAACACGAAAGCAAATAGCGAGCTCAGAACGTACTTGTTTGCTTGCCTCTTCAGTTATGCTAAGGTTCACGTGGTCGAAATTTACATATTTATGGATTAACGACGTTTGCTAGCGGAACTGCCATCCTATTAGTCGTCTTGAAACTCTTTTAGTTCCTCAACTATTGCCCCCTCGGCATTATAAGTTGCACTTTATACATCTAGTTTTTAGCGAGGAATCTCCCATTTCCTGCTGTCATGATCGTTGTGGGACGCGCTGTATAGGTCATCAAGAGGGAGGACACTCTAAAAGATCCTACTGTGCATACGTAAATAGCTACCGCGAATTTGAGTACACATAACCTACCTCGAGTACATGGTCTACATTGTGCCAACATGATATGCATATCGATGCAGGGCAAATGAACGAGACTCAATCAAAATGTAGGTCATCAAGAGGGAGGACACTCTAGGAGTTCCTACTGCCCATACGACACACTACGTATAATATACGTGAATTTTATGTACGTAACTACATATATTACGTAAACATATATGGTTACGAAAAATATAAGTATTATTTATGTACATTTTTCGTTTCAATACTTACAAAAAATAAAAAATGTATATTATACGTACCTATTTACACTAAAAGATTCTACGGTGTAAACCTAGATATATAAACCACGGTGCACTTTTGGTGTTAGATAACAATGGCATAAAACTGAATGACATCCAATGTGGTAAATATAGCCTCACACCGGTAAAATATTGTTAAAAATGAACACCACTTTTTTACTGTGCATAATGTACATATATTTCGCGTATACAGATAATAAACTTATATGAGATAGTATACGTGTATGTAGTAGCCGATCATTTAGCTCTATTTTCTACACTAATTTTACGTATATTTATATATATCATAAGTAAATGGATCTCGTGTGGGTGTACCTGCTTCGCTCAAAGTTCTCTTTATAATCACGTAGAGTACCCGCCTACCTCGAGTACAAAAAGTTCACATTGTGCCAACACGATACCTATACACGATGCAGTGGCAAATGAACAAGACTCGATCGGAGATTACCAAATAGTGGGGTATGCTAAGCTTGCGGAGACGAGATGAAATCTGGCGGGGACACACGGTGATTCTTAACACAGGCGGATCCAATGCTTGCAGCTTCGAACGCTACAAGCGAGAGGCTGTCGGCGTTTCCGGACGAAAGCGCCCGACGCGAAGGGGCCCGAAAGGGAACGGGATTATCTTTGTATCACACATTAGCTTTTGACGGAGACACGGGGTCGATGCCGTGGAAGCGTATCGCCGTACAACGCGGTATTTGCCTGATTCGATGAACTCTGTGCAGCCTGTGTGTGCGAGGTGGTCGTACGAACGGCAATTGACGCGTTATAACGACAGACGAGAGAGCTTTGACGCGACTGACTGTTCGTTAATCAACGGCCCGACTCATCGACTCGTTACGAAACTCAATATTCATGTTTCATCCGTATTAGAATTGGGTCACTCTGTTCGAAAATGTTTAGAACCACGCATTTAGCATGGATGATCATGGTAACGATTACAGATGTCTAAGGGGCGTCTTTTAGCACTATTATATAATATATTGGCAAAATTGACACAAAATAGGTATAGTCCGGAAATATCTCTTTCCCGGCTTATTTTTATGCGCCGAAGAAAATTTCAATCAATCGTATTAACGATAACTATTACCAGGCGTCTAGCTTGCGGTTTTTTTTTATTTGTAAGTGTCTAGAAATTTATTATTTGATTAAGAAAATCGCAGGCGATGCCCATTGCCATCCAGAATGGCTAACGAAATTTGGCAAGCGACAATATTTCGAGTAGTATTAGAATTATTTGTGTACTTATAGCAAATTCAGTCATGCTAGCGGTTTCTAGATTGTTCCGCTGGATTTTCACAAAAAGGATATAGCCGGATAATCATGTGAAAACTGACCCCGCTTGAATTTTTTTCCCATTCAGGTATATTTTGTGTTTACATATAAGTAAGCTCTGAGTAAACTTTTAGATCAAAGTATTGTTTAATCAAAAGTTATCGTCAAAAAACCAAAAAACGAAAATATTTTTTATCTCGAGAACTACTCGACTGCTTTTGCACAGCAAAATATATATCACGTACCATCATGTAGCTATATTATTAAAAAAGTATTGGATTATTTCGCCCATAAATAAAGTAAAACAACAGGTTTGAATTTTTCAATATTTTTTTTGCATATTTAAAATAATACCCCCGCCGTTTTTTTTATATAGATTCAAGCATGATTAAATTATGATCTATAATTTTATTGTGCAATACCTAAGTCGAAAAAAATTAATGAAGTAGCTGTTATCTGCGTAATTATTTCGGGACGCGTGAGAGATAGGGCGTATTTTCGATTTTTTCACTTTCAGGAAATATTAAATTTTACTCAAGGCATACTAGTTCAGCAAATATGATTACCCAGTGAGAATTCGTTGTTTATTGGATGACATTAAATATTAATGACATATTTATGACATTAACCAATGAGGATCGAATACTGATTGAGCGATTTTCATCCGTTGAATCGGTACATTCCGACTGTCATCTGAAAAATTCCTATGAGCTGTTTTGAAAGTCCCTAAAATTGACAGATTATCCTTAATATCGCGAATTGAGTTTACATTTTTTCCTATTAGAATTTCGACTAATGTCAATAATATTTTTCGTAATGAATTTTGGGTAATAAGAATATGAATATATTGTGACAGTTCTACTCGTAACTTCGAAAAAAAGCAAATGAAATTGAGATTTTTTCGCTTCTTTATCTGGAAAAATGTTATTTTTCTTAATGCAGCACAGGCTCCCGCGAGTTCGCAGGCTCGAGAAAATGCAAAGGGTTCGTTTAAAACGGGATTTTGACACTTTCTATCTGTGATTTATCGTTAATTCTCACGATCTGATTTGTGATTTTATTCCCTCCTCGGGGTAAAACTGCAACGCGCGAAATCACCGGCGAATGAAAGCCCCAGAAGGTAGGATCTCGTGAAACTTCTACTGTATATAAAAAAATTTCTCTCACACAAACCTGTTCGGCGTTTTTCTACGGCCGATTTTCTACCCATCGGTGCACAAGCGAACCCGACTCACATGTCACCTCCATTTGCATGAAACGTCGACTGACTATTCGCCCTTCTGATAACGAATAGGCAGTGTTAACGAGCGCACGCGTCCGAGTGAAATCGGGCGCGAAATTTCATACGTGCTGCGCGTAGGTGATGTAGAACGTTTCGACGCGGCGAACGAGTATCCCTGGTAGGGTAACACACTGTATGGGGTTACGGTATCAGAAATGACCCTGGAAGATTAATGACCGCCGGAAAGCATGGTCTAAGCTCAAGGGATACGCGTACTGTGTAGCTTCGCGTGCGGGAAGAATTTTGCATATGATATATTATGGAAAATAGGAGAGAGGAGAAAGCGTATAAGCAAGAAATACGAAAGAAGATATTCGACGTAGATCAGGCACCACAGTTTGAAGTTTCGTGGAATTACTGTATGCCCTGACAACAAAATTTGCTTCACCAAAATAAACATATTTTTGGATATAGTCTAAGAGAACATTTATTCGATTCGAATGAATACGGATTTGATCCAAATAATATTCAATTAAATCAACAATACTTATACCCCGCGTTTGATTTGATACGGGTTGCATATCGGTTGCTGCACTCCGACTGCTGCGGTTTCCTATAGTTCGATGGTAATACCGATAACCGTTCTGTTATCTATTAGGACTTTAATTCGCTTGTGTATTTTTTCTCATTGCGTCTTTATTAGATCTTGGCGAAACACAGTCATAAATACATATCGATAATTCTTTAATTACCGTTGATTACACACCGACAAAAAATTATGAATTTCATGACAAGGAAACCCTAAATTAACCGTTCAATTTCTAAACTTTTTTATAAATGTCTATAATAAAAAATATGTATAGACTGAGTTGTGTTTTAAATATTGTTTTATTGTGGAATATCGTTTCACCCATCATGTGTGTGACTCTTCTATTATCCAAACTTTCGCTAATCCGAACTAGGCCTGGTTCAAATTGATTCCGATAATCGAGATCCTACTGTACGTCCAATTGATATTCATTCTAATCGAATAAATATGCTCTTAGGACTGTCAAAAAACACGTTTATTTCGATTAAACAAAATTTTTTTGTAGGTATACCTACCATAAAAAATATACTGGTATTTAAATGACCGACGTTCAACAGAACTATATTATCCATTTATTCGGAATATAAATTATAACGATAACCTGAAAAAATATCAATTTATCTGTCAATTTTACTAATTTCGTGATACACGATGAAGCAGGCAGGTGTTTACGCGTAATGGTATAGACATGAAATATACAGGGTGTTCGGAAAAAACACCGACACAGAAATAGGGGTGATAGGTTACGTCATTACAAGTATTTTGATATAAGGGACCTATACCCGCAAGCGCGCCCCCTTCTGGAGATATCAACTTTTCAAGTTTATAACGACCGAGGTTGATCAAAGTAGAATAATAAGAAACGTATCAAGATGGTAACGAATATTTAATTTTACGAGATACAAAAACAATGTACTACAGCAAATGCTCAAAATGACGGCCACCCATGTCCATGCAACATCGGAAACAATTCTGGATAGATGTGCCACTGCGCAAACTGCTTGCGGAAAGGATAACCGCTTAGCTCCAGTCCTTGTATACTTTTCGAAGATGATGCGGATACAAGGAGTTTTCGTTTGTTTTTCAATTGTACAGGTAGACAAAAAACTCAATATTATTCTACTTTGATCAACCTCGGTCGTTATAAACTTGAAAAGTTGATATCTCCAGAAGGGGGCGCGCTTGCGGGTATAGGTCCCTTATATCAAACTACTTGTAATGACGTAACCTATCACCCCTATTTCTGTGTCGGTGTTTTTTCCGAACACCCTGTATAATAGAATCCACTTGATTATACCATATAATCAATCATCCATCATTAGTACATCATCACAAGTACCATCATATCTGTGCCCAATCAGGACAAACATATTATTCTCGATTTATCGATTTCTCCCCGAACGTGTGTCGTAATAAACGAAATAAAAAATTTAAACCATCGCAGCGATGTGAACTTTTCAATATAATTCAGTATATTGTTGCTCGCAATGCTAGCAAATTCTAATACTTCTGAAAATCGATCGACTGATTGTATCTCATTACCTGCGAAATACACGAAACTAGGAAATACAAGGAATCGATTCCCATGAACGCGGAAGAGTAAAACCAATCGACTGCATTATTGCTACAGTCTCCCGACCAACGGTCAACGAGAGAGCTTCGAACGAGAAGAGCATCGCGAAGCGGCCAAATGGATCCATAACGTTTTAACAACCAACTCGAAGTGTCGGAAGCGAATGACTAGGCCGGCTATCCGTCTCGTTCCATACCTACATATGTGTATATACGCGAAGCGGAGGTCCGACCGCTGCTATAACTATGTACTCCCTTTCAGCCCTTTTATTACAATAGCCTTCGATGCGATGCGAGGCGCGCTTCGCCAACAATGCCTTAACGGACTCGTTACACGCAGGTATGCCAATGTAACGCATCCCTGTCAATTATCCGCGAGTCCCTTATGGGACCGCGAGTGAGGGACGGAGCTGGAAATGAAAATTGGCGACGGAGGGGGAGAATTGCGCGGGGTTTTCGCGCTGATTGCTTTTCCAGACGCGCGGAGAAACGCGTACGCGTTTCATTGGAGCGTTCCGAGCAATTAATACGCGGAGGGGAACCGCGCGAGACATCGATTAGACAACGATTTCGAATCCAGTTCCATCCTCCGTTATATAACGGCGATATTAACGCGGAATTCTGCAATCGGGCTTTCTATCGGGTAAAAACTATAAATTGCCATTTGATAAGGTCGACGGGAGGACGTTAATTAGGAGTTTCTTGTTTCTGTTAATGAAGACAATTATTTCTCGTACGGAAAGTAATACGGAACACGATAATTTAGCGGGGAATGTCCTTGGGGACTTGATTGCAATATAAGTGCAGCGCACGTTTTCCTGGTTTTTTGTCGATATAAAATGACCGGATATTCAGATAAAGCGCGCTGCACTGAAATAATATTATCCAAAAAATGCATTATGAATATACAGTAGTGTTGTACACTGTTGAACATTTTGTGTGGAAATCGGTCCACCCATTTTTGCATGTTTAAATCAACCGATTCTTTGTGTCAATATAATATTCTTTGTGTTAATGTTAACATTCTTTGTGTTAATTTTAACGCAAGAAAAGTTTGATTAACATGAAGAATCGGTTGATTTCAAAATACAAAAATTAGTAGACTGATTCCAAAACTAAGCTTTGAATTGTGCATTGTACATATTATGGAGTGATTTTTTAGAAAAAAAAACATATCAACCAAAGGGCTATATTAATCCCAAAGGAGTGAAATTTTTCACGCATGCATTTAATGCTTGTATGGTATATTATATTTTGATTATAAAATGTAATGTTTTTTTAGCAAAGAAAATAATGTTAGATATCATACATGCTTTTTCATATTACACTAAACATATTTATCATCGGAAAATTCAAATAAAAGTAAATTAGTTGAGTACCAATTACGAGTTATAGTATTTTGTGATAGCCTACTCAAATAAGAAAGACAATCATTACAACAAGGCCAATACTTGGCCAATCTAGTTACAAATCATGGGTCAAGAACTGGCCGCCTAGCGTCGGACCATCTCTGGTGGATTTCCGAGCGCCCGTTATTTTTTATAAAGTAATGGGAATCGATAATCGGCCGTACTTGAGCCTATAACTGTTAACCAATAGTTTCTCAGTATATAACTTTGGTCGAAGAAATGAACGGTTGCGAATCTTCCACCATTAAAGAACTATTTTTAAATACCTATTTGTGAACATATTTTGAAGGTATCTTGTTTTATCCTTCAAATATTTTACTAAAATCCGATATTTGGGCTAAGTCAATATTACGAATTTATTATTGGATTATCATGGCTCGGACAAATTCACATCAGGAATGGCAGATTTTCATACCATTTCTGGCTGAATTTCATACCTAATGTTTGCCATATTTGGACCAATATAGTTTGCCATGTTTGACCGTTTATCGGCCTTCAATATTGGTCCGAAACTGTCATCCCAGTGCTTGACCGTTATTGAGCCAGTCATGGCTACCATTATCGCGCCATTGCATACCTTATGGCAGCCAGTAATAGTCCAACATAGGGCCAGTTGAAAAGATTCCTATATGGGTATGTTGTACATCTAAGGGGGTTAAGCCCTCAAAATGTTATACACAAATATTGGAGTTAATTATACAATTAAGGAATATAGGAATCATTCACTGTTATAATCAAAATATTTTTTTACAATTTTCGATACTCCCTTAAAATAGCGTTTTTTTTTGGGGGGGGGGGGGGGATCCGCGAATACGACTCCCCATCGATTGGACGAAAATTCATGACCGGGGCGTAGCGTGGCGGCGTTCCCTCGCTTCGACGACGGACGGACTGATTCGTTTGCGGTTCGGGTGTCGGGATGATAAACGATCGCGAACGCGATAATTGGACGATAATGCGAGAGGAAGCCGCGCACCATGCGTTGTAGCTTCCCCGGGATTTCGGGATGAGAAAAAAGGAACGATATCGCCGTTTCGATGCGCTTTGCTTCGATCCCTGTAGCCGCGCGCACGTCACATCGTATATCGAATTGTGAAATTATTCGTAATACCCGAAATTGCAAGCGGGCCATGATAAAGAGCAGTAATTCATCGAACGACAGCTCTCATTGCGGGTGTGCATGTGTGTGAGAGGCGCGCGATTTCTCGACTATAATTTCGCGGCGGGGCGGAAGAATGATTCGGTTAAATCCAGTCGCCGGCGAACTTGGTCCATAACTCAAAGGCCGCGCGACGCGACGGTTTCACTTTTATCCCGCCGCTGCGCAGCTTCCCCGAAACTGCACCGCGACGGGGTGGTCTTGCTCGGGGAACCCAGCGGGGCGATGCTAAAACTACTCTAATAATAAACTTTGGCGAAATGGACGAGAGCCGAAGGCATTCATATTTCCCGGCCATTACTTGAAACTTTGCCGCAGTCGGTCTCGCTTCCTGGAGCGTAAACGATTGCAGTACTTCCGAGGGCCGTGTCCGAAGGAGCGAGACGACGCCACGCGCGGAGCTCTTCGACTCGATCTGACGCTCTGCTCTCTAAATTTGAGTCGGCTATAACGACTGATAATCGGCGAATGATAGCCGATTGTCAGTCATTTCGCTGATTCAAATTTAGAGAGTATATCGAGGCGAATGCACGATTCGCGAGGCGGGGGGGATCCTTCGCAACTCGATTTTATACATTTCAGTGCAGACTGCAGATACGGAAGGACGAAATAATTTCAAGGGAAACAATCAGCAAAACTTCGGTGCTCATACCAGAGAATGTGCAGTCACTGAGAACAATAATTGCTAGTGCCAAGCAATTTATTTCTTCAATCGAAAACATGATATAATTCTAGAATGAAGCCATGGTTTTCTTTATACAAGAAAATATTTGATAGGCTCGAGTAGGTAATTGTTTTTTTACTCAGGAAGAATTTCTTGTCCCAATAAAGGTATTCTTGAATCGAGAATAGGTATATATTCTTCGATCGCGAATCTGTATTCTTAAAGATTTTTAAGATGATCTTGATTCAAGAAATATATATTTTTGATGCTGGCGATTATTGCTCTCAATGCAGTTGGAAATTTTGTGTTAAAATCGATTGACCCATTTGTATATGTTAAAATCAACTGATTTTTTGTGTCAATTTAACATTCTTTGTGTTGAAAAATGTTACATTAACACGAAAAATCAGTTGATTTTAATATACAAAAATAGGTAGACCGATTTAAATGCAAAATTTTCAACTTACTGCTGCAAAAGCTCCTGATTCAAGTAACAATATTGTCAAGCGCTGTGGCAAAATCTTTTCCGGTGCTTAGTATCTACTGATAAAAATAAGATTTTGGATGCTGCAGATTTTAATTAGAGAATACTTTCACATATATTTTTCAACGATAAAAGAAACAATGACATCCTTGTTAAATAATTATTATAAATGACTCGTCTGATACATTTAGGCGCGTGGCGCGGTGGACTTAAACGATCGACTTGTCGTACTGAAATTTGGCTTTGTAAAATCGTTTAGGAACAATCAAGTAATGTATTGAAAAGTTCAAAAACGACACTTTCAAATGCTGTAAGTGCAATTGAGAAACATTTTTTTAGTTTCATTGTAATAGACCCGTGGATATGGCCAAAATCGCCCGTTTCGTATATTTAACCTCAAGTATTTCAAAATCCTGACGTGTGTGATACGCAAATGAGAGAGTCAGATTCGTTTTTAGGGCACATAAATCTATAAGAATCACCTGGTCTGGTTCGTGTAACAAAATCACTGTTGACCAGTGTAATTATTGCACATATATTTGTCAACGATAAAAGGAAGAACACCATTTCCACACTGAATAGTTATAATTACTCGCCTAATAATATTAATAATTATTATTTTCCCTGTCTTCCTCATGTGCTCCACACATATATAATACATATGTATCGTACATGAATGCATCGGTGCATGCAACAACTGCAGCGAACATGGTCACATTGGAGATATTCCAGCATTTATATTTTATCTCGAGGTCAAACTATCCAACGACTTCTATTCATCGCACGCGTCGGTCATCACAGTGGAAGCGCGTCCACGTATGTAAATTCGGAGCAGCAGCAGCCGGCAATACGTCACGTCTGTAGAGCGTAGTTCATTAAATCCACTGGACGACCGTATGGCGGCTAGCACCGCCGTATATAGAACGACGAGCGACTTTGCTCGATATTCTCGACCGTCCTGCCGCCACCTCCAACGCGCGATGCTTGCCCGACGGCGGTATTTGATGGATTAAGGCGAGAGTCGATGTCAGGGGTCGAGAGGGTGTGCATGTTATTGAATAGTCGGTTCCCTGCAATTAGAAGCGGCGCCGGATGGCGGCCGAAGGGTGGCAGCTTGCCTATATCCGCCGATATACCTACCTCATATATAATTCAATTAAGAAAAAGAGGGAGGGGCCGAAGTGCGTGACTTGGTATGTGTTTTGCGAATGCGAGTCCATAGTTACCATAAGATGCGTCGGTGTTCCAGACTCGTGAGCTTGCACTTTCGGCGTATCAATTGAAATTATTGAAGTGCATCAAGAAAAATGATTAGGCTAAAACGAAAAAAATTTAGTTGTTCCAACCAAATTGGCCATCCGAGAGGTTGCGGTTTGGAAGTTTTTGTTTTCAGTGTAATAGTTAAATACTAGACTGATTCAAAAAAAAGCTTTTTTAATACATTCTTTTGGCGGGCACTTTAAACGTTAGTATTTAATGTAACTTTGAATATGTCGCCGGGTGCACATTCTCACTCAATATTTAGGGGTGTCTCAATCGCTTTTTCTGATTTCCATTTGAATAACACGGTGAAATTGTTGAATCATTGGTTTAGTGCTAATTCCTCTTCTACGGTAAAAAAATTTCCCCGTGAAAAGTTAGAAAAATTGAGAGTTTTAGGTGTAATTGACGTAAAGAAATATTATTTTTAATTCTATTTAATAATTACAAATAATATTTCTTTACGTCAATTACACCTAAAACTCTCAATTTTTCTAATTTTTCACGGGAAAATTTTTTTACCGTAGGAGAAATTAGCACTAAACCAACGATTCAACAATTTCACCGTGTTATTCAAATGGAAATCAGAAAAAGCGATTGAGACACCCCTAAATATTGAGTGAGAATGTGCACACGGCGCGACGGCATATTCAAAGTTACATTAAATACTAACGTTTTAAGTGCCCGCCAAGAGAATTAATTAAAAAAGCTTTTTTTTTTGAATCAGTCTATTAAATACGTTTAATTATTCTAACTAAAATACTGGTCAATTGAATCAAATACTTAATTACTTTAACCAAATTTTTAGTTGTAAGCAAAAAGTGGTCAGTTTAACCAAACAAACTAGAAGAGGTACTTGCTAGTACCAACAAAATATTTTCTTCAATCAAGAACATGACATAATTACAAGTTCAAGCCATGGTTTTCTCGTATAAGAAAATAGCTGGTAAGCTCAAGTAATTGTTTTCTTTTTTTACATAAGAAGAACTTCTTGTCCCAACGAAAGTATCATTGAATCAAGAATGTGTTCATTCTCATATCGAGAATCCGTATTCTTAAAAGGTTTTAAGATCATCATGTTTTTGAGTCAAAAAATAGTTATTTTCGTCACTCAGTGCGTAAAACTTGGTTTCACGGGCGTCCTCAACCCCACCAACCTCGTATTTGACACTTAGGGCCGGTTTTACCAACAGGTATAAACGCGGTATAGCGCTATACTGAGAATACCCATAAGGCTTATTGCTGGTTATTCTCAGTATAGCGCTATACCGCGTTTATACCGTGTTGGTAAAACCGGCCCTTAGTGGCAAAAAATAGAATTCGTTATAAGGGCGTTTCGCATCGTTTTAACTCGTGTGGTTGCCGCACTCGCTTCGCTCGTGCGGAAAACTTCACACTCGTTAAAAAGGGCGCTTCACGCCCTTATAACGAAAAGATCTATTTCGATATGAGTACCTACGTGGAGCGCAAGTTTTTAACGAGTGTGAAGTTTGCCGCACGAGCGAAGCGAGTGCGGCAATCACACTCGCTAAAAACGGAGCGAAACGCACGAATATCGAATTTAACTTTTTGTCACCAAAGAGTGTCAAAACCGAGGTTAGAGCGCCAACTTCACAACTATTTCTCCAGTGAAGAAAAAAGTGTTCACGCACTGCGCAGGTACATTTACGCACTGCGCAGGTTGTTCACACACTGAGCAGCTTCAGTGTGTGAAACACGATTTCACAAGCGTCGAGGACAATCGAAAAACCGAGGTTTTTGACACTGAGTGACAACAAATATTTTGTTGGCACCAGATAGGCATTATTTCTCTCAGACATGCAGCAATGGAGGATCTATACTTGACCAAACGGTTTGGTCATCGTTCTTAGGATTTTAGTTAAATTGACCTGGTTGTTTTTCTCGGTGTGGCTATCAAAAATTATCGAAATTTTATATTCCGAACAAATTACTATTCCCGAGTCGAACATTTTGACCTGTTCCATTCTGAAAATAGACCTATTTTAAGATCTGTTTAGTACTGAGTAGACCTGGTGAAGTCTAACAAGAAGACCTATAAAGGGATTTTTCTCTAAAACACCTAAGTTATCCTGATATGTAAATATCGTCTCCACTGTCCTTAATAAGAGCCGGTTTTACCAACAGGCATAAACTCGGTATAGCGCTATACTGAGAGTAACCATAAGGCTTATTGCTGGTTATTCTCAGTATAGCGCTATACTGAGAATACCCATAAGGCTTATTGCTGGTTATATTCTCAGTATAGCGCTATACCGCGTTTATACCGTGTTGGTAAAACCGGCCCTAAGTCTGACATATTCTTTCGTGCTAGTCGATGTCCTAACACGTGCTGTTTAGCTCTTTTTCGTATAATTTGAAATTCATAGATAATCAATTAAACATTCTGAACGGAAAATTATTTATAGGTAGCCTTGTATTGAAAGGAAAGGGGGGGGGCAATGTATTAGCAATTTTATTAATTCCTCCCTCTATAATGTTGATAAATAAATAAATAAATAAATAAACAAATAAATAAATAAAAATATACAAATTTTTGTGAATTAATAAAATTAAAATTTAATTTGCTTCATTGAAAGAGAAATTATTATAGTGGGAAGGGGAAGGAGTGAGGAATATGATGTTCCTATTTTCTCAACTCATTTCCCTTTCAACGAAAAGAATATAATACAAGTTTGGCTTAAAATTTACTATCATTTTCATACATTAAGCTATTTAATACGTTTAGTGGTTTTCAAATAATAATTCATTAATAGGGAACTTGCACGTGTCAGATTTTTTAATACTTTTGGTATTTATGTACTCCTTAGACCTTAACAGTATTTATAAAAAAGAAAATGATCAGTTATCTTGTTTAAATATTTTGTGATAATTAATTAAAGTTTGACATGTGGCGACCCGTCACGCTGTGGCGGCCTGACGCCAGATGGCGCCGACGCTCTCGGCCCTCGGCTCGCGGCTCCTAGCCCCCGGCTCTCGGGTCTCGGTAGTAAAACGGCGGTGAGTTACTATATGTATAAGAGGCCTAGCCTTACTGTCGAGTCCATAGGCCGACTCCGGGTCGAAATGGCGAACTTATTTTTCGTTCGCCACAGACAATTTTTTAACACGATTTTTCGACTCGTGACGTTCATGACTCTAAGGGTGCGGACACACTACTGTCACGTCACGTCAGCTCACGTGATAGCACGTAGCATGAGCCAATAAAATCACCCATATCTTAACATGGGTTAAGAGCTCGGGCAGACAGAGGGCGGTCAGGCGTTTCGAGTTCCGCATTCAAGTGTTCATCGTTCTTTGTAATGAATGGACTTACAAGTAACAACACGCACTGCCAGTAGCCAGACCGCGGCGTCAATGAGAACTCTTGCGTTCTTGCGCTCTATTCACAAAAAGACAGAGAACGCGTGAACGCCATGTCGGTTCGTCTTTTAATAACGCGATGCTCGAAACGACTTGTAATTTCGAGAATAATAACGCGGCTCGCGATTAAATATCGATCGACGGTCCGCGTGCAGTCGCCGCGAGCGACGCGGTATTAGCGGCGAGTATCGACGGCGGTACCAGGACGTCCCGGAGCCATTCCATCGGAACGTTCGAAACGTATTAGACCTTAAAACGGGATGCCCTAATTTTTAAGAAACGCCCCTTTCAAAGACGATGCTCATTCGACGCGGCAATTGAAACGAGTAAAGATTTCCTGCCTGAACATTTTCCACTTTACGAAATTTCTTCGAAAGCTCTTTAAAAGTAGGAAAAAACAAATTCTCTCTCGCGCGCACCCCCTCCGAAACGGTGGATTTCCACGATTCCGGAAGCCCGCGGCACGTCGCGACGCCGCCAGACCTTTCCCCCGTTGCGCGTCCCCGTTATCAGCGTCTTAATGAAAATGAGTCGGCGCTACCTTTTAACGGCGAAAAAATAGTGGCGCGCGGGGCAGGGACTGTATGAATTATGAATAAAGGCGCATTAACGCCCCCCCCCCCCCTGCTCGTCCCTTTTCTCTTCTTCATCATCCAGAAAACCACTCTTGAGAGCACGGTATCTCGACTCTCGATCCTACGGTGAATAATTCGTGAGTCCGGACGGCGTTCTCGTAATTACGTCGCGTATTTTCCCCGCGTAAACTGTGTGACGTTAATTCAGGACGTTTTGGATTTTAGAAAACGAGGCTTGATTTATCGATAGGGCGACGCATTGAAATTTATACGCTACTGGCCAAAAATATGTGTACATTCTCAAAAGGGCTTCCATCCTGTTCACGCTTTGCGGAACCTATAGACAACTCAAATTCACGCGCTCTACACTCAGAGAAAAATCTGGTTGAAAATTTACTTTCGACCATAATTTAAACAAAAATCGTGCGCGATATTTCTGAAACCCACACTGAAAAAAATCTTTAGTTTTAACAGCAATACATTTCTGGCTGAGACTTTCTAGCCATTCCCCCCTAAAAATATTTTTATTACAGTAAGTCTATTAGTTGTATTTGAGATACAGCATTGCTATGTTAGCAGTCCAAGTATTGCTAACAGATATGTTTGATGCAGCAATATGGCATCTGATTACTTAATATACTAGAAAGGTTATCCTAAGCAGATGACGTATTCTTACCCCAACTGTATGATTATACGTAATATAGGTATATAGGTATAGTTAGCTGGACTATAAAACGTATGTTTACACCAACTGTAAACTTATGTGTAGTGTGACTGAACGGTATGGCTGGGTGGACTATACTGGATGCCTCGCGCAGTTCCACACAGTTGCAGGGACCCCTTCGGCCGGGCTTGGTCGGTATTCGAGCAATTTTTACCGGTAGAAGTGGCTCCAATACCGACCAAGCCCGGCCGAAGAGGTCCCTGCAACTGTGCGGTTCTGTGCCCGAGGCATACGAAATACCGGTAGAAGTCGAGTCGGTACCCCGATAGCAAATTAAATATTTATTTAAATATTTTTGCCGAGATATCTCAGTGTTGCATTATATAAAGGCCTGTTTTAGCTAAGACCACTTGAAGAGTCGGTGGCGCAATTGGTAGAATGCGAGCATTCCCAGTCTCGAAGCATCTCATCTAAGGAACGCAGGTTCAAATCCCGGTGTGGGCCCCGCGACATTGCACTTTCTCGTTGCGGGATCACCCGAGCTCCACACACCTCCGGATTTCTAGCCAAACCTGGGGATGGTGCGTAAATGCATTTCCCCTTCTATAAAAAAAAAAAAAAAAAAAAAAATCGAATCCCGGAAGGGTTGGAAAAAAAACCGACACCCCAGTAGGCGGGTTGGCAGGCGGCAGGATAGGCGTGCGCGCCCCCTTTTTGCAAAATCCTACTTTCAATTTAGCAATACGGTATAGCTGACACAGCTATACTGCTTGTCTAAACGAACCAAAATTCCCGCGCAATTTAGCAATACGGTATAGCTGACACAGCTATACTGCTTGTCTAGATGAACCAGAATTTCCGTGCAATTTAGCGATACGGTACAGCTTACGTAGGCATACTGCACGTCTAAATCAATCAGAATAAATAACTGGCTCAACAGTACAGCGCAGCTTGACACAAACATCACGATATTGTTACTTTAAACATATTAGCTTAGCCATACTCGGCTGGCTGTCTTAAGAAAACTTCTGGCTGTGGCCACGGTGGCTAGAAATTCTGGTTGGTTCAGCCAGAATTATTGCTCAATTCCCTGAAAATTTTTTTCAGTGCAGCTGGTTCCTGGTAATGATAATGCATATCTCAACACATCTTAAGAGAGAGAATCCGCTCTTGATCTTAATGCAACTCGGCAGATTGGGAAATTATAAAAAAGAATAAGAATTCTATCATTCTTCTACAACCCTTTTAAAGTTTCACCCTTCTGTAACGTCTTTGATGCGAAGCGAGATTCGACAAAAGCTTCCGTCCCAAGATTTTTCGGATCTTAGAATAAAATAATATACTTTCGTTTAAAAGATTCTACCGTGTCTCTTGTTTCGTTATAAGATGGCATAATCTTCTTGAGTGTCCCTAAATTTTTAGTTGATAGTACACTGAAGGAAAATTTGCTTCATTCAACCACATGGTGAAATTGAATACGACGAACCTCATGGTGCAGTTGTTTCAATGACATAAAAGCGTAAGGAAAAATAAGTAGAGTTAAGCAACTAAATTGATGTTGAAACAAGTGAATATCTATTTAAAACAATTACAACGTGAGGTTTGCCGTATTCAACCTCACCGATGCACAGTGTGATATTTCAGCTGTATAGGTGGAATTAATTATTGCATGAACAGTACACAAGTTTATGTTAATCTGCAGCTGTAATATTAATAAGGTAAAGAACTGACTGTATCTTGTGTATGTATGTATTTCATTATCCAAAAGAAAAAATATGTATGATGAATAATTAATGAATAATTGCTCCATTTAAAAGTAGATAATTTTAATTACTTGTAAAGATATATTTCGGCAGTTTTTTGGTTACAGGTAAATGTTTATGATAACTACTAAATACACAATACAGAGTAGGTACAGTAATAAAATGAAAATTGTTATAAAAAAATCACGAAGTAAGTTTTCCGAAGCCAGTAAGAATAGTAAGATTTCCTTGAAGCCACGAAGCATTAGCACTCTTTGCATCTTTGCTGAAGTTTTTGACACAAATTTCTAATTGTTGTTTTCAAAGTAACTATAATGTCATCGGGTAATGAGAAGTCAGCCAATTCTCTCAAAACACATGCAATTACGGCGTCAGCTCTTGTCTTGAAAATGAGTGAAAAATGTCAGAATCCGCAGTTTTGCACACTAAGTGTTTTATGTTTTGAATAACTTAAGAGTCTAGCTTTCAAGAATATATAAGGTTACTCCGGTATAATACAGTATACCCATACTAAAATCTAATTCCAATTAGCTAATACAAATTTCTTTGCACGTTAATTACCTCCCTATGTTAAAAACAATTTTCTTTAGGGTTCGGAGCTAATTCTAAGAAAACTAACTCTGTCGTGATTTGAAAGGGGTGTTCTTCTACTGGAATATAATGAATTTTTAATTATATGCGTTACTGGAAAAATTAATTATTTCCACCCAGATTGTTAAAATATCACACTGTGCGATGGTTGAATGAAGCAAATTTTTTTTTCAGAGTACATATACTTGCGTCTCATTGATACAGGAGATTGTATAGATGTATCGTAAGGAAAAAATAACACTAAAATCGCAGCGCCACGGAGATGTAATTCCTCCAATCCCGGAAATAAACGTTTAATATCATTTGTAAGATTTTATTTCAACGAGACGTACTCTTATTATATTATTCAGCTGTTGCCTCAGCTGAGATACCATGTAAACACAGTTGCCTGAAGCACGTAACGTCAGAAGAGAATACTCGTTTTACCTTGACAGGTGTTGACAGATCTTCGTAGTGAGAGGAAATTCAACTTTTCTAAAGAGGACGTAAGAGAGAAAATAAACATCGAAAACTCTCAGATGCATCTCGCGATGAAAGGAAAATAAAATAAACGGCCGCATATTAAAATACATTGACATAATCAAACCTCATCTTTAAGACCCCTTTTCGTAAGGACACGACACGTTTGCAACCCGAGTCGAAAATTTGAACCTATATTGTGATCGTACAGATTTTGAATAAGTCACCTTTTCAACATCTTCATCATTGACGTCTGATGTTGGAACCAAAGTAGCTCATATATTAGTTCTTTTTTAGGCGTAAAGATCTTTAATTATTTTATTTTCACCTTTGACGTATTCTGAACATCGACATCAGATTGTTCTCGATAAATTTCGATTCTACATTCAGCCCTTAAATCTTTCATTATTTTATACTTTGCTTTGACGTTTTTAGGACGTCTACGTCTTATTCCTTTTATCTCTCTCAGAGCTACATCGACATTAGGCCTTCAAATCATAATCGAGAAATGATTTTCATAGCAACCAAATATTATTGATTCTCGTGGTGACCAAGAATTGTTCATTTTCGTGACAAGTGGTCGAAATCTGGGTCTACAGAAAATCAGTACTTCTTATTCATCGAGTGGTACAATTATGAAAAAAAAACTTAGAGGTGAGAAGAGAACGTAAAAAAATATTATGCATTGATTTGGTGGGTGAAATGTGTTAATAAACAAGCATATAATTATCCCAGTGAAAAAATTTATTAATCTGTAAGCCTTCTGCGTTAAATGCCAGTTCAGCCAATTTTGTAATAAATGTGAGCTTAAAAGTAGAAGAAATGGAAATTTCGACTAATTTTAGGATGAATATCGGATCTTCATTTTAATGTAAATAGAAAGTATATTGAACCCCTCCGAGTCGTAGTAATAATACGACATTGAAATTCGCAATGGCTTCAGAATTTCGACTCAGGTACTTATCAACGATAAGTCGAGCCATCACGGAAATGAACGTATAAACTTGTCCGTTAAACTTGTTTGCCAGAAGTTGGCGTCAGCATCAAAATCCGGTCCTACATGTTCTGTCAATACGCTTTCATCTAGCCACTACGAAAACAACCGACAAATCCTACTATACATTTACCTTCGACATCGAAGGGAAAATACATGCACTCTTCTCTTCCCTTATTTCAATTCTTCCCGATATATGTATTTCAAATTCCCAACATGCCGAGCTACCAACGAGTCGTTACGGGAACGTCTGCTAATTCGGCCGACAAGTGGAGTCGCCGACATGTCGTACCATATGGCATATGGCAGCTTGTCAAGTCCTTACAGAAAACGTGATTTCATCACTCCCGGTTCACGTCTACCGCACATCGACTATTGCGCTACATCTATCGTAAGATCAGCCTTCGCATTAAATTCGACGTTTCAAAAGTGACAAAGCGCGCTCCCGGGGAAACACCACCCGCGCTGTGTACCAACCGACGTCACGAGCACTCGATAATATCGCCCAAAGTAAGGAGCGCGTATAGCGAAGCGGAAAGAAGGGAAGTAACCGAGTGAGAGCGGGAGGAGGGGGGGGGGGGGTAAGTTTGAATAGAGCCCGCATTCCGCATTGAATACCCGGGGAACTCATTAGGGAGTTGGTTGACAGAGGGGAGGGGTAAGAAACATTCGACTGGTTACCGAGGACTGCTGCGTTTACAGTATCGAAGGCGGAGTGAGCGCTAAGTAGCTGTGTTTCGGGCCACCGTGTATAGTGTAGGCTGTACCTAATCCTGCAGTTTCGCAGAATCGGGGGACTCCCCGAGAAAAGAAGCGCGCGCGTGACTCGTTCTCTCAGATAGTACAGGTAGCTCGTCTACTGGTTGTTAATAAGGGATATTTTGAGAATAGATGCATTATCCGTAAGCAGCTTATTGGATGAAAATTTAAGAAGCGAAATGCCCATACGTTGTTACTGAAAAGACTAACGAATGAGAAACTGTTTTAGATCCTTTTTAAATATTCCACACCGAGAAAAATAATTGCTGGTGGCAAAAATATTTTTTCCTCAATCAAAAACATGATATAATTCCAGAATCAAGCCCTGATTTTCCTCGTGCAAGGAAATATTTTAATTGACTCGAGTAATCGGTTCTTATATAAGTATGATTTAAAACATTGTTAAGAGTACAGATTCTTGATAATATTCTTGACTCGAGAATGCCTTCGTTGGGATAAGAAATTCTCCTTGCGCGAAAAAACCAATTACTTGAGCCAATTAAATATTTCTTTGCACGAAGAAAATCATGGCTTGATTCTGGAATTATATCATGTTTTAGATCGAGGAAAAAATGTTATTGCCACCAGTAATTACCTTTCTCAGTGTAGAGGATATTTAGAGCAGATATTTCTTAAATCAAGAGATTTAAAAACTCTCTGCTTGATACTAGCAATTATTTCTCTAAGTGTACTTTGAAAAATAGATAGTAAAATTTATTGGATTGTATTCTTAATCTGCTACAATTTGCCTACTTTCTCATTATTGTGGACGTTATCGAAGAGAAAAATTTCACCTGATGGGCAGGTAGGGACAAAGTACCATATTATTACTGTATTCTGATATTTGGGACCCGTGAGGTATTTTGTAAGCTGGTTTCTATCGACATATTAGTAAGAGGAATGTAGAAGTATAATTATTATTGTTCACTTTACATGCTATTTGGGTCTATATGTCTCGCTTCAGAGAAGAGAGAATTTCATCATCGCGTCTCACGTTACAAACCCGCAGCGACACTATCGTCATATACATATGTGTATGGGACCCTTCACAAGAGGCAACTCAGCAGTGCTACTTCGTCGCTAATAGTATCTTATGTCATTAGGCAGAAATCCCAGGTTTTTTCAGACTGTGTTTAATTAGGTCGTAGCATGAGGTATGGTACCTCACCATGCCTCGTGTTACGACCTGAACACAGTCTTAAAAATCCGAGGATTTCTGCCGAATGTGACATACCTATACTATTTTTTCTCACGAATGCCCATTTCTCAAAACAAAACAAACAGAAGTATACACGGCTCACATCTCACGTTGCGTTTATCAGTTTGGAAAAAGACCCACTTCGGACTAAGCAATCTTGCACAGCCTGTGGACTCCCGGTCGGTTTCACGCGGGAAATACGCCATATTACGGTCTAAAAATAGGCCGGAAAAGGCCTTTAAATTGGGCACGAGTGAAAAAAAAATTGCTTTATTCAATCACCGCCCGTGAGATTAAATACGACGATCCTCGTGGTATGAACTTTTCAATACCATAAGACTGTAAGGACAAATACATAGAGTTGAGGCAACCAGTTTGAAGTTTCAACAAGTGAATATCTACTTGAAACAATTGGGGAGCTGAGATTCATAGTGGCATAAGTAAGATTATCCAGATTTTCCAAAGCAACCGATTTGTCGTCCCAAACATACACAAGCCCTTCCTAAGATTACAGTTTCTGAGGCATATTACCGTCGGAATATGTACTGCTATAATTTAGGCGAATGACGTGGCTAACAAAAAAGGTTACATGTATGTATGTTTGGGACGACAAAGCGGTTGCTTTGGAAAATCTGGATAATCTGACTTATGCCACTATGAATCTGAGTCCCTCAATTGTACCGTGAGGTTCGCCGTATTTAACCCTTTCACTGCGGCGCCTTTCGTACATATCGATGGATTTATGAGGACGTATACCTATTTACGTCTTTCGTACACATTGATGGACTTCTGAGGACGTATATTTACGTCTTTCGTAGTGAAAGGATTAAACTTCACCGTGGTTGAATGAAGCAAATTTTGTTTCAGTGTAGCGCTTCGATAGCCCCATGTGAAAGTGGCCCTAAATTTGCAGACACGAAAGCGCGTCCTAATGAATCTCTGATAAAATCGCGTCAAATCAGCGCCGAGCCTTCACCAATATGTTGCATCATGTAGATACGTGTACTCGTACCTACGCAAAGCCACGCGCCAACTCGTGCTGACTTGGCTATTGATAGTGGTTGGAAAATGCGCGAGATCACCTCGAAGTGAAGTTTCATCCGTCGTGTTGCAGGTGTATTTTTCCGGATTTCTTTGAGTGCGAGAGACGCAACGTTATGAAATCGTCGCAGTCGTCCGTCACCACGGAATGTCGTTCGGAATGAATTCAGAGTTAGTATATACTGCAGCGCGCCGAGGCTGTCGCGCGCACGTGTTATAACCAGAGCGCGGCGTGTATCGGAGACGCGGAAATGTCAAGGTCGAGAAAACTTTAAGCGCTGATACGGATTGTCGTGGCGAGAAAGAAACTAATTTAAATATTAACGATTTTAACATTGAATGAATGGGAGCGGAGCGATCGCGTTTAATTATTCATTTCCGACAATCCAATTTTTCCGTCGTTAGTAATTAGGACGTCGTTTGTAACTAAACACGTGAATTGACACAGCCATGAGTTAATGACTAACGATACGTTTTATATTAACACGTTGACCGCCCAAATGTTGGGGGGGGGGGGGGGGCAACGAGTTAGGATCGGTGCGAAGCACACGTGCTTCGCATGGCAATGAACGTGTTAATCGGAAAAGAAACAAAAGTGCTTAAGGGGGAAAGCCACTGTGATATGTTCAAAAAATAGATTTTTTTATTTTTACATTTTCTTAATGTTCGAGGTTTCAAGAATCTGTTCCCTAAGTTTCAAACCGAAATTCGAAAATTTTATGGAGTTATGAAAGGTTTTGTGTGAGTAAGCGCATACGCTCGAACTTGACCGCGCGGTTTTAAAGGCTTTTATCTCGAAACTACATTTTTCCAACTGGGCGCCATCATAACTCAGTCAATTTTTATCCGATTACCTTGAAATTTTCACAGAATATTTTTAAAAGAATTATCTTCAGTTAAGCGTATGATTTTTTCGATTAAGCGATTACTTGTTGAGATATAATTAAAAAACTGAGCAATTTTTCTCTAAATTTCGAAGTTCTATCTTTAAACATGCGTTACTTTGTTAAAAATTAAAATTTTTATAAATCCGTACGCTTAACTGAAGCTAGACTCGTGTAGTTTAAGAAAATAATTGATTTTTTTGGTTTGGATATACCATTCGGACACAGCAATGGCGCCCATGCGCCAAACATTTTTCAGAGAAGCTTTACGGCATCGCGTATTATTGTGTAGTTTATTGATATTATGTATTGCTTTTTTTTTCTAATATACTAAAATATATGTACCTTCATGTAGTTGTAAAAGTTTTTTCCCTCGTTTTTTATTTTAATCAGAAAAAATTCACAAAGTTATTCTACATTTTCCGGTCATCACAATGGCTTTCCCCCTTAATATGATCAACGTCATCCTAGTCATTGGTAATACGAAATCTGGACTGCCTGTAAGTTCAGTCTCAAATTTTCTGCATCGACCACAAACCCTCCTTTATGACTATTAATATGAACTTACAACGGAGAACTTATGTCGAATAATTTTCTTTTTTCCGAACTTTATTTTAAAAAATACGTACAGTGGAAATCGTTTATAACGGCCTTCAAAAGACTGGCGTAATAACCGATATTCGCTGTAATCGGTAGTGTAAGAGCCGTTTCACACTGGGATTCCGGAATCGGAGTCCGGAATCCGATTCTAGAAGCGGACCCTTGTCGAGCATGCATCTCGAAACCTCTTCACACTGGGATTCGAAAGAATTTGGGTCCGATTCCGCCCGCGGACGAATCGGGGAAGAATTTCCTCTCTCGTCGAGAATCGGAGGCAAATTCAGTCGCTCGCTGCTCTTCTCTTTGAAAACCATGTGCTTATATGAGTGCCTTTTCACACTGGGATTCCGGAATCGGATTCCGGAATCCGATTCAGTGAATCCCAGAAGAATTTGTTGAGCATTCTACTGAGATTCTGGAATCGCATTCCGGAATTAGAGCCGTTTTACACTGGGATTCCAGAATCTCAGTAGAATGCGCAACAAATTCTTCTCGGATTCCGGAATCCAATTCCAGAATCTCAGTAGAATGCGCAACAAATTCTTTTCGGATTCCGGAATCCGATTCCAGAATCTCAGTAGAATGCGCAACAAATTCTTCTCGAATTCCGGAATCCGATTCCAGAATCCCAGTGTGAAACGGCTCTTATACATAACTAGCAGCCCGTCCCTGCTTCGCAAGGGTAGATTGTGGATTGATTTTGGTCGTCATTTAATGAATTTTTAGCAGATATCTGTACTCATAGGTAGGGAGCCATGCTACGCTAAAAAAAATACATGTATTTAATTTAAATTGGAAAGTATATTTCTTTTATTAATTTATCTTAAGGCCAGCGGATAGACAATGTTTTTTATTTTTTTATTTGGAGTAAAACGTGTAAATTTTTCGGTGTGCCAACTCTGGAGCAAGCCACATACAATTGGTCGTGTGAAAAACATGAATTTTCCAAATTTAAGCCAGCAATAGTCAACGTTTGACCTTATGCTTTGTTGATGGTAATAGCAAAAGCAAGACGCAAAGGGAACTGCAGCCGCTTGAATTCGAATGTTAAATCGTTGGAAATCATAGGTATGCGTAAATGAGGACGTCTTCGCCTTTGAATTTGCCAGTGATGATTGTTACCTCGATTAAATTTGGTTGGCACTAAGGGATTTTTCGTGTAACTGATTTGGAATATTATGTCAGATGTAAGAGATTCCAAATGAAGGTCATGGTCAAGGTCAAATACAATATTACCATTGTACAGCCACTAAAAAATCCTAAATCCTACTATCAAAAAGAATTTGTATAGGGCCCATAGCTTTCATGGTACGAAGCCGAACTGTACTTGACCTCAATTTGACCTCCGCTGACCATAAAGGTCACATGGAAACAACAAGGATATGGTCAAGGACATATTTGAACGTGAAATTTCCCGCTCTTTTCATTTTCGGTATATAAAATAGAGGTTCGGATTTTAAAAAATCAATTTTACCTAGAAGGTCATTGTCAATGTCAAATACAATATAACCATTGGGTAGCCAGGGAAAAATCCGAAAAGTTTTACATCAAACGTTTTTCTCTAAAATGATTTCCCGCTGAGATAATCAGCTGTGCCTGGACTTTTTAAACACCCTGTATAAGATTTACTAACTCAGAAACCTTCGCGGGCATGCGTCCAACCATTCTCCAAAGTTTCATCGCAATCGGATGAACGGTTTAGGAAGGCATAATAATCATCCGTACCGCTACTTTTTGAACACCCTATATGAACGGTTTAGGAAGGCATTTGATATTACCTTAAAGGTCACGGTCAAGGTCATATCCAATACGACCACTGGATAGCCAAGGGAAAATCCTTAAAGTTTTGTATTAAACATTTTTCTCTAAAATGTTTTCCCGCTGAGATAATCGGCCGTACCGGGACTTTTTGAACACCCTGTATAAGATTTACTAACTCAGAAACCATCGCGGGCATGCGTCCAACCATTTCCCAACATTTCATCGCAATCGGATGAACGGTTTGGGAAGGCATAAGAGACATACAGACAGACAGACAGACAGACAGACAAACATTCATTTTTATATATATAGATAGATATGGAATTCAATTGGAACCTTCAGATTTCGTCGTTATATCTAATGAGTCGTTGTAATAACCGGTGATGTTATGCACGATTTCCACACCGAGAAAACAGTTTATTTGTAGTTAATATACATAATTATACTTGATTATGGCGAAAGAATTATTTCTTTGGCCCAAGCAAATATTCGTTAGCAATTACTCTATTTCTGTTTGAATGAAAGAGACATTCTAATAATTAACATATTGTAGATTTACTTGGCCCAATAAAATATTTCTTTCCCCATAATCAAGTATACATTTATTAACGTCAAATAAACTTCTCTCTCGATGCACAGTACCTATAAGTTTTTCAGCCATTGGTAGGTAAACATATTTCAACTAATTTTGAATTTGGTGTCATTAATTTGGAGCCACTTATTTGTAATGGATATTATACCGTGGAAAATAAAAATAAAAATATACACGCCATCAATAACACCGCGTTCCGAGAATCCCAGACGGATAAGCCAATAAGAGTAAATTATGTCAAGGGAGATAAGAGATAGCGAGTCGATTCACTAATCTTTTATCAGAAGGACAATCTTTTATGGTAGATACAACTGCCGTCGACTCTACAATTAATGTTTCGAGCAATTATAATCGACAAATTGATATGTATTTATTCGTTCGTAAATTTGAAATTAGTTTTATAGAATCCAATTAATCTGCCGATACTAATGAGTATTGTAGCTCATGGTAAACTTAAGGTTTATTAATTATTATTAGCGTTGTAAAAAATCAGCATTACCACTTTTCACTGTAAAATTACCTACAACCATATAATACAACTTGCAAAATAAAACAATATCACACAATCCTTCTGTATAATTTTCTGTTATTTATTTCAAACAAAACAGGAACTCGCACAAAATTTCTCAGCGTTTAATTAACCAAATCGACTTCACTGCATACACAAATAATCGATGAAGACCTTAACAACTTAATGTACCTACATTATTATATTGAAATAAACATAAGAACGTAAACTGTTACCTAATTTTCATTAACCGTCCAATCGAAAAGATACGAAATTATTTACAGACATTTCTGATCTGATTATAATCACACAACGTCGAACTGGTTCGAACAGAAATATCGTTAAACAAGACTAGAGCAGCAGGTTATCTAAATATTTCCATTTCCGTCGCGAAATCGGCAAACTCCAAATAATCACGTGCCAATCTGATTGAAGATATGTGATAGTCGCGTAAAGAACCGGGTCGTGCACAATAATTGAACCGTTTAACCCTTTTTTATTGCTAAGTTACATAATCGCGACGAACGAGCGCGCGTGATGTACACTCTACAACCGAGACACTAGCGCGCACCACTCTGGACTGCACAGTCACAGCTGTACCAGGTCTTCGACTTTCGGAGATTCCGTCGTTGTCAGGCTGTATATAAATAGACGAATGTCCCCCAGAAACAAAGTCGCGGTTGGGCGATGAATGTACCTGTAGGGGAAACAGGTTTCCGTAGCGCTTGCGCATGCAACTCGATAATCGTAACTTCCCACGGATTTAAACCAGATACGACTTTGTTCCTAGAAGTCGCTCGAAAGGTGGTCGCGGAAATTAAACAAAAAATAGGAACAAAAAATTGATTTTATATCAGTGACAAATTCGCGGTGCCCTCCCAAAAAAAAACGTGTCTTATGTAAAAAGAAATGAAATACTAATTATTGTTTTGGTGCAATTAAAACGAGTGTTGAAAATTGAAGTTTGTAGTGGTGTTTGTAAAAGTCGAATATGACAGCTGATATTGCAGGAATCAAAGGAAACGCAAGAGCATCGATCGGTGAGATTAAAAATACTTTATTGAAAATAACGATGTAATTTCGGGTAAATGAATACGTGTTTTCAATTAGAAGAAAAAAATGTTTTGAACAGAAAATGGAAATTGCAATCACGAAGCGGCTGATTTCGAAAAGGCAGTCGCGGCGACAGGTGAGCATAATCTTACGCAATTATAGATAAATATTTATTTGCAAGGAACGACGGTTTGTGACATTAAATCGCTCATGCGCGTGCAAAGGAAGACAAGTCTGAAAAAGTGCATTTTGAGTTAACTACGGTATGCAAATTGCTGCATAACGGTTCATTTGTGTGCGGAAAGAAATAAGTTAATACGTCTTCCTTTGTCCTATTTTTAGTATAGTATGAAGAGACATTTTTTCTATAAAATGCAACTTCAAAATTAGACTTTCTTTAAATCAATAGATCTCATTACTATCGTTTTTGACTTGGCTCACTTTGCTCGCGCATAAGCGAAATAGTCCGTTTTGCGATGTTCAAATTGATTTCAATTATTTTAGCCGTTATTTTGAACGACACGAGTTGAAAATTTCGATATTAAATCCGTCTGCTAATTACAAACGGGCGCTTAAACTTCGACCGACTTACTGTCTCCGAATCTATAAATAATTGGTACGAATATAGACGCGACCGTATTCCGACTGATGTGAGACAAGCTAAATTAAACATTTAGAGTTTCTATAATAAGTTTAGCCTTCTGGTTTCATTTTCTGCATTATCGTAATTGATATTACGCTTAAATATGCCGGAGCGAATGTTCAATCCAGATCACGTGAAATGGCTTCGATATGCATTCTCAAACGTGAGAGCTGATACTAATAATTCGTGGCAAGTGAGCTTCGCTATTAGAAGCGCATATGTGTTCCCAATATACAGGGTGAGGCAGTGAAACGACACGATTTTAAAAAGTCGCCAAAAATAGAGATTTCAAAAACGAGAGGTTTTCTTTTAGCATAAATCAGGTCTACATTAGTGGAAATTTACTTTACATGAAAAATAATCATATTTTAAAGATGGGGTCAGACAGATGACGTCCTTTTTTTTCCACACATTGTCGGAGCCTGAGAATCCGTTCATGACGTTGCGTAACATCTCCAACGGAATGTTGTTTAATTCTTGTCGAATTCGCTCTGTCAAATCTTCTCTGGTTCTAGGGTTTTTTTTTAAACACTTTGAAAACTTGATGTAACCCCCAAGGAAAAAGTCTGGAGCCATCAAATCTGGTGAACAGGCAGGCCATGGAATATCGCTACTTTTTATAATAAGCCTTTACAGCAAACGCGCGTTGCTCACTGGACCAACGTTCCATCGCAGTATTGAATAATAGACGAAACACTTTTATCTCCCGAATTGACAGCTATCGGGAAATCAGACGTTTGACACTTTTCGCTCTCACGCAGCACACACAGCGCACTCTTCTCAAGCCAACTCTATCAAATATGCCGAAGTCAAATTTCAAGTTATCGGCCATAGGTATCGGAACTTGTTCGAATTCTCCTGTGACACACGGTAGACGACAAAGGTCCAGTCTCCCACTCTCGTGACCTCCCACCAAGCCCGCCAGCCCGAACTGAAATCATGCCGTTTCACTGCCTCACCCTGTATAACTAGCTCGGCAAAATCTATAAGTACTTGGTAGAAGAGTTTTGCATGCAGATTGAGACATTAGAAAAAATAGGGGGAAAAATGGAGAATTTTTACATGTCAATTAATATATTATATGTATGAAGCTCTTTTTTCGAACCGTACATTTTAATCATTAACCCAGCAAGTGCAATTATATTACTGCAATTAAGCATTTATATAACCGAATATTACAGATTACATAACACGGAGAGATTACAAGGATATAACTTGTAATGCATTATTTTCCACTCAAGTGTATAACATGTTATATTGGTGTTATAAATGCTTCCGTGCTAACAATAAGACAAAATGTCGTATCTGCAAAAACACCGATTTTTGCTTTTTTGGCTATTTAAGCATATCTATCTGCTTTATTACTGTGCCAAGTGTGTGTGTGTGTGTAAGGCGTATCTGCAGCTCCTATATATCAGCTAAAAACAAAAATCGAATGCGTTTCTACGAGCATGGCGTGAAACAATTCAGAAAAACTATTGTATCTTGAAATGTGTTAAAGTGTAGATACGACATTTTGTCTTAAGATGGTAGAATGTGTTACAAACTAATTACGAACCGCGTTTTAATTATAAAAATTCTCTAGAAAATGAACACTTCTATTGAAATCAAAATCCCTGATTAAAAGGATCCAGTCTGAGTTGGATTCACTAGGAAAGCTGCCATGTTTTTTCCAAGATTTTAAATACCTTCTCATTTCCAGATAAAGAATGTTTCACTGATGAACCATGGTTTTCCCGATAAGTAGACCTTCAGATCGTTACACGTGGTCTTAGTTTTGTTAATAAACTTTCCTTTAATAGAAACATAACTTTATAAAAAGTCGCTAGCACTCCCTGGACTGGATACATCATTAATTACTGGATTACAATAGTTTACCGTGAAAAACGAAGACTACATATAACAATTTGATGGTCTCCTTTACCGGAAACACCATAGTTCATCAGTGAAATTATTTTTATTTCGAAATAAGAAGGGATCTATATTGTCACTAATACTACCTGATGATAGTTGTCCAGATAGACTCATCATGTAAGGGTGTACGTAAAACATAACAGCTTCACCAACTAGGACAGTATTCTTAAAACATTCCTATAAATACAAGTGAAACTGTTAAACATTGCTGTGGGAGACTAAAAAAATACTTTCGTACCCCATCGGGACTCGAACCTACGAATATTAGGATGAGCTACACGTACTTCAAAGCCAGTATTGCGCGAGGCACTCTACTAATTGAGCTGCCATACAGTTACAGAAATTAGTTATAATTTTGCTATATGATGCGGTCAATTAAACGCACTATTATTTAAGATATAATATAAGAAATTTGATTAGTTACTAGTGGATGTCACACTAAAGGTCCAGTTGTACAACTCCGATTTAACTATAATCCTTGGTTGGTTGCTATGATTCCAGCTTTGCTATTGGCTACTCCGTAGCAACTAACCAGAGATTATAGTTAAACCTGAGTTCTGTACAACTGGGCCTTAGAGGAAAAGACTACGCTGATGAATAGTCCAATCCGAAAGTGCTCATGAAAAAAACGATGTCCCTATTTGACTGCTTCTTGACATATAACTTAAAGCCTACTCACTCATTTCAACCAATTATATAACTAATTAGTTAATGTGTCAACCACATCTTCCATCAGCGTATTATCGATGTCAAAAAAAAACCGTGTACCTAACAGGTGTTATCTGCAAGCGTTAAATAGATACTGTATCTACATATCTGTGGCTTGGTTCTAAAAGGGCCGATGTCAATTTTTCGAGATTTGGGCCAAAGCGCATAATCAAACTGTATTTCAAGAGAACCTTTAAATGTAGAAAGGGACAATGTGTACTTACAATAACAACCGTGCTCTCAAGGTACGTAGGGTGAATGTTCAAATCCAAAAAACATTTTATTTTATAGATAAAAAGGCCAATGTGGACATAGGCAAAAATGTGCATTTTATGACTTTAGCCCTTTTAGAAACAAGCCACAGATATATACTTAGGTATATGGTTGATTGGAATCCATCTACGCAGTTATGGCAATAGTATTACATATAGATTAAACTGCAAGTCAGTATATTTAGTATACGGAGAAAAGTTTGTGGTAACCAGTCCCACAATCCTGTGGTAAGATTGAATTATTGCAGTGCATGACATTCAGTACCATAAATATGTCGATATTTATCATAAGTATTGTCACATTTGCTATTCTTATGGTAAATTTCAACGTATTTATAGTACTGAACGTCATACGCCGTAATAATTCAATTTTACCACATAGATTGAGGAAGTGGTTACCACAAACTTTTCTCCGTGTAGTTTCATAAGATCTAATATGCGATATTACGTTGAAGTTGTATAATCAGCATTTGCTGGGAAAATGTACTCTTTAAAAGATACCATTTAATTATAAAAAGGTGCAAGACCATCTAATATCATCACAATTAAATCAAAGATATCCAAAATATTCGTAATTACTTATGACCACATAAAACAACATAAGTTAAAATAAAAAGTCAGATTGCACATTTAAGTATCACCTGTATGTGCTTTTAGCAAATAATGAATCGGAGAGTTATTATCTCACGTAGCACCTTTCATCGCATGACAATGCTCGCGACTGCTGATAAAATACGTACCATAATATCTTCATTCAATAGTACGATCTACTGGTACTACCGAGTGCGATAAATGTTTTAATCGCGTCATGAAATCTCGATATGTTGCAATTTTCTTCCTTAACGCAGCGGATTCTAGGAATTCGCATTCTTTGCTAAGTTTTCCTTCTGATTACGAGAGTGATTTGAAAAGTGCTCTCATTTCTCAGTTTAGAAAGCCACATGACGAAGCTATTTTGAAAAATCCATCGCCTACGTATTCTGTTATAATTCTATCTTGCATTCTAGGGTACGGATTGTTCAACATACTGTTGATAATAGCTGCAATACCAATATGTTGGACCACCACTGTCGATACGACTACCTCGGCATTCATCTTGGCTGCAGCCGAATGCGACTTGGAGCTTACCATAATGCGCAAGGGACTCCTCATTGCTAGTCCTTTTATAGGTACATATTGATAAGGTCCAAAAGTTTATCCCATCTGTATATATAAAACAAAGTCCGGTTAGTTACACGATTTCTAACTAAAGAACGACTGGACAGATTTTTATGACCTTTGATTCTTGGATTTGTCTCCGCCACGAATAGCAGAATAAGTATTAAAACATCTGAAAAATTTACGAAAAAAAAATGTATTGAGAAAATTAATGTCTCTAGAGAAGTTTCCTTGCGTTAAGTTAACACATTTATTGATCCTGAGGCGGTACGAAGTTCGCCGGGTCAGCTAGTACAAGATAAATGGAGGATACACACTTGACACACGCATTGCAAAAAATTGTATTACAAATTTACACAATTTATCACTGACAATAAAATACGTATACGCGATAAATCATAGATTGCTACCTTAAAAGTCTTTTTAAAATTACTATAATAAAAGTTATGCATTAAATCATGTAAGTTTGCAAAGATGAAAAATGTAAAATTACGTGACTTACAGAGTGTAGATATTTTTAAAGTAAACTATATAAATCATGTAGATTTACGTCGATGTTTAAAAATAATAAAAACATTTAAGAAAAAGGAATTAAATGTTAGATTTGACAATCGAAAATCTTAGAATTAACTTCGTCAAATAATCTACTGACATTCTTTTCCGTTTACCGTAGAATCCTTACAGGCCAGATATCAACACATAACCATAAAACACCACCAACCATGTGCTTTGAATGTTTCGTACAGTGTAAAAAATTCTGCGATTAGATCTCTTTTGGTGTTAAATAACAATGGCATAAGACTAAAAGTGATACCAGATGTGATACATATAGGTCCACACTGGTGAAATGGTATTAAAAATTAACACCACTTTTTTACTATGTAAACCCTATACGCTGTGTATGATATCAATAATTGGAAAGTTAATATAGTAAGCAAGAGAGCCTTATCAAATATTTTACTTAATTTTCGATAACAATCTTTTTTTAAAAACCTCCCAAATTTTTATATAATATTTTTCAATAAACAACTCTCTCTCCCTCCCCCTTCGACATTATTAACAATTTCGACTTTAACGTTCGCAGCGATGATAATGACTTCGTTCATCTGGGAATTCGTGACAGATCGCGTGGGCAGACGCACGTTGCTCCTCTGCGGATTGCTGGTCGACGCAGTGTGCAACGTTGCGAACAGTACCGTGAAATCCTACCACGTGTTCTTGCTGATCACATTCATCAGTGGCGCCATGTGAGTACGAAAGTCGACGAGAACGAATAGAGGTGTTATCGAGTTATAAATTGTTCAGTGCGCGTGTTGCAGAGCCGGTGGTCCACTCGCAACATCGATGACCTATTTAACAGAGTTCCACGGGGCGCATCATCGACCCAGGCTCATGATGTGGGGTGGATTACTATTCGCGCTGGCGAATATTGCTGTTGCAGGTACGCTCCGCGTTAAACAGACTTTTGCCTTGGAAACGAATAGATGGATTTTGCAATGAAATATGTACCAGTCGACGTTGATAATGCGGGTGGAAAAGAAATAACCATGCTGAATTACTGATCGGATAATTTTTTGACTGATCCTTTCGTTTGTTCTATCGCAGCAATAATAAAGTGGTAAAAAAAGTCGCAGAGGTGGAAATTATTGGAAAAATATAGAATTAATTACTACTACTAGGGGTTTGTTCTCATTCTCTTCACCAAGTAGATTCGGTTTTCCACTGTATAGTGATTTTATAGCTATCAGAAAGTGTAAGAGACTGCAGAGTTTCCCACTCACGAGGAGGAGTAAGAATTAGAGGGGAATTCTACATTTTATGCCCATTTGTGATAACTATAGATAGGGTAACGCGCGGGGTAACATTGACACATTTTCTGAATTTTATTACTTTCTGCTAATAACTCGTAATAATACTGTTCTTGTCTACCTTAAAGGCCTGGGCAGACAGAAAGCTAACTGACCGCGCGGACTGTCCGCGCCCTATCCTCGAATACAGTCCTCGAAATTGGCGTGAGTGAGGAAAAAGTACATTTCAAAGACGGGAATCGTAAATGTCGTTATGAGATACGTTTTAGGCGCGCGCTTGCGCGTACAAATGGTCTGGTATCATATAAAGAGAGAGTCAGGCTTGCTTATCCGTACATAACTTCAGTTTGCAATATATTTTAGACCAGTAAGTAAAGTGGTGTCAATGTATGCCTCTTTTACCCTATACGATAACAGGGAGACGCGAGTATAGAAAGTATAGGCAACGAGAACAAACCTACCATATATTAATACTGCTAGTAGTTTTCTTACTAGTAGTGCTTTTCAATAGTATCGAAGAAATCATGTCTAGTTTAAAGAAAATAAGTATTTATTTGATTGAGGAAATAATAACTCGCCCAAAATGATTTTATAATTTTATTATTACATTTGTTGAATCAAATTAATATTCTTTGAACCAAAAAAATTCGGTTTTCTCTCTAATTTTATTCTTTATTGTAAATTTAAAAAATTGTTTAAATTTATTTACCCTGTATGTTTTTATTTTTTACTTTCGGTTTTATTTAAGCTAGAAAACGATATCTTATAATATAATGCAGCTTTATCGTATTCGTTGCTTGGCATAAGTGCGTTTTTTTGGCTTTTCGATGGTGTCTCAAGCTTGTAGAGAGAAACGCAGTTATAACTTTGCAAATAATTAATTTTTCGGGTATTCTCTTTTTCATGTGATATTGAACATATACGGAGATTACCAATTGAATTTAAAAGTATAAATATTTTTTTTTACGCAAAGTCCGAATTACTTCTTAGATACTATTGGAGGAAACCATTATTATATATTTAATAATTTCTCTTTTCTCTGCATCGTATAGCACCAAGAATAATCTATATTAGATTACAACAAAAATCCAATATTTAACATTAGATCTATTTTTTAACATATTGTCAATATTTTGTCTCTCTTCCTTTCGACAGCATTGGCATATGGCATGGCTGGTAGTACATGGACTTTTACACTCTTTGACGGCCTCCTATCTTATACTCAATGGAGAATATATCTGTTGATCTGCTCGATACCATCCGTGCTCGGTTTCCTTTTAATGATTTTTTTACCCGAGAGTCCGAAATATTTAATGACTGAAGGAAAACACGAGGAAGCACTTAAGATACTCAGAAGGATGTACTGGATGAATACCCGGAAGCCTGCGGACACATTTCCGGTATCGTTGGCCTTTAAATAACTTAAAACGCGCGTAATGGTTATAAATTCAGACGTCTTAAACTCTTATCGTTGAATATCTCTGAGACTAGCAACATTTCAACTACAGGTTTAATATCTTGTTTTTTACTAAAGCATATATATATGCGTAAATATATTTACGTAGAAAAAAATAGATTTTCATTGAAAATAGAATGGACATGTTTGACCGAATTTAGAGAGCTTCCAAATTTGGCGAAAATGAGTTTAATTTACACAATGAAATTTTATACTTTCTATGATAAGAGCGAGATAAAAGTGAGATAAGAGCGAAATTACAAACGAATGCACATCACGAGCTAGCCGCGTCGTAATTAATCCTATTTTTAACGAAGTTTCGCAATTATATCGTTCAGTAAGCGAACCTGACATTTTTTTAATCCTTCGTTACTCACGTGTGGAGGCTACACCCCAGCCTCCTCTTTTTGCATGCCACGCCTACAGTTTTTTTTCGAGGTTGGCACTTTCAGTACTTTTTGGGAACATTTCATTAAAGAATTTAGCACCAAAAGCGCAGGACAAAATCGATTTGTCTCTACGACAGAACGCTGCAAAGAGTTAAATAGTGATTTTTAACAATCTGTAATTAATTTAATATTTAATATTTTTCTATAAAACACTTGTTTCAACTTGTTAATTTGTCCTTTGTTAATAAAACGCGAGTATGATAACTATCCTGTCTATTATTTATACTATTTTTTAATAAAAATTGGCAGGGAGACCTGAGCGTCTGAAAACCGAGACCTCGTGTACCGAGAATTCGAGTTTTATTTTCAATTAGAAAATTACGAAATTTATTTTTTTTTAATGTTAAGATCATTAGGTAATAGCTCAAGCTTTAAAATAAAAAAAGTATTAAAAAATTTTAATTTTTCACTAAGAAAACGTTAATTTTTAACTGGGGTGTCGGGTACAGCCCAAGTGAGTTTTTATTTTTCAAAAACCCACGTGAGTAACGAAGGGCTAACTTCGCGGTAAAAAAATGACGAATATCGCATTTCCCGCGAGAACGTTGAATTTTACTCCGCGTTTGTAAGGGATGCTTCCGCAATTTACTCTTTTTCGTACAGATAAAATCTCTGCTTTGGGAAAAAACGCCGGCCTCGACTAAAAGTACGAACTCCGAAAAAATTCGAACCAGCTGGACCGATACGAAAAGACTCTTCGCCGCGCCTTATCTCACCCCGTTTCTTCTCATCGTCGTAACTCAATTCGGCGGTATGTTCGGGTAAGTATACGTGAGTGATTCAAAGTAATCCCTGATACTTCCCTCGATGTCGCACGACGTCGCGATTCGAGGATGTGATGACGTCCTCGGAAATCTTTCGTCATTCGATAAACGCGGAACAAATTGGATTCAAACTTTGGAAAGTCGATTCCCGTCCGAGTTTCGCGCCGTTTCCTTCGTTGCAATTATTTTGAACGCGTTAGAGTTACCCATCGCGACTGCATTTGCATTTAAATGCGATTTTCGATGTGAAACTTTTCCAAGAGACGAGGAGCTGAGGAGAGACAATCGAAAGGATAGTAACACTTTTTCGGGTCGTATACCGGTACCGCGAAAAAAACTTCTCCACCTAATAAATTAGAGTTATCACAGTGACGTAACGCCGTATCACCCGATGACACATCCCACGCGCCGGCGCGTGCTCCGACACCTTGAGTCTACGTCTGTGTATCTACCTTGCGAAGCTTCTGTGCATACGCGAGAAAAGGCTTCCGTTATATTTCATATCTTCTGACGTTCCTTGTTAGACAATATCGTAAAACAGTCGGAGCCACGCGCGTCGTTGGCATTCGCGAAATATGAGCAATGTAGGAAAGGACCACGCACAGAGTAAATGGAAATCGGCAATCGGTCAAATTGTCTGAAAATGAAATATGTCATGGTTTATGGTGTGCTGAATAAAAGTTCTCATGGGTCCAAGACCCAGTAATGGCCAGTTTCGGTACTAAACGGCACTGAATGTCAGCGAATTTGATAGCGTCCACATGCAGCGGCTACAGCCTCTAAGAGTGTAATTATTTGAAGCCGTTATCATTTGAAGTCCTTGAAAATCAATAAACATACAAGATAAGGCGATATTGCATCAATTATGTAATAAAAAACTATATTTTATGATTTTCGAGGGACCTCGTATAATGTGCTTCGCCACGTGATCGGATACGGCTTAGATTATTTTCGCACATCTTCCCGAATTCGCGACCGATTTATGATATGCGACATAGAAACCTCTTTTCTTGTATTTTTATTGATTTTCAAAGACTTCAAGTGATAACGGCTTCAAATAATTACGCTCAGAGGCTGTCGCCGCTGCGTGTGTACCTACGCTATCAAATTCGCTGACATTCAGTGCCGTTTTGTGCCGAAACTGGCCATTATCGGGTCTTGGACCTATGAGAACTTTTATTCAGCACACCATAAACTATAACATATTTCATTTTCAGACAATTTGACCGATTGCCGATTTCCATTTATTCTGTGCGTGGTCCTTTGAATCTGTCAGGAAAACGCATCGTAGGTAAATCCGAGCGACTGAAGATCTTTGACCTTGCAGACTGAACATGATGCGCTTATGGACGCCACAGATATACGTCATCCTGAACACCTACGTCTACGAGGATTGGTATCCAATCGGTGGAAGGCCCACCATGTGCGAAATACTCGATTTCGAAGGAATCGTTCCGCGGGGAGAACCCTGCGTCGCTGTAGGTAACTCACGTTAAGGGCCCCCTGTCAACATTATCGCGATTGGCAGTATTAAAAACAGTTCGAGAAAAGTTCTCAGTTAATTTCTAATGGCTTTTTTGCAGCAAAATAACTTGGAAAACATTTGCCATAATCTTTCGCAGGTTGGAAATAGGTTTTCCTAAATTATTATGACTAAAAATTTATTAATTGAGGGCCTTGGAATAGAAGGGGTACAAGTGACTTTTCTTATATATGGACTTAAGTGCAGATTTAGGTACCTTATGTGCCAATTTATTTAGTATAAAAAGGTTTCCCGCTTTAAGCTCCATCTATCATATGAGATCGCTTGCATAGAGAGATCTTGAATTTTTAAAATCCAAATAACCTAAATCTGCACTTAAGTCCATATATAAGAAAAGTCACTTGTACCTCTTTTATTCCAAGGCCCTCAATTGATTATTAAAATTGGAGCCGATAACTGCTATAACTGAGAATGTTTGAAATCGATTTGACCAGTACGAAAACTTTTAGCTAGATTTCCGACCTGTAACTCTTTAGCATTACTATGTCAATGAGTTTCACTATTCAACCGACAGCGAGATTATTCTCAAATGTCACGCAAAACGTTTCTTCTGTGGATTTTCAAAATCCCTAGAAACTGACAGAGGGCCCTTAATTTCTCGAGTCGTAAATAAAGGAATAATTTTTAATCGCACGTGAAAATGTAATTCTACGATGTCTCGGGTGTAACTAGAAATTAATATTTTAAGAGCCGGTTTTACCAACACGGTATAAACGCGGTATAGCGCTATACTGAGAATAACCATAAGGCTTATTGCTGGTTATTCTCAGTATAGCGCTATACCGCGTTTATACCTGTTGGTAAAACCGGCCCTAAGACGTATATGAGTGTTGATAGAGTTGGGAAGCAAAGTTTGATAAGACGTCTCTGTGACGTCCTTCGAACGTCACGAGTGTTTACTAATGTGGACGAAAACTGGTCTCGTATTAATTACTATTATTTGATTGTGTAGAGACACGTCGAGCCGAATGTCTACCTGAATTCAACTATAATCGCGACCTCTGCGGTATTCGTGTCCTTCTTCATCGACGCGATCGTGAAAAAGCTCAGCAAGAGGTCGATATTGTGTAAGATATGGAAATCTGATTTTTAGTATTATTTTCTCTCATTTAACTGGGAAAAATGTTATTCCTAATTAGAGCGAATACTTACGGTACACTGGGAAAAATTATTTGATCAATTTTTAATTCATCAGTGCTAACAAATTTAGCTGCCGAGCAACTTCTTGCTTGAGATATTTAATTAAACATTTTCGCATTGTTTAATAGTTTTTGTTGTAAATTTAATGTTAGTTAAAAAAGGATGCAATTTCTGAAACCAATACCTAAAAATCGCAGAAGCGATGAATTGAATATCTGCAAACATAAATTCTTTGGCAACTGAAAATGAGAGTGAGCACTAAATGCTGGAGATGATGACCAAACCGTTTAGTGAATTATGCATCCTCCATCTGTTTGAATTGACCACTTTTTGATTGGAATAACTAAGCGTTTGGTCGGAAGAATAATTAATCACGTTAAATTAGATATCTACGTCATTTGAACTTAATCATTTTTCTCAATGTAGCCGCCATAAGTTAAAAATGGTCACTAAAATATTTCTTATTTTTTAAGTCCGCTGTCGAATTTGATAAAATTCGGTAAATTTAAAGTTTATCAAAAAATAGGAAACCTTTTTTTTTTTAAATTAATTAAACTTTTATTAAAGATGGTAAATGAGGCCTCTAAAAGTTATCGCTATAAACAAAATTTTAAACGAAGCGAGATACAATAAAAGCTTTAATATGAAAGTTATTTAATTTCTTAAATTGAACAACTTATTTCAAAGTTTCTCTTACATCTCGCTCTTTGATTTTAAGATATTTTAGATAAATTGATCTCCAAAACTCGATGCACTCAAAGCTATGTTTTAAACGAACCGGTACCTATGTAATAAAATCATTCAGGTAAAAATTGTTTGATTTTTAAAATCAAGAAACTGTTATCTCTGAAAGATTTGATTATTTCTCGCTTCGTTTAAAAGACGGCTTTAGTGGATCGAGTTTTGGAAATGGGTTCATCTAAATTATTTTAGAAATGAATCGAAAAATAAGAGAAACTTTAAAATAAAAATTTTTAGATTTGAAAGACTAAACAACTTTTACATTAAAGCTTTTATTGTATCTCGCATCGCTTAAAAGTTGGTTTGGAGCTACTTTAAAAAAACCTTAAAAAAATGTTAAATTAATCCTACAAAAAAGGATTTCGTATTTTCCAATAAACTTTAAATGTACCGAGTTCCAACAAGTTCGACAGCAAATATAAGAAATTAGAACTCTTTTTAGCAATCGTTTCTCTCTTTAAACTTATGACCGCAACTGTAATTTCTACATTTAATGCACCATTAAAATGAAGAATTCATTTTTGCAGTTGCAGCCTTCTTCTTATCTGCCGCGAGTAGTATGGCAGCGAATTGGGCGCAGTACGTTCCATTCATGCTGACGTTTTATGCTGTCGTAATCGTGACGTCGCGGGTAGCATGCAGCCTCGTTGGCATGCTGAATGCCGACATTGTCCCGATTTCGATGAGGTAATAATAGTATGAAAGTAGTAAAATATTCAGCTCGATGAAATATGACGAGTGTAGCAATTGCAACGATTATTTCCGCTTTTCTCTTATCACCCCTACTGGAAAGAATCAATAGAAACATATTCGAACGAATAGACTTTTAATCGATTTGAATAAGTTTCTATTTCGCTTATTGATACGAATTTTTCCATCAATTAAAATTCTATTGAAGTGAATGGATTTCTATTGATTATTTTTTCTGATTGTTCCGCGAATCAGTTTTTAACCATAGAAATTTAATAAGATTTAATTGTCTTTACTTAGTTGTACAATTGTAGCGGTTTCAATGCACAACGTTCAACAGCGTGCCTTTGCGTTTGAACCGGTTTGTATTGGTTCGATTTAATTTCTTTCAATCGTCATGTTTCAGTAAGTGGTCTATTGTTTTAAATGGATTTTCTCACATTCTGTGAGATCTATACACTTTCATCTACAAATCTCAGAGTATTTTAAATACGTTGAAATCGGTTTGTATGGGAAATCGTGAGACCTATAGGTCGTATCAATGTAAAAGTGTCAATTAAACTACGTACGACTTGATTGATTTTCGCTGGCTCGATTTGATATATATATTTCAATCAGTTAATCCATACAAATAGTTTATAGTTTTTAACGCGGATTTCTACATTTCACGAAATTTTTACCTTTCTCTTCTGATTCATTACCTTGAGAGGCAGGAGTATAGACAAATCAGATAAGAGCAAAAAGAGATACCGAGAGATTCATATGCACCTATAGAAATGCTCTTTGAAATAATTAATGCCAATCGGGTGTTCACTAATTCAAAACGCAAATTAAGACCAATAAAGATTATATGGAAATTAGCCCATAAACACCTGTAGAGATTTGATGTGAAATAGTCAACGTCAATCGATGTTTTATTATTTCAAAACGCAGTTTAGAACCATTAAAGATTCTATGGAAATTAATCCATAAACACCTATAGAGATTTCACTGTAAGAAGTCAACGTGAATCGGTGTTTTACTGTTTCAAAACGGAGAATTAAACTAATTTATTTTTTTAAATTGCTTTCTATTGATTCTTTCCAGCAGAAACTAATCTCATATTTGTCATCCATTCGATTCGATCATTAAAAAATTGATGTTACAATATTATTCTAATCGTAGAGCAACATCAGTGCGCATTACAACGCTGGCGGGACGAATAGGAGCTTTTACCGGAACTCTCATATTCCCTTCGTTTTTTCTTTACAACAGATGCTTAATCGGTTTCATCTCTTTCGGCGCCTTCTTCTTCGGTAAATATTAATTCTAATTATGCCACAGTACGTAATGCCAGTGCTATTTGAAAAAACTCGTAATAACTCTTCTAAAAAATGAACATTTCGAATCATACTATTCAATTTATTCATACATATCATAGAAAAAAAAATTAATTAGAAATAACTTGTATAATAAACCACTATATCTGTAGTATATTTTGTTTTCCGAGCAGAAATTCGTTTATCTAATATCGGCAATATATGCATATACACAATATTATTCGATAAAACATAAATCTACCTACAAATATTTTGAAAAAAAAAGAATTATTATTTCAAGCGAATAATTGAAACAGAATCCCATTAATCCATTAGAAGTAATTTACGAAACATTTAATTCTTATTCTCTTTTATATTTTCTTAATTAAATTTTTTTTTCAGTGTGCGCTCTGATCTCATTTTTCATACGGAAAACTTCAAAACGTCGGCAAATTTACACGATCAACCCCTAAAACAGAAAACAATACGTGCCGACTTAACTTCGAAAATATGATCGCTGCGTCTATGTAAACGAGACTCTACAGCTAACGATCGAACCCACGTGACTGCAATTTTTTCTCTTTATATATCGACGAACATAAATTTTTCCGTGAAACAAATTTCTAAAATAATTTTTACACAACAATTTTAAATAATGGTTTTTAATAAAATCAAACGAAAAATCCACACCGTGTTAGAGATTATTTTAGAAATTTTCCCACGGAGTGGATCCATATTTATGCGAGCGTAGGATGTGTGAAAAGAGGACTCTGGAAGCAAGGACAATATTGCCGTAGGGGACATACGGATGCGTCGTACGATAAGTTCTTCCAGCAGCAGCAACTGCAGCAGCCGAGAGGAAAATATATCAAAATGGATAACCCACGATTGTAGCATACTTCGCGTGGACCGGAGCGAAAGGAATATTTATGAGTCGTGATACGCGATATTTTCTACCCTCCTTTTCACTCCTTTTTCGGATAGTATGAAAGTATCGTTTTAAACAAAGGGAAGAAGAGAGAGAAAGAGAGAGAGAGTAACGGTGCGTGCCGCTTGCTGGGCAAGAGACAATACTTCATTCTCAAAAGAACAGAATTGCACATATCTTTTTAATGAACTGTTAGGAATGAAAAATATGTCGAAAAAGAAACGATGTGTGAATAATAAAAAGCCGAAAGTGCGATACCATGACATAAGGTAAGTGAATACAATATGCCCACCCTAAGCGATTTTTTTTTGTTAACAAGGTAATGTTAAATAATAAGTAATAGCAATTATTTCATGACAAAGTTCAACATGTTTAGAACCTAAAAAAAATAGTTGCCGTGGAAAATTAATTTGAAATATTTGTTATTCAATTTTTTAAAAGAAAGTGTAAACACCGTGTTGGCAATATGACAATGTATGAAAAAGTCGAAAATTATTTTTAAAAAGTTACTTATTACTAGTGAAATACTTATTTATTATAAACTTAGTACAAAACATAAGAAAAATTATAAGAATAATTATTGCAAAGTATTGTTCGCATAATGGATAGATAAAATTTTCTTTCATTTCCTTGGTTATACCCACACAATCCTCATGAACATATTTTTGGCAGACAATGCACAGGCGCAAATCAGAAATTTCATTCATCTGACACACTGCACAATACCAATTTTTCTCATCTACGTTTTGCTTTAGATGTTGTAGCTCCGCATGGTGGGCATATTGCCACACATGAAGTAAAATTAAGTTAAGTCACGTTTATGTCTAAAGTGTTACCTTAAATCGATTGCTTTTCTCCATAATCTAAGCTTCAATACCCATGTATGGAACACAAGATATTGTAGTTCATTAACACCTTTTCTCAATGAAAAAAACTTAGTGTGTAAATATTATAATGGCCTCTTAAAAAAACAATTTGTAGCGACACCAGTCGAATGGCGCTTGCTACTGGTCAGAACACCGACTCAAATTTGACGGTAGGTCAGCAAACTGTACGTATGACGCTTGCTGCCATCTTTCACAAAAAAACCAATCTACGGCCTGTGCGCATATTGCAAACATGCGCATATTATATTCGCCTACCTTATTTCATTATATCTCTCTCTCGTCGTAAAGCGAATAATTTCGTTAAATATTTCGATATTCCCTGCGAATGGATATTTATCTTCCTAAAAACGCGAAACAATTAGACGAAATTGAGACAACCTGTGCAATCAGTGTTACGCGCGACACCGTTATCAGTGATCTGTACGCACTGTACACATTTTTAATTATATTCCGAGAAAAATGATTCCACCCGATTCGACTAATATTAACATTACTCGAAGTGATAAGATACAGCGTTTCTTCTCTTCCACCCACCGACATGCAAATGGCCCACAGTAGCGACTACGAGGTCGACTGAGATGAATCGTTGTAATATTCACTGCGAAGCGTCTCTCATCACCGAAAAGAAGACTGCAGTGATAGGAATAGCTGGACGAAATCGTTCGATATCCGCATCGATTACGTGTCACTAAAATATCTTCGACACAAGTAGAGGAATTCGCCACATTTAATTGTTTAATATCGAGCCGTAAACCGTGTGTTCTTAAAGTAATACAATATATACGAATATTCGCACCGAAAGTGAATTTGTATTTGTTTCTCCGTCTAATAAATATATTGCTATAGGGTGACTTCGCCGGTTAGCCGACCGCACCCTGTTTTCGACCAGCTTTGAAAATAAGAATATCAGCGCATGTTTTATATTTTTGACTACGCCACTGCATAAATCCACCATTCAACTACACTTATAAGAAGTGGCACCCCCTTACGGTTTAAAACTAACCTTAGGAAATGGGTGGTCGAGAATGAGGAAAAACAGAATTTTTTATCATACGTACTTTTTTAATTTTCAGAAAGATTTAGATACATTTTTAACATTTAGGCCATTTCTATAGTTCCTGTGGATTCGATATGTATATGTTTTAGTTTAAACATCTGCGTATGTGTTGGATTTGCGCATTGTTGAAAACCAAACTAATGTAATCTGGTCGAAAACCGGCAAAGTCACTCTATGACAGGATTTAACGCAGACATATGGCACTATATATCGACGACACGTCGTGCAACTCTGTCGTCATTGTGAGCCAGGAATAGAAAATTGGTCGTCGGTATGTTCAAATTCGATATTTCACGCGGACGGGAACAATCGAATTACGAATAATCGATTCAGCAACGTTTTCGATTTGAATTCTGGTCCTGTAAAATAATTTGGGGGTGTTCATCGATCGGATTGTAACGGTACTAATATATTCCACGACACGAAGTACCAAATGCGCCTTATATTCTCTTGATACGCGCCTCTCTAAGTTTCAAAAATGTCACCAAATAGTCGAGAAATCACCCACGTAGTCCCAATCGGTGAGACCATCACGCTATTGCATCTATCGCAATATCTGTACTATATTAAATTCGTGTGCGCACACGACGGATTTAGCAAAAATCTCATAACGTTTCTACGCAGAAAGAGAAAGCACCGAAGAACCGGCTGACTACGAAAAAGCCGTTTCAGCAACAGGTAAGCTTTCACAGTGCGCGCGGTGGTGCTCCTCCCTCTTTCTATACGACAGCTCGCGCGAGATGCCGTTAATTAATATCTCTCGCCCTCTTCGTACGTCGCGGGGCTACGTTGTAACGATAAGATCACTTTTCCCGATAAACTATTAACGTTTTCGTGTCGTATGCAAAATGTAACATGCGCGTTACAATTTGATAATCGGTTACCCGCACTTTTTGTAAGCTCGAATTGTTTGTGCGTTTTCTAGCTTATCAAATTTTCGTGAAAACATCGCGAAGGGGTGCCGCCTCATTGTAAGTGGTACGTCGAATGGTACCGACGATCATCGCATCGTCGGTATTTCATTTGATAATCGCCCTGTTATCGCGAGGGATTCTGAAGGGAAATTGTACATTTTCTTTTTATGCGCTCTTTAGGCTATGGAATCTTCAATTACCTGCTCTTGCTGGCGATTATACCGGTCGGGTGGGCCACTGTTTTCGAGACCACCACTGCAGCATTCATCCTGCCCGCGGCCGAATGCGACCTTGAACTCACGCTCTTTCGCAAAGGAACCCTAACTGGTGTAACTTATGCAGGTAATGTGTCAATTCTGATGTTACAATTAAAGCTCTTCTCATGCCTTTCTCTGATTTGCACAATCCAATTGCAGTTCTATAATTTAATATAAAAACTTTCGATAATGAAAACGTCAAAAATACGCATTAATAAGGTCAGTGAATATCGCAATTATTTTGAAAAAAAAACTATGTCAGATTTACGGGGTCAAAGTTTTCAGACAACTGATTAACTTAGGTTCGAACGTGCATCCACTACCCCTTCGAGCAGATAAGTCAACTGGGAGGTTGAAAGACAAATAGTATAAATTATCTGACTTCCAAAACTATTCTCACAGCTATTAATAAATATTTGTGACGAATATAATGATGAAGTAGATACATTTATAGAATTATTTGAAATAATTAATGCCTCTAGAGTAATAAAATATTCCCATCCTAGTTATTCTCTTTATAATGACCTGCTCACTCATTAACAGTGAATCAAATCAATTGAAGAGGCAAGTGGATGAAGGTGTCATGTAACAAAAAGTTGGTTTTGAGATATTTGAGTTTGTAGGCCATCTTCCATTCAGTAGACATATGGCATACTAAACATACTCCATGTAATATCTGGGTTTTGAATGGAAGTAGAGCCATCCAAGATTTACCAGAAGTTACATTCGGACATAACACTTTCATCCACCGAGTGATCTCATTTTTTCTAAAAATGTTACATAACCCCTTCATCCACTTATCTCTTCAATTGTTTCTGTATTTAATCTGCTGTGGTCTATTTTCTTATGCGGTAGTCCCCTTAAATAACGGTAAACCCGTTAAGACAGGGGCTTATCATGAGTTCCTACACACTGAGGGTAGCTCCTAGAATGTTAATTCAACAAAACATAATATCTGTTAAACTACATAGCTCAATTACACCATGAGATTTACTCAATATTGAATTAGCTTCATTCAACTACACGATAAGATAGACTTAGCCCATATCAAGTGGTTAAAACTAATCATACTCCAAGCTAAGCATAATTTTTCTCTTTAATCCTATCGTAGGAATGATATCAACCGCGTTTGTCTGGGGTTTTTTCGCGGACCACGTGGGAAGACGATCCTTACTGAGGTTTGGCCTGGCAAGCAACGTAATCTGCATTGTCTTCTTAAGCTTCTCCCCCAATTACTTCGTCTTCCTGGCATTCAAGTTCGCTAGTGGATGCTTGTAAGTGCACCTTTTCGCTTCGAGCTGATCTCGATCGTTTTTATCTACCGCGACGAATATTGCAGATTAAGTGGTCCATTCGCAATAGCGTTGACGTACGTAGCGGAGTTCCAGTCGGAAAAACACCGGGCGAAAGTCAACATGTGGTTGGGTTTAGTGTTCACGCTCGCTAATGTTGTGATTCCAGGTAATTTTTACGTATGAGTGAGTCTTCGTTGAACCGAACCCGTTATTTAACGAACTATACGTCTTTGGTAAATATTTACATGATATAGTAGATCATATGAAGGAGTGTCGTAGAAAAAAATAGATAACATAAAATCTCGCATGAGGTCGTACATCATACTTATTCATCTCCTCGTTTCTAGTCGAGTTGACAAAGTATGGCAGCATAAGAGTGGAATCCATTTACACGTGGTTCACATAAAAATCTTCTACATAAGTATTCGTCTATGAAAAGAAGATTTCTTCTCTTTTAATAACTGAGACTCGATTACTTACAATTAGCTTGCTTTTTATCTCCACGACTGATGCAACCCAAGATTTGAATACTTTCCTCAAGTCCTTAACGACTGACAATTAAAAGTTCAATCTATCTAATATCCTTCCCTCATTAACGACCCGTCCTACAATTGAGGGCCTTGCAGCAAGAAGGACGTAGCTCCACAAATGTCGATTTTGAGGAAAACAAGAAAAACGTTTATAATCCTAACTGTAAGAGATATCAATTTCTCGCTTGGATGTAATGGAGACACTTGCTTGAGGGTTATAAATGCAATCAAATTTTAAAAAATGATAAGACCTTGACGCGAGAATTCTTGTTTTTTTGTTGGAGCTACCTGCTTATTGTACCAAAATCAAGAAGATACTTCAAATAAACACTTCTCATTCTCAGGAAATACTCAAAATTCATAGAACATTTTCATTCTTTTTATTGTCCATCATTTGTGCCATCACCGGTCATCTCGACTATATCTCTCTTGCCTCAAACGTTGCTTGACGTATCTTTTTGTACCTAATTAAAGCATAACCCATTATTGGATCTGCGTCGATTTTGCACCACACGGTTGATAATTTTGTGTGCTATATGACAAGCCCATAATCCCAATTTGCGTAAAATATGAAGCTGCGTCCTTCTTGCAGCATAGCCCTCAATTCTGTCTCGCAGTAACATCGGCAATTCCTTTACAGGCTCGGCATGGTTGATAATACCGCAACCCTGGTCTCTGACCCTCTTTGGGGGCCGCTTCCTCTTCAATTCGTGGCGCGTATTCCTTTTGATCTCCGCGACGCCCGCGACACTCGGTCTGCTAACGACGAGCGTATTTCCGGAGAGTCCTAAATTCCTGATGACGCAGGGAAAGTGCGACGAAGCCCTGAAGATATTCAAGAGGATGTACGCGATGAATACTGGAAAGGGTGCGGACACGTTCCCGGTAATAGGCGTGATTAATTAGCCTCACAATCAGCCGACGACTAGTCGATTAAGCCCTCGCGTAGTTAATTAATTCCGCCCGCCGACTGGATACTCGATTTCTCTTAATTTCTCATCGCGTCCTATCAAAATACGAGCCACAAGACAAGCGTTAATTTTCTCATCGTCCTGTGATATTTTTCCCCCAGATAAAAACGTTGATTCTGGAAAAGGCGAGACTGGAGACCAACTCCGGAAGCCTCTCGAAACTTGAGAAGCTGAAGGCCGCCTGGTCGGAAACGAGACAGCTGTTTTGGAAGCCCTACCTCGCTCCGTTCTTGACGATAGTTTTTATAGAATTCGGAGGCATGCTAGGGTGAGTCGAAAAAACTGTGGAAATGTTTCTTCTTTTTTCTGTATAGTGATTCTTCATAATTCATAAACGAGGGAACAAAATCAGCGTTTCCCATGGTTAAGCGAAGTAAAATCGAAGTTTTCACAAAAATGTTGACATTTCGTTCTGAAATCTTCCACGAGATAAAGTTGTGAGACGAACGAAAAAAAATAACTATTTATATCTTAAGGAGGGTCTGTCAAGATTGTTGCGGTTGGTAACATGTTAAACAGTTCCGCGTATCACTCTCATTGAATTCTCGATTATTTTTACGCACACTAAACAAAAATTTGCTCCATTCAATTATCGGTGAGATTGAATACGGCGAATCTCACGGTGTAATTGTTTGAAGTTTATATTCACTTGTTTCAACTTCAAATTGAGATCCTCAACTTTATGTATTTGTCCTTACAGTCTTATGGTATTGAAACAATTACACCGTGACATTCGCCGTATTCAACCTCACCGATGGTTGAATGAAACAAACTTTTTTTTAATGCAATAAAATATATCGTGAACCATTTAGCATGATCGATTGGATACATACCGGAAATAGGTTTTAATAAAATATTATGACTGAAAATTTATTAACGAGTTATTAAAATCGCAGTCGATTTTCACTGATAACTGTCATGGCTGATGCGATTTAAAACCGATTTGACAGCCGCTGACACTTTTCTTTACATCAGACATGTTGTGTGCTTACGGAGATTGCGAAGTAATTACCGGTATATGGTCTAGCAGCTACATGTTATTAATTTCAATGCATTTCAATGTAGCGTTATCTTCTTAGAGAACGAGTTATTTAACAGCACGTGACTGATATAGCAACGGATAATTTTTCTGACATGTAGTAAATATTTTGTTTCAGGTCATCCGCACAAATGCTACATGTCACTCTCACAGGCGTAATGATTATTTTTTTCTGATCTACGTAGCCATGATATCCAGGAACGATATGCTCTTCAGTCTTTACCATGCCAGTGAATTTCACTATTTTATCGACAGCAAGATTATCCACGAAATAATGTCGCTCGTAAAGTTCCTGTGATGGATTTTCAAAGCCCTTAATATTGATAGACCTCCCTTAAATCGACCAGTACCAGAAAAAAAACACGTATCTTTTCATTATCATTGAACTCCTAGCGTCATTGATTCTGTATCTGGTGACTTTGTAAAATGTCATTTTTAAATATATCACCCAATGAACAATTAATTCTCATGCTCTCATTAGCTACAGTGGCATTAGCTCTGGTTAATGAAAACATGAGTATTGATTCGTCATTGATTAGTACATTTAAAAATTACATTTTAAAAAGTCACCAGCGACAGATTCCGTAACGCCGAGAGCAGAACATCGTAACTCGTTGCTATTTAAGGAAAAGTCATAAGTCACATCAATGACAGTAAGGACTTACGATGTTTTTTTTGCATGGCAACGAGTTACAATGTTTCTCAATGACAGCGAAAAGATACGTATTTTTCTCTGATATCGGTCGAAATATTCAGTTATTCTCCAAACTCTACTCCAAATATTTCTACATATTCTTTTACGTCCCAATTTCAACAATTAATATACAACTTTGCCGGCTCTTCTCGAATGATACAGCGAAACATATTTCAAGAAAACTTAACCGCATTAATTCACGCGACGATTCCTCAACGAAATAAACACATAACGTACAGTCCTCCGGTCTACCCGCAAATTAAAGGCAACCCCACCGAGTCATAAAAGACTACCAGCGTCACGCCGCTGCACCGGCGACATTCGTAAGATAAACCCGGAGTTCTTTGCGCGTACGGAGTGCTCGTAAACGCGAAATATTCCCAGTCCTGCCGCGGTGACCTAAATCATATCCTCCGGGGAACGTAGTGACGCTCTCAAATGTCACCATCCGCATAGAGTAGTTTCGTATTATATTGCGATTTCTCTAACTCACGCGCACCCCGGAGCGAAACATGAATTTTAACGACATGCCTTGCCGGAAATTTCCGCGGGCCGCGCGCAATTTCGTCCGACAAAAATGGAGTAAGAATATTCGCGAAGCGAAACTCCCGCGCGCTCGTCAACGAGTCTCTAATTAAATTTTTACCCCCCACAGGATAAATACTCTGCGCTTATGGTTGCCACAGCTCTTCACTCTCTTGGACAATTTTGACGAGGAACGATGGGATTCGGCTGATGGAATGCCGACCATGTGCGAGAGATTGAATTTTCAAACGATGAATCCCACGCTTAATCGGACTGTCGATGGGGCTACGGAGGAGATGTGTGTTCCGGTAATGTTACGGGGAGTTTTTGATTTAATGTAGTAAAGGAGGAGAGAGGGAGGAGTGGTTCTTTTCGCCAAAACTACGCTTATTTATACACGCAGTTGGACATCTTATGTTCATGGAGAAAAAGGATTAGTAATTTTACAGTGAATCGTAGTAACAGGGCTCCTCGTGGTAAAACATTGAATTTTTTAATAGACATAGCGTAGTTTTTACAGTACGTAACAATATAAATCCATAAACACCCGATGTATATTACATTAACGGGAAAGTGGTAAATTTTACCGTATAAACTGATATTTATATTATTACGAATTATAAAAAGTACGCTGTGGTCTGTTGAAAACTTCAATGTTTTACATCGAGAAACCCTGTTACTGGGATAACTGTAAAAATTCATGGGTTTTCCCATAATTTTTTAGTAATTCTTTTCCCCGTGTTGGAATCTCTCCACTCACTTTTGTATATAAATATCAGCTGATTGTTTGTGTAAGTTTAACATTCTTTGTGTTAATTTTAACATTATTTACATTATTTTTAACACAGAAGATGTGGGGTTACATGAATGGCTGGTTAAATTTAATATACAAAAATTGGTAGATCAATTGCAACATAAAATTTTCAACTATGCAGATACCATCGTCGCGCTGTATTACTGTGCTACAGCTTAATTAAAAGTAGCATCCATTAAAGCTCGAGCTTTCATTATCCAGAAGCCCGAGAAAATTATATCGAAAGATGCGAAAAGGCTTGAAAGAGAAAACTGACGAAAAAGAAACTTTCTTACTGGAAACCTTTAGGAAAATTAAGCTTCGAATGTTGCTTAATTTAAAAAACAACCAAATTCATTAATTAACTAATTTAACAACACACTTTATTAATTCAATTACTTATTTTCAGTTGCAAATCCATGAATCGGTATACATGCGATCAATTATAATAGCATCAACGTCATGCGCCGGATTTCTGTTCATCGGAATGATCATCAATAAACTTGGGAGGAAAAATATGACAAGTAGGCTCGAGCTTCTTATCGCAAAATATTCGTTTCGATTTAACGAGTAAAAAAAATCATTACAGAGTCGGTCCTAAAAATCATTTTCAGTCATGGCAACTCTGATATCTGCCGCGTGCTTTTACGCGCTCAATTGGGCTCCATCCGACGGCATTGTCCTGGCATTTGCAGCCATCATCATCACGACGACGAGGCTGTCGATCAACACGGTCATCAGCATCATCATCGACGTCGTTCCGACTTCTCTCAGGTATTTTTGCTTTTACTTCAACGATATTTAAACCGAGATCACGGACGATATTACATGATCGAACCGTACAAGCGGAAATGAAATTTATTCCGAAAATCGCGCACTCGATATTAACATACCATTATGCATAACCCGACGTCACGGTCGGTTTGAATCAACCTCCATTGTGTGTTCCCTCGAATTAACCGCGACCGACTTTTCCGAGTGTTGTCGGCATTAAATATTGCCCGCGGCTGAATCGAATCGTTGCGGGTAAACATTTACACGCGTGCCAGAGCTCTAACGTCATACGTCATCGCCAGGACGATGTCGGTCAGTCTCATTTTGATGTTCGGGAGAATGGGCGGCTTCATCGGAAATCTCGTCTTTCCGCTCCTGCTGGAGGTAGGGTGCATCGCAGCTTTTTTGATGCTCGGCGGATTTATAACGGGTAAATATTTCAGGGTTCACGGTAATGAGTCATTTTGGAAGATAAAACTGAAGAATACAGGGGAATAACAGGTTAAGTCATTTTTCATCGACATTGAGATATTGTCACTATTTAGTGGCATTTTTATGTAGGCATCTTTAAGCTCAATATACCTTCCAAGGCAATAACAGAACAAATCAATAGTTATCTGTTATAAAAGAATACCTATACAGGAGAAAAACTTGCTAAGATTCAAAATAGAAATCTCTCTAGTATACAAAACCACTAAAATTGACTTAGCTCGTTCTTCCCCTGTACTCTTCAACTTCAGAGTGTAAACTATTTTGAGTATTTTAAAATTCGTTGAAAAATCGGACACTTAAACTCTCAATTTTTTACATTAAAACTTCGTCTCCTGTATTACTCGGTATCTCACTTTGAATTCTTTCAAAAGGAAAAAGTCGAACGTCTGAATCATATAATTTAGATACCAAAAATTTGAATCTACAACTTTTGAAGTCAACTTAGCGATAACTAAAATCCGTTTAACGACGATCACGTGTGTTACTTTTTTTGTACAGTGTGCTTCATCCTGTCGTTCTTCCTACCGAAGCCTTCAGGAAAATTGATATGATGGCGACACATACTGGGATGAGAAGGAATAGCGGTGTTATTCGCCAAATAATACTATAGATATACAGTGTGAAACGATTTATAATTCACAGTAATTCGGTTTCGTGGTTGCCTTCCATGGGCGCAGCATTACCGACTCCAGCTGCGCCCAATGGAAGGCAATCACGTAGTTCATTTACAGTGAAATACTGAGCGCATCGTTTCGTATTCATAAAAGAATTAATTAGAAACAATGTGAAAGACAAATGATTGACGGTGAAGTATACCACGAGCAAGTAATAATATCGAGTCGAGCTCCAGACAACACCTTAATGAATTTTTTGTCACTCACAATCAGTGCCAAATACTCGGTTTTACGGGCGTCCTCAACGCATGTAAAATGACGTTTTACACACCAATTTGCGAAAGGTTGCACAGTGCGTAAAGTAACCTATACAGTGCGTAAAGTAAAAGTGGCACACTCTCGAGAAATCACTGCGATTATTACTTGAAGTTGGCACATCAGTGTGTTCAACGCCACGCATTCGCAGCACAACTCTACGCAGCTGACGCAAAGCCAGAACCTAACCTAACTTAACCCATTCACTGCCGCTGTCGCTTATTGGGACCGTGCAACTGCTTGGAGGGGATACGGCGAACGATCGTGCGCAACTAGTGGTGAAGGCTAGAAGTTAGTCGGCACGTCTCTCCATACCTATAACACGTTGACTGCCAGCCACCACCGCTGCTGGGTTAAAGTACATTATATGGCAGTCACAATGTGTCTGAAGGTGAATAAACCGGCCCTGAATGTTATACTTACTGTTTGTTGCAATTCTATACTTATAAAGAATTGCTATAAAATACACCTGATGAAGAACATTCATATTGTTGTTCACTCATTGGTTTTGCCGAGGATTTCTATATTCTTGTCGTATTTGGTACCTACTGTATAAAAGTGCTGATTTTTCGCCGACTACCGCCACCAGGTGTCACTGTACGGGTGTTGTACGGTCCCAATAAGCGTCAGCGGATGAGTTGCGCGGGTACCGCCGTCGCTTCTATGTGTTCTATTCCATTCAGGCTTGAACTGGAACTGGGCACTGCAGTTACATGTGTCTGTGTAGGCTGGCACTTGAGTAAAGGTTCTTTGACGTAAACGTGCACGTGGTTCGGAATTTTGATGATTTTGATATATTTTGTTATTGTTAGAATTATTAACTTGAAGTTGGCATGTGGCAAAATGTATCTAAACGAAAGCGGCAGTGAATGTATTACAGTTCTTTGTTTGTTTATTTATTTCTTTTTACTTTAAAAAATAACTTGTTTGTAATTTGCCCCCCCCCCCCCGCCAACACCCCGCCCCGAACAACACCCTGTCCCGAACCCTGTCAACCTCGTATTTGACACTTATTGTTAGTGACAAAAAATAGAATTCGTCATTCGGGCGTTCGCGCCGTTTTTAACTAGCGTGGTTGCCGCGTTCGCTTCGCTCGTGCGGCAAACTTCACACTCGTTAAAAACGGCACTTCACGCCCTCATAACGAAAATAACTATTAGTTGTTAGTTAAGAGAAGAATTAGACGCGTACATATACACTGTAAAAAATCGGGAGTTAATGCGGAGTGATTTGAGGAGTGGATGATTTTTAATTAATCCCGTTCGGAGTGAAATTCACTCCGAAAAGAATTTTGTCTAAATTATTTATAAAATTAACTCCGCGGATGAATTTCAGATAGGAATCGTTCACAAAATATTAAATTATAGTACAAATAATAAAATTATATTATTATTTTTTTAATTATTACTTTACTACTAATAATAATATTTAAAACTCCATATTCACTCCGTCCGCGGAGTGCTTTTTTTTGTCACTCCGAAACTCTGAGTGATTGGAGTGAAAATTTACTCCGGATTCACTCCCGATTTTTTACAGTGTATCTGTACGAATATGTGTTCAATATTTGCTATCTCTATCTCATGGCGTATTACATGAAAAATAATGTAGGATAATATTAATAACGAACAGGGAAATTGTGAGACATTATTGACTCGAAGTTATTGTTATCTACATCGTATTTTCTATATCGAATAGAATTTAAGGTATTCGACGTGAAAGGTATCAGATTCAAATAATAATTGTACGGACACTTCATTCGGCGACTCGTGATACGATGCACGAATTATATTGTAAATACTGTATACTAAACTGTTTTTAGAAAATGCAACAACTCTTTTCGCCTTTGCAAATTCATTCTGTAATCAAATTATTATTAACACATCAAAAACAATATACGCGTGGGATTGAAAACCTCCTCCTTTTTTTAAGTCGGTTAAAAACCAGTTCGTTTCCTGTCCTTTTATCAAAATTTATCGATATCTTCGCAGGATCGTCGACACGTCTCTACAATCAATCACGGAAATACGTACTTCACGACCACTTAGCCAAAGATATAATCTTTATCGAAACGATAAAACTGCGCAAATACATGTTAGGTCGGTTAACTGGATAACGATTCAGATTATTTTCCAGAAAAAACCGGATAATTTGATCACTATCGAAATATCATTGAGACGTGAATGTAATTTATCCATATCAATTCCAGACTAACTGGTTCATTTTTCTAATCTTATCCTGCTTCAGAAATAACAATAAGTGTCGTACATTTCTTTTGAAAAGTGTTTAAAGATCTGTAAATATTTTGCATCAAATATGGTAAATCAATAATGTTTCTTTTAAATCGAAAGCATGATCCAATAATTAATACTTATGAAAAATTAGGACATTTTTTATAAGTCCATTTATAGCAACGCGTTAATTAGGATGCCCTAGGCAGCTGACTGTTTGCTGCAAAGTCCACAATATGCAACGCGGAGTGCACACGTTATAGCAGGAGTGCATACAGAAACTTGGTTAAAGCATAAACACTGAAAGCTCGATAGGAAGTTACGGAGTAGTTCTGTATATAACCAATCGTACGATGAGAAGTACGTATCTCGCGAGGTATCTAATTAAAGTTTCTAAAGTTAGATGCAAAACATTAAAGTGTCATTTCATGAACCTTGAATCGTTGATTTCAACTAATAAAATGACGAATAACATGAAAGAATTTGCAAAAAATAGTTTATTCAGAGCATCTTTCCTTTATCAAATTACATACGATATTTGTAACGATGATTTTAAGATACGGTCTGACAGGATGTCCTAAAAGTAGATTGAAATAAAAATAGCGAGGAATCATTAGATACGATTGGCATTTTTCAGAAAATTAGAGGAGAATGTAAGTTTTTGACCAAACATCAGTAGCAACGATAACAAATTTGATTCGGCCCCTTCAGGTGGTAAGTCTGAGAAACGAGGTCCGGCCTTATCGAGTTCCAATGTTAAATTCCGACTAGATGAAAATTATTTGTATCGAAGTGGTTCCAGGAGTTTCGGAATTTTTGTCCATTTCTTCGCAATAAGGGGGTGGTCATCCCTGTTTGGGGGATAAAGATAGAACTTTTAAATTATTTTTTCGTAATCAGCGTTATCGATTTATCTTGAACCCGAGCTTTCGGAGTTTTCGTTCATTTTGTATGGAATAGAGGTAGTCGCCTCTTTGCTCAGAAAATATAATTACCAATTTGTAATAATTATCAATAATATCAATATGGTCGAAAACCTCTGAAGCGAATTCAGTACGAGTAATACCAAATAATTTTCATCTACTCGGAATTTAGCATTGAAGCTCCATAAGGCCGGACTTCATTTCTCAAACTTACTACCTGACAGAGTAGATTCACGTTCTTTTATCGCTGCTATTGATATTTGCTCAAAAACTTGCATCCCTCCTCTAATTCTTCCAGAAGTGTCAATCGTATCTAATGATTCCTTCCTATTTTTATTTCAATTTACATACTTTTAGGATAGCATTTCTGGTCCAGTCTATACATTGAAGCGTATCAAAAAATTCATTTCTTTATAAGAAGTATATACGATAGAGATGAGATTATTATCTCAGAATATGAAAAAGAAATGTCGTTCCATCCAGTCACGTATAACGTGGTCCAGTTATAACGCCCATCACTCAGCGGACTCCGGTTAGAACGCGGAATTTGTTTATGACGTATGCGGAAATGCAAATAAAACGAACGTATATTCAGGAGACACGAGATGATATTAAATTGCGGAGAAATGCTGAGACGAAGCGGTCGCGTCCGCGTGCCAACGAGACCTGTGGCCTGCTTTATCGGTTGTACGTGATATCCACACCATTTCTCTCTTTACCCGTAATATTACCATACCCGTAATATTACCATCCCCTTATAAAATATTACAACGAGACATTCCAACGTAACTGTTATAGCCGCATTGACCTACCTCACCAACTGATCCCAGTGGAATCATTTAAGGGGGTCTTACACCTTGTCGGTTTCAAAAAATGAAATTTTTTAAATTTCATTTTCCTAATCTACCTAGAGGATCTTAGGAATGAGCCTGTAAAAGGGTTTCTCAGATTTCTCCCTAGTTCGAGAGTTATGTTGTTAAACACGACGGCGCACGTGAGTAATGCTGTAATGTTCTAGAACTTCAAACGCGTTTTCCCAACAGTTTCATTTTTCAAACTGGTGTGCACGATTACGGGAGAACAACTGAACGTATCGCGATACATTTTTTTTTAATTTACAGGAAACACTTGGCAATGTCTCGATCATTCATTTTTGGAAAATTTCATTTTGCTGATTTTTTACAGCTTCAAGTAGGACGAAAAACGTGGTAAAAAAGTTACTTTATTGGAAAAAGGTCCGCCATTTTGCGAAAAATCGAAATTTTGAAAAAGTGAACGATCGAGACCTTGCTAATGTAACAACAATTAAAAATCTTATTCATTTTTTTATTTCAGATAACTAGGGTGGATCCAATCCTGTACACCGTTTGACCCTTCACTTTTAACAGGGGCGCCGTCAAAGCCATCTCCAGGTCTTCGAAGTCAACATTTACATGTAAAAAAATCACGTGTGAAGTTCAATAGATGTACATACAATAACATAAAAAAAGTTTCGTGTAAAAATCTTCTCTAGTTTTTTTACAATAAATTCTTGAAAATTGGCTCCAAAATAGGCCTACAAGGTATAAGACCCCCTTAACGCAAATATACGTCCTCGTAATGCTATCGAATAAATGGGTTTACAAATATTTGAAGCCCTTATAGAAATATTACAATATTCGATATGCTGCTCGTAATGATACGATATATTTATTATGTTAACAAGACGTGCAAGTTAAACTCTGTATAAAAAGCTCAAGAAAAAGAATTACGAAAATACTTCAATGTTGTTTAATTTTGAATATAATACTGACGTATTTCAATAACATTTTTACAAGTTTCATACTTATTGTATGAAATATTAAACTTCACTCAATTAAGTAATTCACTGAAATGATAACTGTAGTCCATTTGTACGTTATCCCTGATCCCTGATTATCTCAGAAAACAAACTCTCCCGGGGGTTATTAGAAAATTGACTCAATTTGTTATTTGTACGAGCAAATCGATAATTCGAAAATTCCACTGTGCTACAGATGTCAATGCTCTCTGTTGGTGCGACTCGTCAACACCACCGTCTGCCTAGCAGATAATAATTTTACAATTAATTAGGAATTACTCCTATCGTTTGGAAATAGTTTAGGGATATTTAGGAAATTAATTCCAGATTTTTTGGGAAACGTTAATTAATTTATTATAAATTATTTTTTACTTGACCGTATACTAGAAATTGTCAAATTACAGACGAATCAAGTGGAAATCATTTGGGGAATTGAACCCTATGATTAATTTCATTTGGGAAATAATACTTAATTAATAATTAATTAATTATCGTTCCGCAGTGAAAACTGTTTTATCAATATATGATAAATGCGTTAACAGTTACCAACCGTTCGGTATAACAAGCGTACAGTGGTTCCATCTGCCACTGTAGGATGTGAAATAAAGTCACTCTCTTTCCCTCCTAATCAGTGCATGATAAAACCCTGCGCGTTCGGAGTCAGATTATCGATCGCACAATTTTGGTTTTCACTGATCCGCGTCGAAAAACACGAGTAGAGCGTCGCTCGCAGTAATCCTCTATTTGATAATAACAGTTGCGTTTCGTAGTACAGATTTGAATTGAGCGTTCCGAGATTTGATCGCTTTAAAAGAACAGTTGAACCGAATGGGGCAAATATCGTCCCTCCAATGCCAAAAACGCGAATGTGCTACGTTTATGTTATACAGATTCGTGAGTTGGCATTGGAGGGACGATATAATCTACACCCGGAGACTCGGAATCTGTCGCTGATAACTTGTTTTAAATATCATTTTTAAACATACTGACCAATGAACAATTAATTCTCATGCCCTCATTAGCTACGATGGTGTTTACCCTCGTTAATGAAAGTATTTACCAATTTCATAGTTCGGAAGATTTTTTTATTATTGTAAACAAAAAAGAGAATGGCGAGGCCCATTCTGTCCGAGTAATACAAAGTTTATAAAAAGGAATTGACTAGTTTAGTAGAAAATAATTGCGTGTGTGTAAATTTTAAAAATAAAAAACTATTTTATATAATAGAGAGAAGAGAGATGAACGTCCTCGTTGATTGGTTATGTGAGTAGAAAAGGTTAAGCAGGACCGGCTACTGTAGTGTTGAAATTTTTAGACTAAGATAGGTACGCCTGATCATTTAGGAAAATTCTCTGGAGCTTTAGGTAGTAAAGAGAAGCCTGAACAGATAAATTAAATTCTTTTTCACACGATAAAATTGTTACAGAAAATCCAAATCAGCTTAACGCTCCAAGCATCGTCTCTGAGCCGTGATATTTCCAACCGAACAAATTCAAGCTTATTCTACCCCAAAAATATGACAGCACGAATCGATGCTGTAGCTTCGAATGTGATCGTATAGATAGTCACGTAGGCGACGTATTATCTTTGTAAGAATGATACGCTTGTGGTTTTTATACACGTATAATACATTATTTATAAACTACAGATGCATTAGCAAATGTTCATAGTCAGACAAATCAGCATCAAATTTTATACATTGGATTATTTACCAATGTATCATTTACATATTCAGAGGCGTCTTTCAATTCTGGGGACTTTAAAAATAGCTCATAGGAATTTTTCAGGTGATATTTAGTCAGGATACACTGATTCAACAGATAAAAATCGCTCAATGAGTGTTCGATCCTCATTAGTTAATATTTAATGTCATCGAATAAACATCGAATTCTCACTGAGCAATCACATTTGCTGAACTAGTGTGCCTTGAATAAAATGTAATATTTCCTGAAAGTGAAACAATCGAAAATACGCCATATCTCTCACGCGTCCCGAAATAACTACGCAGATAACAGCTAGAATGCTGGAAGAAATTTTTATGGATGTAAGCGGAACAATCTAAAAACCGCTAGCATGACTGAATTTACTATAAGTACACGATTACTAGGTACCTAGGTATAGGTATTCGAAATATTGTTGCTTGCCAAATCTTGCTTCGTTTGCCATCAGCACTCGAGCTTCTATTTCCGGATTATAGAACTTACGCGAAGAAAATGTTACTTTTGCTTCCTTCGTTGACAGCCGCGTCGATTTGGATATGAACTTATACCAGACGTCGCGCTCGCTGCGTGGAATGGCCGATCATCGATAAATATATTTTCGTTTGAGTACACGGCCAGCAGATGTCGCCACCTACCCATTAGTCGATTTAAGCGCGAAATAGACGTCGATATAACTCGTTTCTGCGTTCGAACAAGCTTGAAATTCAAATTAAGAATTTCCTCGGAAACTTTGAAACGACGAGACGTATCGCAGGTCAATTACGTTCAATCAAACGCTCGACTGTATGTTTCCGGAATCGAGGGAAAAGCTTAGCGAAATTGCCCGTAGCGCATGATTAACGATGTTGAGCGAATTAATTAGAATTAACGCGACACGTTCTCGTTAAGCGTGGGACGACAGAGATACATCAGGCGCTCCCTTCTTTTCGGGCCAACGCGTTCGGGTGACTTTTCCGGTGGAGTATCGGAAACTGAAGTCGTTTAGCTGGAATTCGCATGCCGCCCAATTGGGGCGATTCGTTTGGTGTTAATTGGATTCGAGGGAAAAGTGGAAGCACTTCGGATGCATGCCCGGTAGCACTTTATTTGACTCCCAGTGGAACACGGGAAGGACATTCCTCGGTTATGAGGTCGAGAATACGCAGCTGAATTAGCGCGCCGGAGACATTTTAATTTTCACTAAAACATTCCGTTGGGAGTGGACGTCTGCTTCCTCCCCGGAGGATGTGGGTCGTGCAATATGGGCGAAGAGATGATAATACAATTTGTACCGTGAAACGACAATGAATGTATCGTACATTTAATCGCGAAGGAGGTCGCGTGTTATGATAATTACGACGAATTTGCTCTAGTAGGATATTAAAGCAGGAAATTGTTTCATACTCTTTTAACGGTGCAAACAATCTATACTTGAGGGATAAAAATACTTGTTTAAAATGATGAGTTTAAAAGCAGTAAGTTGAATTTATAGGCATTAATACAGATTTGTTTAAAAGAAATTTCTCTCCAATTTTTACTGTTATTTTTTATTCAATATGAGAACAATATATTTTGAAAAATGAATTCTTCTGACATTCTTGTAAAGGTTGTAGGAGGTTGTAAATCCATTCGTAAAAAGGACATGTCATGTAAGACCATTTCCGATAATTTCGTTGGCCAATACTAATAAAAAGTGAAGCCACTTTTCCGTGAATTTTATCGGCCAACTTCATACCGATATTCGCTATCTCTAATCTCGAAAGCGTGAACATTCATTTTTGTCACGTAAATGACGTTTACTAATTATCAAATGATATTTCACAACGAATCTCACTTTTCCGTGAATTTTATTAGCCGAATTCGCTATCTCGAATCTACGGATTGGACCAGAAATGCTGTCCTAAAAGTAGATTAAAATTTAAATAGGAAGAAATCATTAGATACGATTGGCACTTCTCAGAGAATTAGAGGAGGGATGTACATTTTTGAACAAGCATCGGTAGTAGCTTAAAAAATGTAATTCAGCCCTTTCAAGTGGTACGTTTGAGAAACGAGTTTCAATGTTAAATTACGAGAGGATGAAAATTACATAATATAACTCATTTCAAAGTCGTTTCAGGGGTTTTTAATAAGAAATGAAACTGAAAATGCACAGGACGATACACTCACAAAGAAACACGCTACGTATAAATCGACTGCAAAGCACGGTATGCAAATAATGCTAAGTTTAATCTGTAAACGCAGCGCCACCAATGTCTCCAACTCGGGTGCCGAATGGGGATAATTCCAAGAAAGTGATGCAGCAGTCTTTTAGGAATTCTGGCTCAACAAATATCGTACCGATTGTATTAGAGTGGGTGCTGTGGGAAATGGCTCATTCCGTCCGGTAATTAACCTTTCGGGAAAGGTGCGGGATTGCGAGCGCATTCGCAGTCTACGTTCGCCGAAACATACCGCCCACCTGACCATTGCGACCGATGGCGAGATTAACTCTAAATTAGCGCGTTACTTAGATCGCGATGATAATGAAGAGTAAGAAACGATATACGTATGTAGAATGCAACATTGTGTCGAAGTTTCAAAGCAATCGATAAAGAACTTTCGGAGATTTAAGATACATTTTTATTTATTTACCCTCTTATAAAAGATTAGGTATATAAATAGTACGTACCTATATAAAAATACGCGCGTATTCGAATGCAACGTTGTGTCAAAATTTCAAAGCAATCGATGAAGAATTTTCGGAGATCTTAAATTTTGTACAAACGGGTAGTTATATTTTTATTTATATAGACTGAAGTTACAATATCAATAAGAATACTGAAGGTCAAAAATGTAAACTACTATTTCTTTTTCTCAGGATAGCCTGCTTCGTTCACTAAGGGCCGGTTTTACCAACAGGTATAAACGCGGTATAGCGCTATACTGAGAATAACCATAAGGCTTATTGCTGGTTATTCTCAGTATAGCGCTATACCGCGTTTATACCGTGTTGGTAAAACCGGCCCTAAAAAGTGTTTCAGGTACTCAAGGTAATACATTTTTATTGAAACTGTAGAATGCTTCGTAACTGCCTTAAGTGACTGTTAAATTTTCCTGAAAAAAATTATCTTCCATTTACTGCAAGAGGTAACGTAAACCTCCCTTAACGATCCGAAGTGATTAACGGAATTACACGCAAGTTTTTAGACTCTCCTTCTCTCTTGCGCTTGTCGCAAAAAGCCTCCAATGGATGTCGACGTTGATGACTGTGCAATAATGATTGATTGCATTCGAGAAAATTAGAAATCATGCGTTTAAATTATTATTTATGACTGCATAAACGATTTACATAATCGCATATCGGACGCTCACTTGCAGCAAAATTGGACACTAATATTTGGGTGTAATTGAAATTGAAAATAGTAGTGGATATGTCAATAACAAAACTAAGTGATATACTGACGTGTATCTCCAGTTAGCAGAGTTTACAAAGAGAATTTTAACCAACCAACTAATCAATGATTGTTTGATCGATAAAAAGGGAAATTAAGGATTCCGTCCTAGTTGGATTAACTATGAAAGCCGTCATGTTTTTTCCAAGATTTTAGATTCCTTCTCATTTCCAGATAAAGAATGTTCTACTGATAAACCGCGGTTTTTCCGATAAAAGAAACCTTCAAATTGTTAAAAGTGGTCTTGATTTTGTTCATAAATGTTTCTGTAATAGAAACATAACTACACGGAAAGAGTCCCTAGCACTCTCAGGAATGGACGAATCATGAATTACTGGACTATCGGTACAATAGTTTACCGTAAAAAACGAAGGCCACGTGTAACAATTTGATGGTCTGCTTTACCAGAAAAACCATAGTTCGTCAATGAAATCATTTATATTTGGAAATAAGAAGGTATCTAAATTCTCACTAAGACCACCTGATGTTCATTAAACCAGATAGATTTTGCATGCAAGAGTGTACGTAAAACATGACGTCTTCACCAACCAGGACAAGATCCTTAATGAGATGAACATCTGTCTTAAAAAATAACACGTTAATAATGCGCAACTGAAATTTGTCATTCCCCAGTCTGGCAGACGAAGTCCTGAAAGGGCACACCACGAAGGGTTCGACTATCTACATATTATATCTACATCTTCCGCGATAAATTCTACCACATCTTTAATGTCGCCCATCGTTCCGCCAGCCGACGTCCGCCTCTCCATAATATCTCGTACTCTCGTTTCGTTTTTTCGCGGGGGCGTATTCGCGCGGTGCAGAAAGTGTGCATAGGTCCCGTACCGTCGTTAGTTCCATAACCCCGTGAATTATTCATAGTCGTTCGACCAAAATAACCGCGCGTGGACGGGAGTCCATTTTAATGTACGCGGTATTTGCAAAATTAACATATTTATTTGGTAGCGGCCACTTGCAAGGTCCCTTACCCTGCCCCAGCGTGACACGCAACGGAGAACTTTCAAGGAAGGGTGGTCGACCCTGCATAATCGTAAATCGATTTCGAATAACGCGAAAGCGCGCGGTAAACGATTATATCCCCATTCTCGATAATAATCGATGAGTCCAAGTTCTGAAAAAATTGAATGATGATATTGAAGAACTGTATTTTCGTGATTATGAATATTGTAAATGACCGTTTTTTTTTAAGAGGCAAATGTATCTGTAGAATTATCCAATATAAATCCATTCATGTTTGATCGGAATCCCACTATAATTTTGACATCGCATTAGATCAAATTTATTTTTAACAATTCAAATGGCGTGTTGATAGAAGGAAACGGATTCAAAATAAGATGTGTATTTCAAATACTCGATACTTACTAATTCTAGGAAAAAAAATACCAATAAAAAAAATCCTCTTCGGATATTGCGTTTATCAATTAAGAAGTTTAATTGGGGTATACGGTGAATATATTACATTGAAAATGTAAAATAATACCAGGTTCTGTATCGGTATTCGATTTATGGAAAGACAAGATGAAAAAAGTCAACGAGATATTTCTTCCTCTCTACATTTACCGTTGAGAAATTTAATCGATGCAGCTCCTCGCCATTACAAACGCAAAACCATTCTCGCGATCGCGGCATAAATTTATTCTCGATCCCTGAAACCCAATTCCTCGCTGAAAGTCATTCCGGAAACCGAACTTCCGAACCAGCTGTCAACAGCTGTGTAATGGGTGAATATCGTTGAATATTAAGAGGACGACGCGATCGAGAGGGTTCCGTTGATTTTTCTTCCGTAGGGTGGTCAAAGTTACAGGAAGCCTAAGGAACTTGGGAAAGTCAGAGATCTTTTATATGAGTCAGCGAGAGTTTACGTCATAAATGGAGCATTCGAAAAGATTCTGACTCATACACAGTACAAAAATTCTGCGGTGTGGATCTATATAAACCACTTTTGTTGTTAGATAACAGTGGAATTAAGACTGAATGGCACTAGATATGGTACATATAAGTCCGCACCGATCAAATGGTATTAAAAATTAACACAACTTTTTTACTGTGTAGAAAACGTGCCGTTGAGATGAAAACAAAATAGGTGTATTTCCAATACCCCAGCGCCACCTGGAGTGGCCCACGTTATTCGATATTCGTTTTAATACCCCATCTCTGCAGTGTAGGTACGTACGTACTATGATTTCCAACGACCAGAGAGAGTTTAGCTTCGATTAGTTCCTTTAGCATCAATGACAGCTTTCCAATATTTGCTTTCAGCGTGTTTCGTTAATCGTCTGTAATCTCTCTCCTCACAAGCTCAACGTGAAATCCGAAACAGCTTTAATTGTATCGAGTTCAGTCTAAAATTGACCGAAACGACCTTAAATTCCACTTGGTTAAGAAGTCTAATAAATTGATTGCAACGATAATTTCGCTTCACTCCAACGGGGAGAGTAAGAATAACTCTACGTCCGATGCTAAAAATTGAATAAGCTCTACTCTTCAGAAGTATCATAAAAATTCGCTACGTTATCTTCCTGCAATATCATTTCGCGACAATAGAAGCACGTTTCTAAGTCTGAGTCACCGGCATTCCCCAGTTCGAGATAATCGGGGAGAGCTGCTGCGGGGGGATGCTGCGCGAGCTACGCGGTGTATAGAAATTCCAAAACCATACAGTAGCTTAGCCATATATGATTATGTCCGACGTTTTCTACATACATATATATTTCTACTTTCCTTCATGTAGAAAAATACTGCGGGAGAAGAGCAGTTGTAATTATAATAAAATAATTATACCTGAATAGAGAGAGAATTTTGATATGAACGAGATATCTGCGAAACATTCAACAACAAATCTAAAAGCCTCGTTAATGCTTTTATTGTTCAGGTAAGAAGAATTTTGAACCAAAGGGAATGATATGACAATTTAATTACGAGAGGCTTCAGATGAATAAATGGTGCAAGGCACACTGAGAAAACAGTTTATTTATAGTTAATATACGTGTATTTCATTATGGTGAAAGAAATATTTCTTTGGGTTAAGGAAATATTCGTTAGCCATCACTCTATTTCTATTTGAATGAAAGAAACACATTAATAATAAAGATATATTTACTTGGCTTAACGAAATATTTCTTTCCCCATAATCAAGTATACATTTATTAACTATAAATAAGCTTCTCTTAGTGCGATGAGTGGTGCTATTTCGCAAATCGGATGGAGAATACTGCTCTTGTAGTAATTACCAGCTCGGAAAACATGATCGAGTTTGAGGATTACCTACCGCTAATGGAGTAGATTATACGAGGAGCAGATTTTCAAAAGGAAGTTTATCCATATTAGCATTTTTTCAGGAGAGGCCAAAAACTGCCCTTCTTTTAGGAAATAATATTAAGCTTTCAAACTTATGTGCAAGAGAAATTGCGAAAAAATATAATATATTATATAATCCTGCGAATCGGCGTAATAAAATTCCCACGCGTTATATCGTGGAGTTCGGAAAAAATGTAAATCCGATTTCATTCGGCATATATTCAACCCTTTGTATGGAGTATGGAAAAAATACGATGATTGGAATCCGTTACGAGTAAACCATGAAGCATCGCTCGAATCTGCATTGTTTTTACTCCCAACGTAATCAGAGTTGATTGATTTAAACCGTATTTCCGACTGAAAGAGTTACGTAATTCCATACAAAGCGATTCGTTTCTCGAATGATTTTGAAGAAACGATTACTAATCGTTCAATTTATTTATCATAAATAATATTTCCTTTTGCATTCAAAAGAAATTCGTCTTCGACTATCACCGATAAAAATTGCACCATCATTGAATTACTAATTATGAAAAAAAGCCCTCTCTTCCAACCCTCGAATGCAATCAGTATTTTTATCGTCGCATTTCAGGCTAGAAACAAATCACTGTCTACTCCGACATATTAAATTAGGAAAGCAAAATCGATCATGCAATTAAAGATAAGTTTGCATCAGGATAAATCTCTTCCTCCCTTACTTTTCCCGCCTTTTATCCGACTGACCACTTAAAGCAGGGGAGAAAAATATTTGTTTCCCCTCGCGCGAGGAATTCTAAAAGGGAAGAAAACCCCATAAATGTGTCATGATGCAAAGTGGAGGGTGACTGAAGATTAAAAAATAATAATCGGCATTTCGCTTCTCTGATTCTTCTTAAATCCCGAAAAGCTCGAGAGAAAAAAATCTATTTCTCCGCTGAGGATGAAATAAATAAAAATTCGCGGTAAATATACAATATATACCCCATAAGACTGGCTTAAGTAACGTCGACATTAACATTACTTATAATCATTATTCTGGTCAGTTCCTGAGCCTTTCCGAGTCGTACGCTTATCGTAGGGTAGGAAGATGCGTTAGACGCGTTTCCAATGTCGTACGAGCAGCCGGACCCTCTTACGCGGCCTCGACGCGTCATTTAAATGCACCCTCGATAAAAGCATTCGAAGGAGCTTTTGTTGTTACACGGGGGAGAACGAAGCGGCCATATTTCTTAGGCAATAAAGCACGTTCGGCGCGTTGGAAGAGATTAGTACAGAAGTATAAATATCTAGTACACACACACACACATATAGGAAGGAATGGTCTGGTAGTAATGATCGAGGCAGCGAAAGGCCGGAAGGTTATGATACATCATACGCGTGTATTATTGAGGGGGAGACGCGGAAGCTATTTGAAACAATAACTATTTAAATTATATGTTAGATGTATAGCAACGATCAGTGCGAATTTTACGATGGCTCTTGGTATACTTCTTCTCACCAAAGAAATTGAAAAATTTAGGGGGAGAGGTGCACTGAGAAAAGTAACTTGGTTAAAATAAGAAAACGCATCTGGTTAAATGAGTTTAGTTATTCTAACCAAGATATTTAGTTATTTTAACTACACGTTCAGTTATTCTAACTGCATGTTTACTTAGTCTACATACATGTTATTCTAGCCAGAAAATAGTCAGTTTAACCAAACAGATGGAGGATCAGTATTTCATTAAACGATTCGATTATGATCTTCAGGATTTTGGTTAAATTGACCAGGTTATTTTTTTTAGTGTGGGAGCTATTTAAAATAATAACTCTCTCTATTTAAATGATATGTTGAATGTATAACAACGGTCTGCGAATTGTATGATAGTCCTTGATGTGTTTCTTACGGAAAAAAAACTCACACAAATCTCTTCTTACTTTTATAAATATGTAAAATGCATCACAATTTAAAATCATTTAATAAATTGAAGATTTATTCTATAATAGCTAACAAATGAACGTCTATATTATTTTAACGCGAACGCGATATTCCTTTCATTTTTTCTTTCGTTTCACATAACTAACGCTCGCGACGTGTATTAATGTTCGCGAATCATCGCGTGTTCCCGATCATTAAGGACAATGTTCAATGATGCAAGATGGCGAGCGTACTTGTCCACCCACCCGCACGAAATTTCACACGAAGGGGGAGATTACGTTTTATCGTAACGACCAATAAAGCGTGCGACAATCGCGAGGTGTCACCAATAATATACTCCTGTTCATAACATCCTCCACAATTCGGTATTCGCATAAAAAAGTATTCATATTTAATTCTTCGCAAAGTTATAAGTAGCTACGTTTCTCTTTACGAGATTATGACGTCACCAAAAAACCAGAGACGCACTTATGCTGAGCAACGAGTGCGGGAGAGATAGTCTTACAAGACGATGACGTAGCTACATTTTTAAATATCGCTTTCTAGATTAAATAAGGCTGACAATGAATAATGAGAAAATACGAGGTAAATAATTTTATCCAAATATTTTGGTTTGCAATAAAAAGAATAAGTAAGAAGACCGAACTTGACCTCCCATAACTCTCTCAATTCCCTACACGCTGAGAGAAAAGGCGAGGGTAAAATTAACTTAGGTATACTGCTGGGTAAAAATTGTTCTAGTTAAAGGAATCACTTTTATATTATATCTTAGTGTGGATTTTTAGTAACCATACCATTAAATACCATTAAATACCATACCATTAAATAGTTGCATGTATTATTGAGATTAATAGTTATTATAGAAATAGGAACTAATTTTGATGGAAAACTATTTTGCTAATTTGAAATAGTTGAAATCACTTTTAGTTAGAATTAAAATCTATTACCGAAATAAGTTATTTTCACTATGAATTTAGAAGTTACGTAGATTGAGATGAGATGAGATTAATTAATTAACTTACTGGGTAAAAATGGTTGTAATTATAGGAACCATTTTTTAATACTATATATTACTACTTATTTAGTAGCCGTAACTATTGTTAAGAAGTTGGATGTAGTTGGATTAAGAACAGCGCAATAATTATAATAATAAGAACCCGTTTAATAGTAAATTATAAACCTGTAATTGTAAACATGTACTTCATAATATTACGATAAATATGTGATAAATATGTGACTATATGAAATCAATAAATTCAAATCAATAAATTTCACCAGAAAATCATGGTTAATATTACTACTATAGTTTACTATTAATTTGGGTAGTGGCCCCTGGCACCTCATCGAAATAGTACAAAAATAGCAAACTTTATTACTTTTTTCCCCTCTGTGCACTTAAACGTAATCATCGGCAGCAACCCAACGAGTACATCATGCATCGAAAGAAAAAGACCTCGATCTCCTCCTCTCTCCAAAAAAAAACCCAAAATTTGCGGCCCCGCGTGATTTCCAGAACCATTTCCCCCCGCGTCAAGCGCGTTTAATTATAGAAAATTGTCTCTCGAACATGAGAAACGTGCCGCGGGAGGACTGGCCGTGATCGGCGCACGGGCGTCGACGGGGACGGAAATAAAATGCGTGCACATCCGCGAGGTTAGGGGGCGCGTGGAAATGGAGCCATTTGGATAAGGAGATTATACCAATTAGGGGGGGGATCGCCCGATCTCTCGGACCGTCATCGACGTATAGAGTCCTCGTTAGATCGATCGAGCAGTATCCACGCGACGTGAAAAGCCAATCGAACGTTTCACCTGGTCGTTATCGTGGTTCTTGTCCGGCAGAAACGGACGGATTTTGCGGTGGGAGGCTCCTCCTGCTCTGCGAAAAAGCAGCTCGAAAAATACTACAGCGTAATTTCCGAAATCCCGCGTTTACTTATATACGTTTGCGAGGAGGACGCGTGGCGGGTTCGTTAGTCCTGCATTCGTCGGATGCTGCGACTCTGGACCAAAGTCAAGGGCGGAATGAATGAGCTCGTTATACGTATAGGACTCACCTGTAGCAAATTGTTCATATTAATTCGAAACGTCGTAACGTTCGGGATAATATTTGGTGAAATGTCAGAATCGGTCGAAAATCGCGATTTTCTCGTTGTAGGAGAGACCGAGGCGAATTGAATCACAGAGCGAATCGGATCATAGATCTATATTTCTTAAATAGTCTCGAAAATGAGCAATTGATTGTTCGCATTACTTCATTGGACAGGGACAAAGTAATATAAATGATCGTAATGCTCATTTTCAACATGATTTAAGAAATACGGATCTATAGTATGATCCGAGTCGTCCTGTGATCCGATTTACATACATTGGTCTATCTTACGTCCGTGGGACGGTGTGTGTGTGTGCGTGCGTGCGCGCGTGTGTGTACGTGCGTGTGTGCGTGTGTAGTCGTAGAATTTTTCTTCTTCGGGATGAGGTTTGTACAGATAGCGACTATATAGTCAAAACTTTCTATATTTTCACTCGACTCTAGTATAACTTTTTATTGCTTGTAACGTCAAAGAGACATCGATGTCAATATAAGTAAGGAGAAACGTAAACGCGTATGACATTGCTACACTTCCCCATGTACCTACTTCCACGTGGTCGAGTAGTCGTAAAATTCTTGAAAGCCTTTTAAAGCTCTTACGAAGCGTCGCGCGTGCGAAGATGCATGCATGGGAGTTGTTAATGGACCTTTTGAAAGCGGTCGTTAAATTTTATACGATTGTATGTCAATCAAAATATCACGTATAAGAATACCAACCGATTGTTTATAACTTTCACTGATTCAGATTCACGCTGAGCAAAATAACTTAGTTAAAATGACAAAACTCATTTGGTTAAGAATTCCGTCCTAGTTGGATTCACTAGGGAGGCCGCCATTTTCAGATACATATAGAATATTTCGCTGATGAAACAAGGTTTTTTCGATAAAAGAGTCCTTCAAATTGTTACACATGGTTTTAGTTTTGTTAATAAATATTCCTTTAATAGAAACATAACTTGTCGAAAAGTAGCTACAAGTAGTAGTAGAAAATAGGTAGTATCGAAATAAACGTGCCTTTGGATAGTCCCAAGAGCGTATTTATTCGATTTAAATGAATATTGATTTGATTCAAATAACATCTAATTAATTCAATAATCTAATATTTGCGTCCAACCAATATTCATTTAAATCGAATAAATATGTTCTTGGGACTATCCAAAGGCACGTTTATTTCGATCAAGTAAATTTTTTTCTAAGTGTAGTACTCCCCGGAATGGACAAAACATTAAGGGCCTTGTGCTATCATTATTGGTGTTGGTAGCATTAAAAAACGTTCGCGAAAAGTTCTCAGTTAATTTCTAATGATTTTTTGCAGCAAAATAATTTAGAAACCATTCGGCATGATCTTTTGCACGTCGGAAATAAAAATAATAAAATCGATGAGGTTATTTTTCTCAGTGTAGAAAAAACGAATGATCGAGACTATCCGATGATTTCTCCCGATTTATGGAGGGAAATACTTATGTCATATATTGGCGATAATTCTAGCCGTATCAGCATACGGCTACAACTATACAATATCCTTAAGAGGCCGACATACCAGGCCCACTAGTTTCTCCTGCGGGGCAGCGGTGAGACGAGGTAACGTCAAAACGCTAGAAGGGGGTGGAGCTACGCGAGGTTAGCGATGTTGCCGAATGCATGCAGTGTGGACACGGTCCGGTTAGGTTAGGTCTTACGCCGGCCTCAGTGGCGAGAGCATGGCTCGCTCCCGTTTAGACCGGGATACCGCGTCGCGCGCGCGTTCCAAGTGTCTCCGGGATTGGCGTATGTCATGTCACCAATGCTTCGATAGCGCAACGGTTAAGTTGCCGGGCTGGGGGTCTCGATGTCGCGGGTTCAATTCTTGTTGGGACTTTTTCTTTATTAACTTTTTTCATTCGATTACAACCTTTTCTTGTTATAGAAAGTGGTTTACATTATCGAATAAAATAAGAGTTTCAATTTTTTTCATAGTTTTACGTTATTTTCTTCCTCGTTGAGGTGAACCAATATTATTAGAAAGAACAGTTGGAAGCATCGTTGCATTTTTTATTCTTACATTTCGTCATGGGAATTTTTGGCTGCCGAAGATTTTATGCACGATTTTTTGGATAATAATTGTCGAAAAAACATTTGAAGCACACCGTATTTTGACACCATGAACATTTGACGAATGGAACTTTGCCACACGCACATTTACACTTTAAAAGCGTTATGGGAAAGCAAATTTCATTGACATTTTCGAAAAACGGCCTGGTTGGCAATAATAATGGTTCACCTCAACGAGGAAGAAAAAATAACGTAAAACTATAAAAACAATTGAAACTTTTATTTTATTCGATAATGTAAACCACTTTCTATAACAAGAAGGGATTGTATAATCGAATGAAAAAAGTTAATAAAAAAAAAAACCCGACAAGACTTGAACCCGCGACATCGAGACTCCCAGCCCGGCAACTTAACCGTTGCGCTATCGAAGCATTGGTAACATTATGCACGCCAATCCCGAAGACACTTGGAACACGCGCGCGACGCTATTCCAAGAAGTTTTCAAGACAAAATCGATTTGACATCTGCCGGGGTCCCCTTGTGAGATACGCCCTTACGTGATAAGACCGACGATATTCTGCTATTCGTGGCGGAGACAAATCTGACAACCCCGCAGTCCGTACGTAGTGAAGACGCTAGATGGAAGCATTACTCGGCTGATAAAAGTAGACGAGTAATAGGTTTGAAATAAAGGTTTCCTGCAATGGGCTTTCAGAAATCTTTCGTGCAAAAGGTGGTAGTACCTTGTACAAGGTTTATTTTAGGGTCCCATAGAAGAATTCATTTCAATACTTTGATTGTTTCCGCGTTTACAACTTGCAAAATATAGGTATATTTGTGAGGTCGCCGATGGATTACAACAAAGAAATTTATTTATTTTTTTCTATAGGGCCCTAGATTTATGTTTTTTAAGTGTGGTGGCGAAAAGTACAAAAGGTTCTTATGCACCATGTTGGAATTATCGCTTTACAGCCGCGACAACTTTTCGGGCGTTTCCAGACGGGGTGTGTCGGCCTCTTAATTAAACGTACTTATAGCCATTTAAACCGAATATGGCGTGTTGTAAATCAGGAAATAAAATAAAACGAAGGTAACTTCGTAAATATAGCCAAATTAAGGGCATTTTACAGCTGTGGCGATGTCAGTCATTGTATTCTTTCCCTGCACGTTTGAAATTTGACGCCCCGACGACCTCACCACGAACCGAGAACTCGAAAAATCTCACAATCTCCCTCACCGAGGCGTACGAGTCCAACGTAAGCGAAGGTCGCTGTTCCGAAGGCTTAACACGAGTCAGTCGTAGGTGGTACGTCGTACAAATTGTCGTTGTTCGAGCACGCGAGAAAAAACGGGATCGCGTGTGTGGGTGCGGGGGCATCACGTAAAAATAACGCGAGATGCGCGTGAACCGCAACGGCGCTTTCCTAAATCATAACGCGACGGCTCTAAGGACAGGGTTTTTCGGAGTCACGTCGCCACGGGTTAAACCGATTCTGTGGATAGAGGGGCGAGATCCGGGGAGCGCACTTGGTTATGGAGAGGAAGAGAAAGAGGAAACGGGGAGGAAGGAAAGGGGTGAAATAGAGACAGATAAAGCTACGTATATAGAGAGGATACGAGATCGGATAGGTGAACAAACCGGGGATCGTCTTCACCGCTTGGTCCTGGTATATCGATCATCGTTCGGAGAAATAATTGAGGTCAATTGTGGCACGACGCGCGACGACGCGAGAGAAGACGTTATGCGACGCAATTTATTAGAGAGGACGAGCCGATCGGCGTCCTTCGTTAAATTAAGTACCGGCCGCTTGAGCTACCCCTGAATCGCCGTCTTTTTACGCGATTGCGCGAGCTGAGGGGTTGCCGAAATCGAATCGGCGGTTAAACTGCACTGTCGTTTGTAAATTTGATTTCTTTGGACAATTATAATATGCTTTCTCAACGCATGTATATGGCATTTCAAATTAGCCAGGGACACTGAAGAAAATTAACCTTTTAAGTCATGATGTACACTGAGGTTTACACATTTTCACATTACAGCAAACTAACTCTTCATCTTTTACCCTTACTTGCCACACTTCTATAGAATCACGTACTTGTCACACTGGGGTTAATTTACACCCCAGCGAGAAAAATTGTTATGACAAACAAATTATTGCATATTTGTACTTGAAAATTTTATCAGCTCTTCTTAAGAGCGTCAGTACTTTAAAAGACCGCGTAACTTGTATAGCCAGAACTTAAAATGAAGTATGCGAAAAAAATAAAATATAAAAGTTACACGGTCTTTTAAAAAGTAGGTACCTACCTACGCTCTTAAGAAGAGCTGATAAAATTTTCAAGTACAAATATGCAAGAATTTATTTATTATAACAATTCTTCCCGCTGGGGTGTAAATCAACCCCAGTGTGGCACACACACAAGTACGAATTTTACCATGGGGCTGTTTCGAACCCCAATGTGGCTTTCGGTAATGGCGTACACTGTAATGCGCAATGATGTATATCAGATTTTAAGTATATAATTACACCCAAACATTTAAAATTAGGTTTAAATTACTATAAACAATATTCGCTTTAAAGTCACAGTTTAAAACAAAATTTTCCTTAAGTTTTCATAAGTCGTGACTGAAAGGATTAATGTGGCTGTGACGACTATCTTAGATACAATTGCTTAAGGTTGGTAATTAGCACCAGTTTTGCATAGATGTTGTAACTATTTTTAGTCATATCGAAATAAACTTTTTTCTAAGGGAAGTTTTGAGGTGTGATCTACATCGTTCATTTCATTCTGGCTGTCCGAGTCGAAATTTTACCCCTACTTTTATGCCTTTAAGACTCCATTCGACCTACCATTGGCCTACTCAATCTATAAACTTCTATTTTGAATTTAAAGTTTTGAATCTAAACTTCACTAACGGACCATTTTAGGCTCAACATAAATAGGGTTTCTATACAATGGAAAATCGACCTACTATAAGTCTAAAAGAGTAGGTCTAAAATTTCGGCTCGGGTGGTTTCTTTCTTTTTATATTAGCATACACTAAGACAAATAATTGCTAATTCCAAAAAAATGTTTTTTTTTTCAATCAAAAACGTGATATAATTCCAGGATTAAGCCATGGTTTTCTTCGTGCAAGGAAATGTTTGATAGGCTCGAGTAATTGTTTTTTTTCTTTCGCGCAGAAAGAATTTCTTGTTCCACAGCGGAGGTATTATATTTTTGAATCAAGAATACCATGTGAGGCTAAACTTATTCGCCAGGAAAGAAACTTCAATCACTATTATCTCATTATTTATGAACTTTTGGCTTGTATCGATATAAAACTTTATTGTAGATGAAAATGTAATCTTCAAATATGAACCAAAAGTTCATAGATAATAAGATAACAGTTATTGGAGTTTCTTTCCTGGTGAGTAAGTTTAGTCTCATTTTTGGTATAATTCTTCGACTAAGAATCTATGTTCTTAAAAGTTTGTAAGATCATATGTTCTTGATTCAAGATATATTTTTTTGAAACTGGTAATTATTTCTCTCAGTGTAAAGTTATACAAACTCATGTGCACGACGGCCTCGGACGAATATGACCATTCGCTTTTGATTAGCATCAAAACCTGCAATGGTGAAATGAATGGTTTAGACTACACGCTAAAACTCCCTGGCTAATTTGAAATGCTGTAAACACGTGACCAATAATTTCTACTTTATACAGCATTTAAAAGAAACTTAATTCAAAATACAGTTACACGAACTTGACAATTTTGTATTGGAATCGGTCTACCTATATTCTTATATCAAAATGAACCGATTCTTCGTGTTAAATCAACATTTTCGTATTAAAATTAACACAAAGAATGTTAAATTAACATAAAGAGTCAACTGATTTTAATATGTAAAAATGGGTTGACCGACTTCAACACAACATATTTTCAACTGTGCAGTCATTGAAATAAAAAAAAAACAAATTGAATGGAACTCATCATAAACTCCCTAAAAGCCTCTAAATCCCGCATATCCATTCTGCGCCTGTAAAAAATTATGGAACGTACAACCCTATCAAAGAACGAACATATTAAATCTGCGCGGAAGGGATGTATCTATCGGACACTTTGTTAAGGGGCGAGTCTTAAATCCGGCAGGGAGTAAATCACAAATGACGGCACGCGCTGTCGCGCGCAACCGGGGTTGGTAAGACGGGCTGTCAGCAAGGAGGGGGCGGGGGAGAAAAGGGAGAGCGAGAAAACGTCAAACCACTGGCCTTAAATCATACGTGCCGCGAGCTAAGCCAACCCTTCCTCGCGTCGCTGAGAAAATAAAAAATAGCAGAGAAGCGACAAAGAGAAAGAAGCGTACGTGGTCTAAAAGCGGTTGCCATTGTTGATTTTGGAGCCGGTCCGCTCTCGCGTGGCGCGGAGAGTGAGAAGGGGGGGGGGGCTGTTGGCCGATGGTCGTACAGTTCCGTATCGATGTATTAACTTAATTAGAATAAAGGGCGCTGGCGCTCGACCGAAAGCCGATACTTCGTACGCTCGATTCGATTCGTCGAGTTGATGAGACGGTGTCGCGTTTCGCTTCGGCGCGGCTGATTGAGAACAGAAACGGAGTGCAAGCATTGCAAGCGGGGGCGTGTGACACGATTTCGCACTGAGTGGCGCGCGTTGGTAGGAAAAAGAAGCGCACCGGAAATGCGAGGAATACAGATTTCAGTGGATGAGAAGAGTCGCATGCGCTACGAGAAATTGCGAATCAAAATCATATTTAGATTAGATATACAAAGTATAGTTCGAGGCGTGTTTTCTCAAAGTTCGTATACGAATATGTATATAAGTACGAGAAAGCAGCTGCATCGCTTTCTCTTCTCATGTAGATCCCCGTATAATTAACCTGTTAACCCCGAGGAATAAACTTTTGTTCAACTCGTTTCCGTGAATAGTGCTCACGTAATAGATTGGAAAAACGTAAACAATATGCTCGCATATAACCACACGCTAGGATTTAACCCTCCGTTAGGCGAGTGGATTAACATTGTAATCCACGTCCATTTGAATAGCACGTCTAGTATAATCCACCCGCCTAACGGAGGGTTAATAGATAAGAACCACATAAAACTTAATACGTTCAAAATATTACGGCAAATTTCCATGACGAAAAATGTCATCATGCCCATTGCAGTAGTAGTTCGTGTATGACGATATATTTCGTCATACCTAGTTAACAGGTTAATCTATTAATTCTTATTAATAAGAATGTAAATGTTTGTTTGTTCAAAATCTTAAAATCTTAAAATCTCCAAAAGTTCTTTACCGATTGCTTTGCAATTTTGACACAACGTTGCATTCGAATACGCGCGTGTATTTTATATACCTACTATTTATATACCTACCACCTGTGATAGGTAAAAACATGCTCTTTTTGAAAAAGAGCGCTCTCTGTTAGACGTAAAAGCAACAGATAGTAACGGGAAAAGTGAATAGTAATACTATGAAAGCCCATAAAATTTCCTGTCGGATGGCGTTGGACTGGTTCCGATCGGAAAATTAGGAGCCGAGAAATTTGAACTTGAATATAAAAAATCGTTTAAAAAGTAGTGTTGAGACACTATGCTTGCATACTGCTACAGAAACCTTTTACAAAACTGGCCAAAACTCGGGCAACGCCGGATAGAACTATGCTAGTCTATAATAATAGAAATGCTGTTCCTCTATTAAAGTGCATAAATTACGCAATTACGACCCTATAAATCCTCATATGATATCCCGCAGCATCTCTATCTCTTGAATTTTCTATATATATAGTTGTCCATTAAATATAAATATAAGTATAAAGTTATATAAATATTTAGTTATTTTGTACTATTAAGAAATTGTCACAGGATCTTACAAGAATTTGTAATAAGAAGGAATAAATATCAGGAACAGATTTAAAAAGGATTGAAGAGATTGTATAATAAATTTTAAAAATCGAAGTAAGAGTTCAACTATTTCGAAAAATATAGGAGCAAATTAACATTATGTTCCTTCGATAGAATCAAACAGGTACATACCCAGATAGCACAGGTAGCTCGTCCACCGGTTCTTATTGTTAGTAACAGATATTTTGAAAATGGATGCATTATTTGGAGAGAGAGAGAGAGAAGGAACTTATTAAATGAAAATGTAAGAAACAAAATACACCATACATTCTATAAACTGGAAAGACTCATAAACGAGAAACTCTTGGATCCTTAATTAAATGAAAGAAAAGTGGCACTAAAATACATAGATGTGTAATAATGCCCGACCTATCCCGTTACTGCCATTGGTAGCCCGCTCATTATCAGACATAAAAGTTAGAAATTTGGAAAACTGTAGGAGGGAAATATATTTTATCATACATGGTTGAATTTGTAATAAAATTTCCTACATTTTTATTCGTATGACCAATCCGATATTTCAAAAAATTAGATTAAACAATTTTTTTTGAAAAATAGTGCGTTTATCCAAAATCTGTTTAGAGCATTTTATTACACTGAAAAAACCAAATAATACGTACGTTTACACTTTTCATCTATCTCGCTTCGTTTCGGAGATAGCTCGAGGGGGGTCAAAGTTCAGAGGTCCATTTGACCCCCTTCAACTAAAATTGGGCCGCTATAAAAAAATACGGGTCTCTTATTTTTCGATAAACTTTAAATCTACGGAGTTTCATCAAGATCGGAAGCGGCGGCCTCGGAAGGTTTCCTTGTTAGTAACAGATATTTTGAAAATGGATGCATTATTTGGAGAGAGAAGGAACTTATTAAATGAAAATGTAGGAAACAAAATACACCATGCATTCTATGAACTGGAAAGACTCATAAACGAGAAACTCTTGGATCCTTTAAAATATTATATTTTTAAAAAATATGGTACAATTTATTGGATTGCATTCTTCGTCTGCTACAATTTGCATATTTTCTCACTACTCTCGACGTTAATTAAGAGACAAATAAAAATGTTACCTTACAGACAAGTAGGCGCAAAGTATCATGCTACTGTATTTTGATATTTGTGAGCCTTGAAGTACTTTGTAAACTGGTTTTTATCGATATATTACTAGGATGAACATAGAAGTATAGTTGTTCACTTGCTGTGCTATGTGTGAGATATAATTTAGCTGCTCCTATTTACAAGTAGGTAATTAATAAGTATAATCGCTTTATCAAAAGTAATTCTCTTGTAGAAAAAGAAAACATTTTCACTATTCGCTCCGTGCAAGTGGGCAAAAAAGTGGAGGGGGAAGGTAGCCAGCGCTTGCGGTGGCCAATTTATAAGTTTTGAACATCGTGTATACCCATGTGTACCATAATATTCCATAGTAAAACACATGTCAAATTGCTTCCTCCAATGTTTATTTAACATAAAAGACAAATAAATAATTGTATTGAAATGATTTTTCACTTGCCACCAATGTACATACTGTACAATGTTGATGTTCATAATTTAGAAAATTGCCACCGATGGCGCCACGTGTTCAGATGCACATAGCGAATACCTGCGCCATGAGGAAGTTTGGATTGAGAAAGGCTTACCTGTATTCATATGTGATTACATAAATCAATTCACTCTCTCTTTGTGTTATCCAACATTTTTTTGGTATAAAAATGAACACAAGGAGTATTAAATTATAATACAAAAAATCAGTTGATTTCAATATACAAAAATGGATGGACCATTTCCAATACAAAATTTCTAACCGTGTATATCGACAGAAATCATAAACGTAACTTCTCGAACTATCAGCACCGTATAGGTGCAGAAAAACTTCAAGACTCGTGCGTGCCTCATTATTTCCACCGGAGCAATTTTCACCCTCGATTAACGCGTCCCCGCGGAGTGGTGGAGAGAGGGGACGCACCTAATCCCAAACCACCCATAGGGGAACCCCACGGGACTCCGTGTTTCCTTGCGACGCGTGCGCGTGCGCCAGGAAGTTGTGTGATAACGGCGGGCGTCCCGACGTCGCATTAGTATCGGCCGTCAAGCCGCAGCGTTGTGACGCTTTAGCGCCGCGCTCGCTTACACCTCTGCTGATTCTGACAGAACCGAACGCGCGTGACCCGTGAAAACGTTTAGGAAAATCGCGGAAGCAGTGAGCACGTGCTCGATGGTCGGCACCGTTTGACACTTCTAATTGACGCTATACTCGGTCGAAATGGACAATCTTCCGATGCAAAATTAATTCCAAGTTTCTACCGGCATTTTTGTCGCGTCAATTGCAATGTATCGCGTGCTGTTGAAAGTCGGCGTTAACAATAGAAAAGAATACGACGACGATCGCGATAGAAATTTTTAAATCGATTTTAATTTAAACGCGATTTTAATCGTCTATACGTATCAAGAAATTAATGTAAGTTCACAATGATAGTTAATAAGAAAATTCACAGAGGCTTTTACCTTTTTAAATAACGTTTAATCAGGATTATTCAATACATTTGAGAGATATCGTTGCTGATGAAAAAAGCTTTCACTCGGAGTTAATGGGTTAAAATCGTTAGTCGACAATGAGATTACGTTAAAGAGAGCCAATGGTTATTTATAAATGAAAAGCAATCTTGATCATTTGACACGGACTAAAGAAAGGGAGGAATTAGATTTTCAGAAATGTTGAAAGTGTTGAATTAAGCGAATTTAATTGCGTTGCGCCTTGGCGGGAATTATGATATACATGATTTTAAGGTCATACCTGCTGCTTTAATACATAATTATGCATACATACTAATTGCATAAATACTTTCCTTTGAAAAAATGGAATATTTATTTCTTAATTCTCTTTTCTTTTGCGGATATCGCGATAATTAATCCTGCTGGCTTCGGAACGTCCGACCGTTCTCAATTATGCCGCCCATTTTTCAACGATCTTCGCGAAATCGGCGATCGAATCGTTAATGTCAGTTTCAATTCTCTACCAGTTCAGTGTGGAAAGAATGTGCAGATTGTCGCGGCGACGATATCGATTGTGCGAATTCTAAAAAGTAATTGAAACGGTTGCGGCGAAAATCGATCGACTGCTATGAGAGTTCAGTGATTTTGCCGGCGATCGGTGCTGCTTGGAGTACACGGCTGCAAAAGTGGCGTAATGGGGATTGACGCGAGACTGCCGACTTTGTTGTTGCTCGTCGCAACATTTGCATCAGGTATGTCGATCGACTGTTTAATTTTAGCACAAATTTCCTATCGTCGCTTATTGATAAACTGGATCTCTCAACACGCAGATATGATTTCATTAAATATGAGCTTATGTGGAAATAAATTTAGTTGCAAAGATTAGAAAATGCATTTATAGTAGAGTTAACGATTTATTACGATTGAAATAATTGTAATATTAATGAAGTGATTAGTATAATATACATCATTTTAAAAAAAAATTCTTACCAAATTTGAAAGGTTCTTCAAAATCGAAAATTCAATATTTCACTGTGCAGTTATATTACGTAAATTTTTTGTTTCCCAATTTATATTTTGCATTGGAATCTTCTCAATAGCAGAGCATTTAATAATGTTCATCTCGGAGAAAGGTGGACGTGTTTATCAAAATTTGCAAGAGAAACAACGACCTTACTTCTTTATAGACACTTTCTGCTTAATGGGGGATTTTTAATAAGTACATAAATAATTAATCAACCGCTACATTCTCTCTGAAGTGGTTAATACTTCCCCAATTAATTGGGATAGTTCTGATTCGAACTTGAAAGCAACTTCTGCGTATTTCATGTATAGAAATCACTACTTAATCAACTTATCTTTAGCGAGATTCCGAAACACCGATTTATCCGGGTAATTTGTAGGAAGAGATTAGACTTTAAAGTGTGTACGGAGGATGACGCTACAAAAATGTTCCACCTTTCCACTTTTCTGATTTATTAGTCGAGACTTTTTATAACTGCTTTCTGAATATGTATTTATGATTTGCTGTTTCATTTTTGATTTATTTTCAGTACCTAGAGAGAGTAGGTATTATTCAGTGACAGATGACGAAACGAAAATAACACTATTTTTCGTTGTCACAAGTGAACAAACATGTGATATTTATCCAACGATTATAAAGGCAGTTACATATGTATATACATGTATTACACACATGTATACAGGGTGTTCGGAAAAAACACCGACACAGAAATAGGGGTGATAGGTTACGTCATTACAAGTATTTTGATATAAGGGACCTATACCCGCAAGCACCCCCTTCTGGAGATATCAACTTTTCAAGTTTATAACGACCGAGGTTGATCAAAGTAGAATAATAAGAAACGTATCAAGATGGTAATGAATATTTAATTTTACGAGATACAAAAACAATGTACTACAGTAGCAAATGCTCAAAATGACGGCCACCCATGTCCATGCAACATCGGAAACGATTCTGGATAGATGTGCCACTGCGCAAACTGCTTGCGGAAAGGATAACCGCTTGGCTCAAGTCCTTGTACTTTTCGAAGATGATGCGGATACAAGGAGTTTTCATTTGTTTTTCAATTGTACAGGTAGACAAAAAACTCAATATTATTCTACTTTGATCAACCTCGGTCGTTATAAACTTGAAAAGTTGATATCTCCAGAAGGGGGCGCTTGCGGGTATAGGTCCCTTATATCAAAATACTTGTAATGACGTAACCTATCACCCCTATTTCTTTGTCGGTGTTTTTTCCGAACACCCTGTATATGTCATATATAGGTATCTACATGAAATATATATTTCACCTGTCAATTAAGAAAAGCTTCGGGGGGGGGGGGGGGGGTACGTTTCATCGTTAAAAGCGAACCGGTTCTCACCTTTTCGAGAGGATTCTAATTTTAAACAAATATTTAATTATACAACTCAATGTAATCAAATGAATATTTTAACAATTAAGTAAACGTAATATATCAAAAATATAAAAATATCTTTACAGAAACATTCACCATTTTCGTGAATGAAATATCATTTTAGTCGCATTACTGCTGTTCCCATTATCGTCCCCAAAGGAGCGCCACGTTCCTCCCCGATTTCGTTTCGGGACAGATCGGGTCCTTTTGTCGCGTAAATAAATATCCAACAACCCTATGCGAAAGGTCTTCGCACCGCTGCATCGTACTGTAATTGGACGACGCTACAGTCGCCGCCTTATTGAGCGAGTTATTTGTCACTAGGATTAGCCTCCTTCCGCAGGACCACGCGGAGACTAATTCTCCCGCTGTGACAGATGTACGGTGCATTCTTAATGTATTAACAATACCGGCTTCCATTCCGCCTGCTAATTCGATTATTTCCATTCCAAATGAGCCGTGGAATTAATAAACATGTACAGTCGAATCAATGATAGAATGATATATAATTTATATACTTAGAATGTTATTTATCTCAATTCATTGAGATATCCCGTTAAAAATAGGCGTACCTAACAAGAAAGTGTCATATTTGTTTGATACCTATGACATGAAACAGATAGGTAGTTAAACCAGTAGTTGACAATAAACTGTAAAAACATTTGTATTTTTATAATACTCTTATATTAAGCTTTTTTCCAATACGGGATTATGAAAATTAATATAGACCGTAATTATGGAGATAATATATTTCTTCATTAAATTGCCTTTATAAATTTCATAACGGAGCATATTAATTTTAATAATCACGCATCGGATAAAAGCTTTGTATACAATTATATTAAATTTAATGCAAATTTTGTTTACAGTGTACAGTTAGACGTACCTACCTAATGTTTCTTATATACCAAAGCATATGACAATTGACTCATCTGTCGATTCTTAACTGCCAACTCTAAAAAAAAATGGTAATTTGTATGTTTAGATACTCTATATACGTCATTATTATTAGAGTTGGAAACAACTTGGCAAACTTTACTCGGAGAACAATTTATTTGAAGTTAAGGTATACTTGAACATGGCGAAATAAATATTTCGTTGTGACGAGAAAATATTGATTAATTATTAGAACATTCATTTGATTCTAAACAGTTACCAGTAATAGTTAACGAATGTCTCTTTGTCCGAACGCGAAATATCTATTTTGCCATATTCAAGTATACGTTTATTAACTATAAATAAACTGTTCTCTCTATGTACTGGTTGAATTACTCCACCCTGCCAAACGTTTCTGTCGAACCTCGACGATTCTCCCTTGATTTGCATGATCCTCCTACGTTCTTTTCGCTTCGTAATTCCTCGATTAGACGAGAGAAAAGATCTCCCTATAAACGAGCTTCCTTTCGAACGAAATACGTGAACTATTACGACTTATCTACGGGGAAAGGAAAGCGCGTGTGCGTGTCACTTGCACGCGTGTTATTCCACAGCGAAACACAAGCCAAACACATTAAGCGTCCCCGAAATAATAAACTTATCGCAGGGGCGTGCATTGTGCGCAGATAATACGTTGCTCGATGCCGGTGTACGTACGTAGCATCGGGTTTACGCACTACTACTGCGTCGCCCCCGAGATACTTCGGCCCTTCGTATGGCGCACATAGCGCGTCTGGGGGCTTTTACCATCGAAGACTTTACTCACCGATCTAAATATAGCGAATCAACGAACGTGTTAATTAATCGTACCGGGACCACACTTCCAGATTTATCCTTCGCGGGCACCCTTGGTGGTTTTTGCGGGGATGGTATTGTGGGGATGGTTTTCTCTGAGGGAACGGAATTAGTTTTGTTTGCTCTTCGGAGACGAACTACGTTCAAAGAAGATGAGTTTCAAATATTGAAATAAATAAGTAAATAAATAAGTTCTCTAATTATAACAGTCATTTGTTCTGATTTAGAAAGTTTACTTACATAGTTAAATATAACCCATGTTTTGTTAGACATTCGTTTGAAGAGGTCTTCCATTTCCGAAATGATAAAATAAACTCAATAAAATTCAGCGAAGAGAACTAGCGGTTATTGCAATTATAGTATGTTTATTCCTTTATTATCAGTTGTCGATAATCGCTATAACATTTTCATTGACTTATACTCAGAAATATATCATCATTTGTTCATTGCAAGAGATACGTGTATTCCACTTTCAATTGATAAACGACGAATCTCATTTAATTTGTCAAAATATAGGGGAATGTCGTCAGGGTTGGGCCATAGTTTTGACTTTTGCCCATAATTTCCATGTAAAAAAGAATTCTTATAATTACTGCGCATTCTTAGAAAGGTCCGGGAAAAAGAAAACTTTTCCAAGATATTACGAATTGATTGGATGAAAAATTAAAAAGTAATGGGTATTTTTTTAAAATTAGAAATACAGTTTTGACAAATGAAGTAGCTGGTCGTCATTTTCGCGCACTTCAAATGCACTTCTCTTTTGCATTCAATGCATGCAACGGAATTGTTACTATTCAAGCGATGAGGCATCGTTTCCAAACAGATGAGGCAAAAGTCCTCGTCTTCATCCGAAGAGGGCTTTTTCAGTACTTTTTTGGGTGGACGACCTCGTTTTGCTGGTGTTTCTGTTGTAATAGCGTTGCTATTACCCTGAAAAGAAAAAAAATCACGGTGCGCCCAACCCTGACTACACAAATGGTTCAACCTTGACGACAAGCACCAGGGCCACCACATCGTATCACACCACAACCAAACGGGTTATCAAATTGAATTATCCCCTTGGTTTATTCCTAAAGGATAACCATATGACACACTTATTTGCTTACCTCGACGATTGCATGTTTTAGCTTCAAGTTCTGATACCGTATTCATTGATACTGGAAAACTTTTTTCGTCTTTCCCAAGCCACTGAGTGGACAACACGTTTTACTTTCACGCTTCAAACTCGGTATTGCCACGAAAAGTGTGCTGTTACCAATAGAAGTTTTACCACGCTTGCAAATAGTTGAAACTAGTTTTATAAGCTGAAATATCGCAAATGGCCGATCTAGACGACAGGCCGACCCTGACGGCATTCCCCTACATGCTTACTAATCAGTCGACAAAAACACCGCACTGATTACCATGTTTGGCAGTGTATGCATATATTGAGGGTTATTCTTTCTTTTCCATTCGATACACTGAGAGAAGAATTTGCTTGATTGAAATAAATGTGTTTTTGGATAATCCTAAGAGTATATTCATTCGATTCGAGTACCGATTTGATCCAAAAAATATTTAATTAAATCAATAATATTTATATGTCTAATCAATATTCATTCTAGTCGAATAATTGTGGTCTTAGGATTATTCAGAAACACATTTAATTTACTTGATTCAATTGTTAGCTGAGTGTACGTACAGTCGAATCTCGACGATCCGAACTAATTGGGACCGGACCACGTTCGGATAGTCAAAAGTTCGGATAATCGAACAAGTATTTTGAAGCCTGGGACTAAACAACTGAGAACACGAATTTCATATTAAAATACTTTTTTATTCATTTAACAAACATAAAATCTCTTGCTAAAATGCATAATCATGCAATGCATATACAATGTACAGTCAACTCTCGTTAAGAGGCCGGTGCAGGGGCTGTAGGAGAGGCGCATTCTGAGAAATGGCCTCTCCCCACTCCTTGCGTCACTCCCCTCAAACGATTTCTTACTTTCATTTCGCTCGATAAGAGTCCGCTACGAATTTTCGTATTTGGCGTTCGCGGCAAGCCTGGAATCGCAGAGGTGCCACCAAATGTAAATCAAATTCAATGTTCACGCATCAGGTGAGAAATTAGAGGTTAGAAAATTTACCGGTCAACGTTAATGCATCATTTATGTAGTTTTTGATTGCTGTGAAGAAAAAGTTCTAATACAAAAATATTACCGCCAATGCGGGCTACTTTGGCCCTGGGGTCCTTCTTTGACCCAAATTAAGAAATAAAATAAAACGTTCTAAAACTATCTTGAAGAAGCAGATTTTAACACGTCCCGTGCCGGACCGATTTTTGAAGACTTTCCGTTCAGGCTGCGTGGGGCGTATACGACCCACACTTTTACGATTAAATAAATTCGTTTTCGATGTACACCTTACAATTTTTCAATAGTACAAAAACCATAATTAGCAAGAAAAGGGTATACATTTTAATATGCATAAGACAACAAAGCAATTAATTAAATGTTTTATTGTTATTATTATTAATAACAATAAAATTTTAATTAATTAATATAATTAATACTTATTATTCCTAATTATTATTATTAACAATAAAAATTTAAGTTATTATTAACGCGGTATACGTGATGTAAGATGCCTACATTTGACTCGATAATAAATTTTTAAAGAATTCTTCGTTTTTCAATGAGAATTCCAAGTGGCCTGAACGGAAAGTTCAGCGTGTATGTAGGTACCTATCTATATTACCCCTGATGAATATGTAGAACGTAAGAGAATTAAATTTTGTAATTGAAAAAAATTGAACAATTATTTGAAAAAATTTTAAAAGGTTAATTTTTTTCGTCGGGTTTATTAGCGAGCGTTTCATTTATAAACGTTTAGAGCGCCGTGGTGGAGGTGACGCCGGATTAATATGAGCGGCCTCATAACGAGAGTAAAATAGAAACGTTTTTTTCGAGTGACGTGGTGGGGGTGACGCTCGAGCGAAGCGGCCTTATAACGAGAGTGGACTGTAGTACATATTAAAAATTATAGGTGAATTAAGTATCTTCGAGACATCTTGAAAAATCACAGTACAACTCTATTTTTGAAGAATCAGCCATACTAGATGTTTGAAAAAGGAGACATCGTACTTGTATTTCAAAAGTGACACAATGAAGAAAAAAACTCTCTAATTTAGTTCGAATAATCGAACGTTTGGATACAGTACAGAAGCGTTTGGATAATCGATGATTCGAATATTCGAGGTTCGACTGTATTCTATTTTTCGGGTATATCCTAGATTATGCTGAACCGAGCAGTCAGTAGATACGTCCCGTAGTACGTCGGCCACCTTACCAAGAACAGTACAATGGCGCACATATGTATGTATGACAGACCGCATCTACTGCCTGCTAAAGCTTCGGCTCAGCTTTGCTCCATTTCTCCGCAAAGGACACCTTTTCCTACGATATCATTCTTCGCGAACTCCTCGTGAGTGTAGATCCCGTCTCACGTCAGCTCGGTCTCCTCGTCGTTTTGTTTAGCAGCTTATGTACACTATATCTACGTGCATACCAAAGGCTGGCTCGCCGCACGCGTATACATTTTACCCTCGCAGCCTTTCAACCGGGGGTGAACAACGGAGCGTCTTATTGCTCGCGTCACGCCATATCCTGCACCGTGGTACGTTGCCTGCGCCGGGCACGAAACTATACGAAAAGTGTATAGCGACGAATTTAATATCGATTTACTATGTACTCGTACTACGCGTCGCGGTGCCACAGCTGACTTTGTTTATTTCGCTACGCGCGACGCTGTACGACTCACCGCGTCAATCTAACGTCACCGATGCGTTGTAATGCTACTTTGGCTTTGACATTTTTTATTTCATTATAGAATGAAGGACTGGCCTCTTCGGGTTGATATCGATCGCCCGTGCCGATTAGAATGTATTTCTAGTCTGACTTATTATGCTTCTCGTTAACGAGTAGGTATATGTTATATTGGTTGTTATTACAAGAAATGTTGGTTTACGTTTCTAATGTCATCAAAAAAGCTCGAATCGAGGTTTTATAAAGGGAACGGGGAGAAATTGAATATGATGGAAGGTATGGTATCTATATGACTTCCCTCGACATCGAATTTGTATCGGTTTGGTAAAAATGCAATTAATCACTCCTCCGCCATCAGTGGCACATAATTCAATGGTTCGAATAAAATTTCCCCACGTCTAATGTCCTCATAAAATACATAACTTACATTTCTTCTACGCAAAAAATTTTTCTTTGACCTGCCAAGTTATATGCATTCGACCAGGAAGGAAGACACTAAATTCCTTTTCACTCGATAGTACGAATACAACGCAAGAGCACGTGATCTTCAAACGATGAGATATTTTTTACCTCACTGTACTGTATAGCTAGCTACAAAATGTTGCCTGATAAGTACCGATAACGCAACCTCATTTCGGGAAATCAGTTTCCAAGAGAATTCAATGGTCAAGGTTCAGTACGTATTATCATCGGACGAGTAATACCTAGATTGCACAGGTAGTGCGTCCAGTAGTTGTTAGTAATAAATATTTTTAGAACAGATGTATAATTTATAAGTAACTTATGACATGAAAAAATAAGAAGCAAAATGCACCATACGTTGTACCTAAGGAAAAATACCCCTAACGAGAAATAAATCGTAGTATTTACAACGTTTGTAGTAAATTTCGGGACAAGGCCAATTTATTTTTACGATAACTACAACTTTAGTAAAGATTACAGTAATGCTTGTAACTTTTACAGGTTTTACTATAATTTTTACTAAAATTTTAGTTATCGTGATAATAGATTAGCCTTGTTCCGAAATTTACCACAAACTTTGTAAATGCTATGATTTATTTTGTTCTGTGTAGATTCAATAAAATACATAATCAGATAGCACAGTTAACTTATCATTGGTTCTTAGTAATAGATATTTTGAAAATAGATTCTTATTTGTAAGTAACTTATTGGATGAAAATATAAGAAGCAAAATGCATTATAAGTTGCACCTACTGAAAAGAGTCCAGAACAGGAAACTCTTGAATCCTTTTTAAATTTTCTACTTTGAAAAATAGAAAATTTGATAGTAGAATTTATTGGATTGCATTCTTTGCCTGCTACAATTTCCCTACTTTCTCACACATTACTGTAGAATTTACTGAATAGAAACATTTCACCTTACAGGCAAGTAGCCGCAAAGTGTCACGCTATTATATTTTAATATTTGGAACTTGTGCGGTACTTTGTAGGTTGGTTTTTATCGGTATATTAACCTTCCGCGCGTTAGGCGCGTCAGCTGATGAGACGCCCTTACAATTAGTCGCTATGGGTCTGTCAGACCCATATCAGTAAATATCTTATTTTCTATAATCGTAACGCGTTTAAAATTAAATTAAATGATCAACAATAACTTCCCTTTCTGCGATATCCACAGTGATTTAAAATAAATAATTTACAACTTTATTTACACAAAATTAAAAAATAACAAACCGGGATATAAGACTCAAGTAAATCATTCTTAGAACATCCCTCTGAGATGTCACAAAGAGACAATGGTGTGGCTCTAATAGTTTTCCAACAATTAGCAAATAAAAACGTTATGGGTCTGTCAGACCCATAGCGACTAACGGTTTAACAGGACAAACGTAAAATTATAATTATTCACTAGCCGTGCTGTCTGGAACAAGAAAGACTGCAACGATGATATGCACGAAGGTGACCCGACATTTCGATAATTTCCGGCTGTTTGCTATGAGGCTCGCAATTAGCCTGTAATTGATATCACGAGAAACGTATAACCGCGTGAAGCCCGTGACGTTTCTTCGAGACACGCCCCGAGATCCTATGCCAACCCCCTCCTCCTTTCCCCTCTTTCTCTTCACGACTCGCATTTTTAACTTTTCCTATAAGTGATCGATGCCGGTCCCGTGACAAGCTTTCAAAGACCAGACACGCTGCACTGACTTAATAATAAACAAACAGTGGAAAAGTTTCTGCTAGTACACGCCTGTCCCTCGCACCGCTGCACGTAACGACGTCGTCCCAGTTTATTGGGCGGTTTATAAAGCCACGAACCCGAAAGTTCAAAATCCACGGCAGTTCGTCGACCCCGTATAAACGGGTTTTCGATCGGAGTAAATATTGCTTCTGTTCGGTGCTTCCCAACTTTTGTCCCAGCTGCGGGCGAGTTTGTTTGATCCATCCGAGAGAAATTCTCGCGTCGCATTGTATACTGTGTTCAAAAATTAGATGTACAGTCGAACCTCTCGCGACGTCACGTCTCCAGGATGAAAGAATGACGCTACTTTGTCGTAAAATTATACGAAAAAAGATGTCACAGTGACCCAAAATTGCGAGTAATAAAAATCGCGATAAAAATGTCGAGCGTGATGCTGTGCTAAATGACGTCGAGAGGGAGGTTCGACTGTATTTCTTTTACGTATAATACAGGACTACTTCGCAGGTGTTCCTCAGTGAGGCAAGTATTTAAAATGTTCCACCAGTGCCCGTTAAATGAACAGCTGGTCGATCGCGAACGAGACTCGTTATCAGTTCGGTCTATGGAAAAAACTTTGGAGTTCTCCGCAATAAAATGTAACAGAAAAGGTAGACGGTATCGATTTCTCTTGTCCGACGAAAAATAAGTAAGTTATATCAACGTCGTCCTCCGTACAATGAACTCTTAATTTAACTCCAGTCTCTCTTCGTGGTTCTCTTGGAAAAAAAAAAAAACAAGTTTTTCATTAACCCTAGCGTGCCTTCTTCGCTATACCAAAGTCGTCGAATGAACAGCCGGTCGATCGTGGACGATCAAAAAGGCACAAGGTCGAGCGATACCCGGTGGAGATAAGCTATCGCCAATAGAGACATTGATTTAGGATGCCATTGCGAATGTGTAGCAGCATCGACCTGGCCTGTCTCTATGCCACATGCATACTATACCAGAGCATTGTAACTCCCTGTATTCACGTCATTCCATTGAAATAATCTGGTACCCTGCGACGAATGAACAAATATAAAATGCAGTCGCGGATGCAACATAAATAAATATGTCAGTCGTATTTACTTTGGATAAGGAAATGTCTGCTCGCGATAAAACTTCCTGATATATTCTGAATAGGAATTCTCTAACGCTATTTCTCTTTGATCGAATTAATTTATCCAAGACACTTTATTCTAATTAGAAATCTTTATTAGGAAAGCAGAAACTGCACTACGTGCCGTGAAGAGAGCTCGGTATAGGTATTTCATAAAAGATTCAGTTCTAAAAATCGATTAGTGTTCAATATTTTGATGGGTGAAAACTTATCGAAAAAGGATCTTCATTTTTAAATACTCTTCTGCATCAAGTTTTCGCAATTTACTGGAAAATTATGCGTAATAGAGAGGTCAAGGATGTTTCATGAAAGACGATTGACGCAGTACTATGATGTATTTACATAATTTTTATGTATACTTGTATATTTTTATGATCTTTGTCGACACAATTTTTAGTGGGTTTTATTATACCTATTCAGTTTTCTCACCAATTGTTTTTTATTGCAGATTCGAAAAATTTTGACAAAATTATTTACCTTGTATTATTATTTTTTTTCATTTTTGGCCTTATTTGAGCTGGAAAACGACATTTACAAATGCAGCTACATGTGTCATCGTGTTTTGTAAGCCTATCTCTCTCGCACTCGTTGTTTGGCATTAGTGCGTTTTTCTTACGTTTCGATGACGTCACAATGTTGAAGAAAGAAATACGCTTATAACTTTGCGAATAATTATTTGTTCGAACATTTTCTTGTACGTGTGATATTTAATACGTATACAGATTATAAATGGTGAATATTTTTTTTTATGAAAAGACCGAATTTGTCAGTGACAGTGTTACCCAAAATCAACGCGCAGGCGAGGTACATGCATAGTTATGTAAACCTCCTATCCTAGGTATACCCGTGCAAAAGCTACGTACTAGTGTCGGGTCGCCACGCGCCGCGACAGTCTAACGCTCGAGTGCAAACAAAATTGCAATCACGTTGGATAAATACCACGGCTTCGAGACTTCGGGAAGCGAACACGGAAGTAGAGGCCCCGTGGTATCAGGAAATACGACATTACGGACGGCGGAATAAAGGTTGCTCCACACTAGACAAACATGACACGACACGATACGACGTCGACCGACGATGGTTTGACCACGACAAATATTGTCGTGCTGTGTCGGTCCAGTGTGTGGACGCTCATTTGATTACATGCGTCTTACCTTAATCGACGTTTGACGTGTCGTGTCATGTCGTGTCGTGTCGGTTTAGTGTGCGGTAACCTTAACTCCGATCCGCCTTCTCGGTTCTAAATGTTCCAGTGATTTATAGCGCGCGCCACGTTACGAGTCAAGTCATTTTTTTCAATTAAACTTTCCGAACGTTCAGTGAAAGAAAAAAATACTAAACTCGGAACTTCATCAATAACATCGCTACGGAAGTAAACTCAAATATATCATGTCGCGGTCTACATTTGTTGATCCGGCTCCTGCAATTTTCTTTCGAACGTCGTTATTATTTCAAGAGTTTATTTTTTTTTAACTCCATCGCGGTGGTCGACTAACGAAGCTAACGCGGAAATATCGTTTCCAAACAGGTCGATGCGCGAGCCCCGCCACCCGCATGTATATCTTCGCCGACTGTTACTCATAAATAATGAATAAGTGTCAACCCGGCGATGTCGGGGCCGAAGACGAAAATAAATAAAGGCGCGGATAAATCTCGCGGGGGAAGATGTGCGACGCAATCTCCGCGCGGCGTAAGCTTTCACCGGGATAATCTTAATATCTGCAATTAAGCAACACGCCCGAATCCCTTAACGAGTCCTCTTTCTCTAAATATAAGCGGCCAATTAACCGGTTTATTTATAGTATAATACGATACTGCTGCGCGATGCCGCGCGTGGGGCTTTTGGTCCTCGCGCTTATTTAGCGTCTGTAGTGTAGTATAGGTATGTGGCGGACACATGAAGAGCGCTGCGTAATTATTGCTTTTTTCGATAATTGATGAAATGGCTTGATTTACGTTAAATATTATTTCACGCGATTGGGATAAAACTGAAGGAAAATGCGAGACATTACGTTTTTAATGGGACCTTTAATGAGGTGTAATGATTTTTGGAATATCTTAAGTGGAAGAGAATTTGATATATCTAAAAATAGGAGCCACTCTCTGATTGTTGAGATGAACAGAGTTAATTTAAGATAAAATAGGATTTGTACAGCATATCTTGATCCTAAATTTATCGAATGTTCTTTATCGTTTTTGTTTTCTAATATTACTTCCCAAATTTATAATAAAGTTGCACACAATGAACTCTGTCAATTTATCGAGGAGGACTGAAGAGGATTCTGCGCTCTTTCTGATTTTGCAGATAAACAGAGCTAATTTTAGATAAAATAGAATTTATACAGTAGGTATATCTTGATTCCAGATTCATCGAAAATTCCTTATCGGTTTTTTTTCTTCAAATATTACCCTCGAAGTTTACGATAAAGTTAGGCACACTGGACTTACACTCTGTTTATTGAGGCGAGCTAAAGAGAGTCCACCACCTCAGCATTAACTAGTTTCTAAAAAATCATTTTGTACTAGATTTTGACACATTTACAGCTCTTCTCTCATTTCTCCTTCCAAAATTTCTTAGACTCGAGAACCCGCGTATTTTTGTTCTGATTTATTTTCAACGAGGGAGAGTGTCGCGTGGGCTCGCGCCACAGACTTCCGGCGACGGTCGCGAACGTGTATCGATTGTTAGGACCCAGGAGGAGGCATTATGCAGCATAAATGCATCCTGGACAGGGTCGGATTTCAGACCGCAGCAACGAAACGCGGCTAGTTCGTAGGTGGATATCGATTCGTGGTCTTGGTGTTTGCTATAGCTATAGTCGGAGTGGAATTAAGCTTATTGCTTCGAAACATGCGAGTCGCTGGCCTTAACCTCGAGCGATGTGCCGCCGACGAGGCTGACGGCTTGTTTCAACATTTATCGCGTTATCGTCGGGGCACCTATGGACTGTTGCCGGTCGATGCGTTTTGTTTAATTAAACGTCGATATAAATTACCTACGTTTGTTAGCGGAATCAACGTCATTCCAACGTACGGTTAAGAAAAAAATGTCACAAATGTGAAACATCATTTTTTATTTGGAAATACCTAAAAAACATTCGTATTAAATGTATAATCCTCGAGATTCCGTCGTATTGAATTTTAGTTATTTCAGTTTAATTTAACAAAACTAATTGTTTATATAGTGGTAACATCGTGTGATAAACTGTAGAAAATATGATGGTGTTAAAACGAACACCAAATAACGTTAACTACACCGAAACGTGCTGCAGTATTGAAAATGTATGCATTTTTACTGGATATTAGTGGATATTGGTTTATGCGTAAGGGCACGACTCGCGGCGACAAATTTGGACGGCTGGTAACTACCGGAAATATGTATTAGTCTTTAAAAAACATAGCCCCCCCACTCTCTACAAATTTAAAAATAGTCAAAGCTATAAGTTTTTTTAAGTAGGTAATATAACAAAGAAGGAGAGTTGAATACTTATTTAAGGATTGCAAAATTAATATACATAGGACGTGAAGTAGATAAACTACACATAGGAGAATTGATGGAAATCTGAACTCTGTATAATATTGTACTTGCATTTCACTCTCCGAAGAATAATTGTTTCCTGATCTACATGAAAAATAAAACTAATATTAGGTACTGAAATTTCTCCTGTGGGACCGCATTTCTCAGATTGCAAAAGGGGCTATCCATAAATGATGTCACATCAATGGGGAAAGGAGAGAGGGTGTCAAACAAAGCTATATATTGTGTGTTTTCGTGTGTATTGTGTGTGAAGCTTAATGAAAAGTTAATGAAAAATACGTCACGAAGGAAGAGGTAAAAATCTCCAAAATTGGCATGACGCCATTTGAAGAGTGGAAGTGTAAAACCGGCTATAAGGGCCAATTTTTTTTACTTTGATTTTTCGACACTAAGCCGGTTTTACACTTCCACTCTTCATTTATGGATGATACCTATTTATTATCGAAGTGCATACTTCAACGTGACGAGATTTTCGAAAACCACCCGTTAATATTGCAGTCTGAGCAATCAATAAAGGGATAACTACAAGTTGACAAGGAATTGTGATGTGATTATTACGAAGGGGTGAACAAAATGGATTATTTTTCGCTCGAAGATCCAAACTGCTACATATAACCGGAATATCAGACGATTACGCGAGGTTATCCTGTGACGAGGCGTGTACGTAATGAGCCGGTGTAATGGGTACATTTAATCTCGCGCCAAAGTATTCGTAAACGTAATATCGTTGTGGATAGTTGACGTTGTACGAGTATATGTAGGTGGATATAGCCGTCGGACAATCCCATGGGTCTTGTGCCACACCCCATAACCTAAATACTAAACCATACACGCTGAATATATATAATATATCGCTCATACGAATGTGTTAATAAGAGCTGTACTCGTTTAACCGTTAATTAAATAACAACGGTGTTCCACTCCTTCTCCTTTATTCGTTACAACGATATTAACTCTTGGTTCAGTCAACGTACATATATACACATGGAAATTCTGTCACAAAATATTTTACTCTACTTACTCTGCAGTAAAAAAGATACTTGTATACATTTTCAGGTGCTTTTCCTAGGCCTTGGAACAATTTTTTCTTTAAAACTAGTAATTTTTGAGGTGTCGTAATAATTTTCTGTTCTTGAAAAAAAATAATTATTGTACTGTATTTTAAAAGTCATCAAAACCTTTATACGTTCTTTTCTTACTGTAAAACACAGTAAAATTTATTGTTTTCGTCTCCCCACACATGTAAATATAATTTGTGTTTCATCACAATTCATTACTGTATAAATTTTCCTCTCGTTAAGCGAGTATTCGAAATACCTATACCTTCGTTTATATATATATATATAACGCAACGAGAATTTTAATTCGTTTAGGCTCGCGTGTTTCCCAATTCTACTCCCACGCATTCCGTGGAAAGGATTAGTCGAGGTGACCTCGCAGGTACGTACGTAACGAGTCCAAATTACACCGAATTGGCTTTTCCAACTTATCGCGAAATATGTACGCCGACTGTAAATTAGAACCGAGTATTTCTATACATATATGTATGAAATATGTTAGATTCCTTCGTCCGCATTAATTCCCAATTTTTCGACTCAATGTCAGAGAAAAGCAGAATTCATGTCGTATTTCACTCGATTTTTATAGTATGTAGGTACTGCTAAATAAAACATGGTACCATAAAAATTCTTTCTGCGATAGTTCGCAGTATTATAAAAAATATTTTTATAATTCTGCCAATAAAATACATAGTTTTTGGACCACCGTAGAATGTGTTCTACCGATTATATGGTATTCCATTACTGTACATATACTTTTCGAAAAACCGTAAACAAATGTCGAAAATATGTAAGTCAAAAGTTTCATATTAAAAATAACAAATTCGAGTATATCATTTTAACTGAACTTTAATACTTCTATTGTATCGTTAAAGCCAAATTTAACGCTTTTAACACATATCATGTTAGGCTAAACTTACCCTGCTGGAAAGAATCTTTAATCACCATTATCTCATTATTTATGAATTTTTGACCTATATCGATATAAAAGATTATTGTAGATAAAAACGCAATCTTCAAAAAATTATTATACAAACATGAGCCTAAAGCTCATAGGTAAAGAGATAATAGTGCATAAAGTTTCTTTCCTAGCGAGTAAGTTTAGCCTTATATGGTATGCCATTAACTTACCAACAGTGAGACAAAGTGTCGAAGTATATGTTTATTGATCAATTCAACATACCTTTTCTGTAAGTGACATATTTTTAGTCATCTTCGACTTATAATCTTAATTAAATTTACATAATTGTATAAAAATTACACACTTTTAAAGTAATTTTAATTTAAAATAACAGTCATAATGTAGAATAGTAATTATGTTAAAGCAACACTCGCGTATGTAAATCTTTATGTTAAATAATAAACATTTTACATAAGTAACTTTATAACTACGGATCCTTAATTAATGTGATCACAAAGTGTTGAATAGATCTACCAGCTCGCGTAAATAAAGTATGGCTAAAGTATGGCGGAAGTCTGGGAAAAGTTGAACTAAAAAAGAATCTATGGCTACGGATCGTGTCACAGATTTTCAGCCAGAAACTTTTTTCATATCTGCTGAAAAGTACATTTTAGTCGATTTACCTATACCTTTTTGATTCAATTCTGTTGTAAGGGTTCTTCATTTTAAAACTGTAATGACTTGTTCGGTGTTAGAATATAGTACATTAGTAATAATTGGAGAGTTTAATAAAATAATAAATTGAAATCATACACATCAATTACAGCATAACATCGAACAAACAATTTAACTCTAATTCAAGAGCACATCGTTTACCGGCTAAAAATCTGGGATACGATTCGTAGCCATACTTTTTCGGTTCAACTTTTTCTAGACTTTTTTTTTACGCAGGAGGATACGAAAAATAAATTAACTTTAACTAATTCCGTCGAACCGTACATATGATACGTCTGTTTCATTCGCGATCAGAAAAATGAGGCACCTAAATAAATATTTCGACTGTAATAAATGCCTAATCACTGCGATTTATCCCAACTGATCCTTGTCCAAACTTTAACAGACGCACATGCTTTACTTCCGCCGATTCCACGTGCGAGTCCCAGATAATGCGATATCTCACCTTTCTCGCTCTCGCGTGTATGTAGCTATACGTTTCGTGCAGGTGTTACGTATCCACGTGCCAACTGATAGACGTATTGACGCAAAAGTTCACAGCATGTGTGCGGATATGGAAAGCCAAGGGTGGCTACAGTGTTATGATGGATCGCGTCAGTTTCCTTCCGTCACTCGTTCGGCACACGAACGGTCTCAGAAAAGGCACGCTCGCGCCTCGTGATAGATCGTCGGATGCAAATCCGTGCAATTCGAATTCGATGAATTTAAATTCATATTTTTGAACGCAGGACATCCGTCAAAACGAGACCCATATAACGTATAGCGAACGACGCGATATCGATTTGGTGTGAAATTCCGATTTCACAAAGCTCTCGGGGAATTTCGTGAATCGTGTGATATTTCCCTTTAACCCTTCGTTGCTCACGTGGGGTGTAGGCGACACCCCAGCCTCCTTTTTTTGCATGCCATGCCTAGAGTTATTTTTTTCGAGGTTGGCACTTTCAGTACCTTTCGAGAACATTTCATTAAAGAATTTGGAACCAAAAGCGCAAGACAAAATCGATTTGTTTATCCGACAGAACGCTGCAAAGTGTTAAAAAGTGATTTTTAACAATCTGTAATTAACTTAATATTTAATATTTTCCTATAAAACTTGTCCCAATTTATTAATGTGTCCTTCGTTAATAAAACGAGAGTATGATAACTATCCTTAGTCTATTATTTATACTATTTTTTAATAAAAACCGGCAGGGAGATCTGAGCGTTTGAAAACCGAGACCTCATGTACCGAGACTGAGTTTTATTTTCAATTAGAAAATTACGAAATTTATTTTTTTTTAATGTTGAGATCATTAGGCAATATCTCAAGCTTTAAAATAAAAAAAAAGAGTATTAAGAAATTTCAATTTTTCACTAAGAAAACGTTAATTTTTAACTGGGGTGTAGGGTACACCCCAGGTGAACTCTTATGTTTCAAAAACCTACGTGAGTAACGAAGGGTTAAGGTCAAGTGCGATGCTCCGATTAAAAAAGCATGAATTCTAAAGACGCGTAGAAATGATTTAATTCGTTTGATTGCTATATCAGTTTATTTCGATCGGCTTCTTTCGAAAAATTTACCCCGATGGAGTGATGAAAGTTTTATTTCTATACAGCGGTATACCGATACTGCGGAAAAAATGATTTATGATATCCAATTTAATTGATAGGTATGCTGTCTAATCTGGCAGCCGAATGTGAATATAATATAAGGAGAGCTGACTTTTCGCAACATATTTCAGCCGGACGTTTCTATGCGAAATAAATTCATCGATATTTGTTACGGTCGGGGGAATTGGGAGGAGTTACTATTCCACACGATTTGCATACATGATGGATGTACCGAAATTGACAGAGTGCTCCGTGCAGTACAATTTTCTTGGTCGGGAATTCTAGAGAACGAGGAATCGTCGAAGAATTTTAGGGTTCTGTGAATATTTCGGGAAATTCGAAATTTTCTTTGAGAATTATTTTATTTTCATTATTTACTTTACTCCGATTCGAGTGTCTACAAAAAAACGGAATAGTGGTTTTCTTCCAATTAGAAAATAGAAAATTAAAATCATGAATTTCTACTTCCAGATTTGTTTAAAAATTGTGGATTTGAATATGTCTATTCGCAGGAACTTCGTAAAATGTATTACGAAGGCAGAGTGAAAAGTTCGATATTTTTCTAGTAGATGATGGTGCGTCCTAAAGTCTGTAAAGTAGCCCCCAGCTGCGGCGATGACCTCTTCGTTTGATGAGAATTTCTTTCCAGCCAGCCATTTTTTCAAGTCTGGGAAGAGAAAGAAGTCGCAGTGAGCCAAATCCGGCGAATAAGGTGGATGCGGCAGCAATTCGAACTTCAAATCGACCAATTTCGCTGTTGCAACGGCAGACGAATGGGCAGGTGCATTGTCGCGGTGAAATAGAGCTTTTTTTCGCCAAATGGAGGCGTATACTCATCTTCGCGATCGCACCATCTACTAGAAAAGTATCGGACTATTCACTCTGCCCTCGTATATCATCGACCTTCGCACCGCGTGTACTGCGACCTTTTTTACAGATTTTGAAAGTTCCAAGGCGTATATTCAAAGTTACACATTCAAATTTTTCTATTCACTCTACACTGAGAAAAATAACTTGGTTAAAATGAAAAACTCATCTGGTTAACTAATTTAGTTATTCTAATCAAAATATTAGTAAATTGAACCAAATATTTAATTATTCTAACTACACGTCTAGTTATTCTAATCAGAAAATGGTCAGTCTGACCAAACAGATGGAGGATCAATATTTCACCAAACGATTTGGTCATGATCTCCAAGACTTTGGTTAGCTTGACCGGGTTATTTTTCTCGGTGTGGTGTTTCATAAAAGTCGCAAAGAAATTAGTTTATTATACTCTTCCTATATATAATCTACTCGCATTCCGATTAAACAAATACATCCACAGATGTTATCCAACGCTATAAACGCCTTTGCATGGTTGCACTCTCAAGAGTTCTCCTACACGACCCTGTCGTCGTTTTGATTACTATCGTGCGATACGATAATCCAGCTTACTCCGTCGGTGGCGCCGTGTGACACATGTTTCATAATAGTACATTAATTTCGTCATTATTCTTCCATTCCTCCGGCAACCCAACCCCTTCCGCCCTCTCGCCTCTCTAATCCTCATCCGTCTTACGCTCCAGTGTGCACCACCCTGCGGATATACAGGATGTCCCGCGCAGAACCGCACAGTTGCAGGGACCTCGAAATTTACCTTCGGCCAGGCTTAGTCGGTAATCGAGTCATTTATACCGGTAGAAGTCGAGTCGGTAGTTAGAATTGGTGTCAATTCGGGAGATCGAAGCGTCTAACCTCGAAATCGTGAGTTTGTGAATTACGGTGAGTAATTTCCATTATTCACAAATTCACGATTTCGAGGCAAGATGCTTCGATCTCCCGAATTAACACTAAGGCATTCCGCCCACGAGGCTACTCAAAAGAAATTGGAACTGGTAAGTAACTGGAACCACTAGCAACTAGTCGCCTTGGTTTCGCACACGAAGCAACGCGAAAGTGACGTGATTTCGACCAGTCGGTACGCAATGACCAATGACTGCAGTTTCGTTTCGTATCCGCGAGCTTGCTTTACTGAATCTACCACGCACAACGTCGGCAACTCGGCAACTCTAATAAAGGGTCTAGCCGGATAAGCACTTGAAAAACGCCCATAAAGGAAATAACACGAAATGGGCACCAAAACACTCTCTCGGATGTGAAAAAATTTTAGCAATTTTAATATTCCAAAAAGTCAAGAAGGAGCTGAGATTTTTCGAAAAATGTAGTTGAACATTAAAAATTTCTTGCTGCTCACGTAATGGACCGAAAAATTGGAAAAAATTCTGGAACATAGGGATCCTTAAAGGGAACTCAGAAAAAAATATTGTGTCGCATTTGGCGCGAAATTCAAATTTTTAAAAAACAAACAATTTTAAAAAGTACTCTTTCCACCACTCCTTGAAAAGGTGCTATCATAATTTATTTTATAAACGCGTCTTCGCATCATTATTATTCCCGAATTTTTTCAGATTTTTTGATTTGGTAGCACGTACCAAAAAAATACAAACAAACCTGATGGGAACTGGGTCCCGGTGGATTTGGTTGGGCTTCATATATGTTGCAGATCTTGATGTTCTGATCAAAAGTTATCATTGCCGCAACAACGGAAAATGGGCAGTTTTTGAGTTTTGAAACCTTAAAGTTCATACTTTTTGCTTTCCGTCATACAGTCTATTGGATCGAAATAATCATGTAAAATAAGGTTTTCTGTGAATTTTGCTAAAAATCACGTATTCTGTAGTTGGTGAGCTACCAATTCAGGTATCATCCGGTCAGACAAAAAATAAGCAGTTCTGGGGGGAGATTTTGAATTTACCGCTTTTTACTCGAAACCATACGATCTTTTTCAGCCAATTCAAGAACGCATTCAAGATCATGTGCGATCTTGTGAGCACGTGTTTGCCTCCATATACTTATGGAGATCCACACATGTGTGTGCAACTGTGTATGTATTTGTCATATGTACGCGAATGTACATATGTGTACAATGTTATCCGCCCTTTGCGTTGCCCAGGATCAACGACGCGGACGTGTTTAATATAATATATTAAACAAAAAATCACTGACATGTGAGTTACGAGGTCCTGCCGTGTAGCACTCGATATCTGAATTAGAGAGTAAGATTGTCTGTACCTATATTATTTCTGGCGCATATCTCTAGTGTGATTACATTTTGATAAAAGCTTTCTATTCATTATTCAGCATTTCTATTACTTCATTGGGATTGTGTTGCTGTGGTCTATGACCAGCATCTAAAACGGCATAGTAAGGGATCCCTCATTAAAAAAAATGATTACCACTCATCTGAAACTCTCTTTGTGAGTAGCTTCATTTTACCGAGTCTGCCAGCTTTCTTATCTGCGAAAAGTCTGGTTTCCGCCGGGGTTTCGAGATATTAATTAACAAACATGTCTAAATTATGAATATTGTCGGATTGGACATACCCGGCAGAAAACTTGTCGGACAATATTACCATCAACTTTTATAAATAATTCTCTATCTTTAGCGAAAAAATGAGCTCGTTGGTACTTAGTTAACAAATTTTATCAATTTCAAACATTCAGAGTGTCGGACTGGACATACCTGGCAGAAAACTTGTCGGACAAAATGTTACCGTTTGATTTCATAAATATTTATCTTACTTCGAGCATAAAATCAACTTGCCGGTCATCAATAAACAAAATTCCTAAATTTTACATAATTATTTATTAATATCTCGTAATCCCGGCGGCAACCAGATTTTTCGCAGAGAACAAAGTTGGCAGACTCGGCAAAATGAAGCTACTCACAAAGAATTTCAGAGGAGTAGTAATCATTTTTTTTTTCTTATGAGGGATCCCTTACTAGCATGCAGTAGAGAAGTGGAAGGGTAATGGACATTAAAAGGGGGGGGGGGGGGGGGGGTATAACGGGTGGAAAAAACCTCTATTTTTACGAATTTATTTTAGAGCTATTGTTGAAGTAAATATATTTTAATGTTTCGCATCTTATAAAGCATCATTCGAACAATATTTTGTAATATTTTTGTAGAAAAATATTGAGAAATAAGCCGGTGCCATCCTGTATCGTCCGCTCCCTCTGATTAGAGGCCTGGGCAGACAGAAAGCGGACTGACCCTGCGGGCTCTGAAAATTTACATCTAGTTCGCTCTCGCTGAGGGCGGATGTCCACGTAGACTGTCCGCGTCCTATCCTCGAATACAGTCCGCACGGACAGTCCGCTTTCTGTCTGCCCAGGCCTTATATCTACGACAAGAGCCAGCGTTCGATTGGCTGCATAAAAATATTTCTCAACCATTTTAGAAATTAAAATTGTTCGAATTACACTTCTTCCTCTCCTCCATAAATAATTTTTTAAACATTTTTCAACGAAAAAAAGGTTCGATCGAAAAATTTGAAACAATGGAGCGATCCAACAAATAATCACCAGCGTTCAATTGTCTGCACAAGAATATTTCTCAATCATTTTACAAATCAATATGGTTCAAACTACATCTCTTTCTCTCCTCGAAAAATAAATTTTTGATATTTTCTGAACAAAAAAAAAGACTCGAGCGAAAACTGTAGACCAATGGATTTAATTGGCAGCAAATAAGCAACAATTTTTTCGATATTTTTAATTATGTAATTTTTTATTGCAAATTTCACAGACTTTCAAAACACTGCCGTAGTAACCACCGAAAGAGGATCGCTGACCTGACTGTATTACCCCGTCTGACTTACGATCGACTGGTCCTACTATTCCTCGGAGTGGCATAAATCTTGCGCACGCAAGCGCCTGTAGACCGCGTGTGCGGCGCTGCCGGAAAAAAAGTCAGTCTAAAAAGTAACATCGCCTAACCCCGCCAAACAGAATTCCCACCCGTCAGGGTTTATCTGTTGACTTTATACTTAGCGGGTTATTAAATCGGGGCGAGCGAAAGTTTCGGGAAGATTGCGTGGTGGAAACTCGCGGTGGAGTTAGAGGCGGAAAAATCGATTTTCCCTCTTCCGCGATATTTTTCGAGTCTCTCGTGTTAACTTTGCCGGAAGAATATGCGTGGGAGTAGCACCTCTTTCATAATTCATATTACATAATTACCGCTTATCATCGATCTGGTAAAAGTATGCTTCCAATAAAGCATAGGTACCTACTTTTTTATTAAAATATGGAGACTTGAATCCTTCATAAGTTTCTGATTATAGAAAGTTATTCATTACTAAGAATCTCCTCATTTTTTTCTCGCAATAATTACTAATTATCGCTCTCAATTAAGATGGTCTATTTTCATTCGCTTTTCTTTTTTCAAAATCTCTTCCACGAAAATATGAGTGAAAATCCACAATTTCTTTAACCCTAGAATGGTAAAATGCGAATATTTACCTCTGTTTGAATAACGACGAGTAACTTTTATTTACAAAGGCAATATTTTGGAAATTAGTAAAAAGAAAGCAGTGACTAGAACATCCTTGCTAGAAAAAGCGAACAGCTTTTCTAGCCAGTAGACTCTTTCTAAAGGGGTTTACTGTCTAAAAATTAACTGTTTAAACTATTACCTATACATTTGATAAAAGATAAGCAATCTTTCTAGACATTGCCCATCTTTGTGCAGTTTTACTGCCTAATAATTAATCACTTAAAACTGACTACAAATTATGCATAATTCAGACAATTAAAACTGTAGTAAAATAGGACAATTTAAAGAAACAACAAACGAGTCATGATCGTATAAGAAAACATCGTGAAATTAAAGAAATTAAACAGAAGTAAAAACGCTTACAATCTCTAATTCGCAACATTTAGAGGCTATATCCTTTCTTAGTCCTAGTGGTATTCAAACTATGAAAGTGACTGTATAATTGAAGAAGGTGATGTCGCGGAAAAGTATCTTCACGTAGAAGAAGTGCAGGTTTTCAATGAAAAGAATAATGAAAATTATGAAATTGAAATTAAACAAGAACTTGCGCAATTGATTATTTTTAGGAAAATCCCACACGTATGTACATACCGTATTGATAAGCTGTTGGACATTTCAAGACCCAGGTTACTACCAAAATTGCAAAAATCTATCAAGTCTCTGCTTCGCACTTATTCGGCGACCTACAATATTGAGGAATTAGAAGACAGTGATCATTCACCAGGTGAATTCGTATATTTCGATATCGAAGGAAAAGAAAAATTATGTCTTAACACCTAATCTCTAACCAGTTACGCGGACTGTCGACAAAATTGAACCGAAAACTGGTCAATCACTTTATAGAATTTCGACAAAATCTTGTCTAAATAAACCGACCAATAACTGGCCAATCAAGCGTCACTTTACCGACACAAAACCAGCCAGAATCGCGGATCATTCTCTGGGCAGAGACCGACTTCTTCTTGGGAAGTTTTTATTCGCTTCTTCCACCAGAGATGTACTCTTTTTATCAGAACGAGGAGTCCAGATATCCGCGCCAATCTGCCTCTCTACTGGCACACGTTTTGAAAAAGGTATGAGTAACTTTTACTCATCATTACTGCTCTAGGATTTAAAAAAATGCAATAATGAAGTTCCCATCTCTTCGTCAAAGAGTGCCACATCCCCACCGCGCCTCACAATCTATCCATTATTATAACGTACGCGTAAAATTAGTGAAAGCTCGCAAGCCTTGCTCCTTACACTGTTGACCGTGCGTCGCTTTCACGCGACATCCGCAACATCACGCTATACGTTATACACTCCGCAAACACAGGCATATAACCGGCGACGAGGCCCACGCGTCATCAAGGCTCGGGAGTTACCATGGACTGTCTGTCAACACGCCACCACTTTATAATGTAACCGTACCCGCCCGTCCCTAGACTCCGAAAGAGACCCCAGCGACAATGCGATGCAACGTAACGCCGTTGCTCCCCGGAGCCACGTATCGCGGCAATCTAACGGTATTATGCTCATGGTAATTTGTTTTTAATTCGAACCATTTTCCAACGCTATCCAAAGTATCCGGACGATGAAGGGAGGCATGGCCTGCGTAATACAGCTCGAAAGATATGCGGTAATCGTCGACGTCAGCGTCAGACTCAACATGCATACGCGTCACACCCTTATCGGAAAACGATTATGTTGCTTCGCTACATCGAGGTGCTTTTTTCTTTTTCAACTTTTGCGTGTCTTCGGCAAATAGTCCATCAAATGAATTCACGAAATTAGGTGTCTGATTGATTTTTCATTGAATTGCGTCGATTTTATTGGCGAATGAAATAGCTCTAAATTGCTGCCAAAATGCGGGTTTCTATTGCACGGAGAAAAAGAATTGGTAATTTTTACAGTGAATCCTGGTAACAGGACTCCTCGAGGTGAAACATTGAATTTTTTAATAGGCATAGCGTAGGGTAGGGTGGAGATAGTTGAGCATAGAGGTAAGTTGATCAACGCTTATTACTTTGTAAATAAAACGGATATCGGAATGCGCTCACGCACAGAGAAGGACATTGTAATGTTCTACTCTTTCCGTTACTCTTAGTTACGATTTATCCCGACAGTCAGACGGATGCGCAGACGGTGTCTTTTGCGAGTACGACCACGTGAAATTAAAAATAAAACTTCGTTTATTTTTTGGTCATGATGTGAAATTAAAACCATTATTAAAACCTTGAGCTGAAGTGTTTTTCGTTTGCTTGGTTCCTCTATTTTTTTAGGCTTAGAGTGTAACTTTAGCTTGTTCTTATATTAAAAAAAGTTATATAAGTACCTATGTTTACAAAATATCGTATATAGGGCTAGTTGGGACTCGCTAACTAATTAATATTACAATATTGGTTATTTGATTGATTATTTCATTAAGAGTTAAAGATTCCTAAATGTGTCATATTATATTAATAATATTGATATTTATAATTCCTCCTAAAAGTGTTAGTTTTCCTTAACTTTTAAGTTTTTCTCAAAGAATTTCTGATTCTATATTAATTGTTCTATAAAGACTATGCCGTCATACACACTGATACATGCTCATTGTCAAATATAATAAAATTAATGTACCAGAAATAAGTTTCTTTTTTATTTTAACTTCCTCGGCTAATTTCTAGCTCTGTGATCAATTTGTCCCACTGAGATGCCCAACATACCCCGCAAATGAGGTACCTACGTCGAGACTATGTTAATTTGAGATAGATTTTCATAATTATTATGGATGTAGAAATTCAAAATTATTATTCAATGTTATAAAGCCAGATATATACAACGATCTTTTCGACACACTTATTAATATTGTAGCATAAGTTAGTTTTTGTAATAATCAGCCAAACAAAAAGTGGCCCAACTATCCCTATCCTACGCTGCTTTTATACACTACGCAACAAAATTATCCCAACAACTTATTTTACTCTAAAAATTGTCAAACTTCGGAAGCCCGTAGCACAGCGAAAAATCATCGTATCCCTATCTTTTTTTTTAAATTAAAGCTTAAAATCTCAGCTTTACTATCCCAAAGTTTATTTTTCGATTTAAAGCACCGAGAGATTAAGTGACCCTGAAAATGAAGGTCATCTTTTGAAACTTAAAAATTTGCAAAGTTTGCGCATTGACACGGAGTTACAAACATTTTTTTTTCAAATTCTGATCACAGAAAATGAAAGTTCAACTCTTTACCTTTAATTTAAAAAAAAAATTGTTACTTTCCGATTTTTCTACGCCATTCTACAGCGTTTTAAATAAAAAAAAAAACTGAAAATCCCGGTTTTTGGGAATATTACTCAACTGAACATCAATTGCGTAATTTTGTTGAACTTATAAATTTTTGTTTCGAATTATTGGAGGTCGTACATTGCGTCCAGGTATACCTGGACTACTTCTTCAGGAATTTTGGTATCGAGATGTGGACATTGGGGCGAAGTTACATAGAAGCCGTTCGTAAGTTAACACGGGGCATTGGGGCCAAGATAGACGTTGATCGTGAGTTAATCGGGACATTGGGGCCAAGTTAGAGGTCGCCGAAAAGGTATTGCACGTATGTTAACTTACTGTACAAGTATACCTGGACGAGTTCTATAGGAAGTTTCGTGTTCGAACGGTATTTTCACTCCTGAACATCGAAAAATTTTGTAGGCCATCATCTGTTCTTTGAGAAAAAATTCATATGAAAGCGATGAATTTCGATGCCCCAATAAAGCCCATGAATTTGTCTTAAAAAATATGATTATTTGTCGCGTTACCTGGGCCCTGTAACACGGGAAAAAAACGGGATTTTCAGTTTTTTTATTTAAAACGCTGTAGAATGGCGTAGAAAAATCGGAAAGTAAACATTTTTTTAAAATTAAAGGTAAAGAGTTGAACTTTCATTTTCTGTGATCAGAATTTGAAAAAAAAATTTTTGTAACTCCGTGTCAATGCGCAAACTGCAAATTTTTAAGTTTCAAAAGATGACCTTGATTTTCAGGGTCACTTAATCTCTCGGTGCTTTAAATCAAAAATAAACTTTGGGATAGTAAAGCTGAGGTTTTAAGCTTTAATTAAGAAAAAAAGATAGGGATACGCGATGATTTTTCGCTGTGCTACGGGCTTCCGAAGTTTGACAATTTTTAGAGTAAAATAAGTTGTTGCGATAATTTTGTTGCGTAGAGAGAGAGTGTAGGTAGTTTATCGCAGTATAAACTCCTAAACACCCAACAAATATTAATGGGAGACTGGTAAATTTTACCGTAGGTATAAACTGATGTTTACACTATTACTAGGTAACTGTAAAAAGTGCACTGTGGTCTATTAAAAACTTCAATGCTTCTCACCTCGAAGAGCCCTGTTACTGGGATAATTGTAAAAATTCATAGATTTCCCTATGACTTTACTAATCCTTTTTCTCTGTTTTATCGTCGTCGCGAGAAAAAGGCGCGGCGTTCAAAATTTAGAGTTCGTCGCATCCTACTTCTTCGTTCTTTAATTCCACATGATTAATTAACATCAAGAAGAAAGTCTGATGGTTATTTTTGTTACCTGCATCAATCAACGAGCGGCTTCGTGAGAATTACATGTTACAATTGGAGGGTAAAGCATACAATTCTACGCCACCGCCGCACTAAGCCAATTCTGAATGGGACTCAAGTTAGACGCAATTGGCGGGGCGAAAGGAGCGAGAGCCTGAAAAGTGGGACGTGTTTACCACCGCCGCTTTGATTAAACGCCTCGGCGGAACCTTATTGGCCACTAAAATTGCCGCGAAGCCGGCGCTTGTTGGCCGCGCGACTCTCGGTAAACTCGTTGCAGGGGCGAGAATGGAATCTGATGTAAATAACTCTTTCGGTGCGATAGAACGCGGTGATATTAATTTTCTGCTTCATTTTTTCCTCGAATATATATAAGGACGATCGCTCATTTAGGACAAGAGTATCAGTTACACGTGACTAATATTAGGAGATGTCATATTTGATAAACACGTTACGTTATATCAAAGCTGAATTTTATCGAAAGACACCCAAGAGTAGACTAATTTACAGGAAATTTATCTTGTACTCCATATGAGGCTAAACTTACTCGCCAAGAAAGAAGTCTCAATCATTATTACCTTATTATTTATGAACTTTGGCCTACATCGATATTAGACTTTGTTATAGATAAAAATATAACTTTCAAAAAAGTATTACATAAATATGAGCCAAAAGCTCAAAGATAATGAGATAATAGTGATTGAAGTTTCTTTTCTGGCGAGTAAGTTTAGCCTCGTTTTTGATAGATTTCCAAATGTAACAACGTTGTTCGATTTATGAATATTTATTGTCAGTAAACAAGCATATTTATGACATTAAATGATTTCAAAATGATACAAATAAAATGCTAAACATGTAATCGATGTAAACACAAGTAAGCTAATATGTTGCTACAATAAATACAGCGATTAATTTAAATTACAATTTATAGTAAATCTAACAATTCATTTAAGGATTGTTGTTTTTCAAATTCATGTGGCAAAATAAACATAGGCTTTAAAACGAGCGATTATATGAACGTCGTGATGATCGTGTAAGTCTATTTGGGCGAATATCGGTTTCCAATTACGATTCTTTGATTTTTCATCAAATTTCTTTTAGGCTCTGACTTTTAAAGAAAGAAAATATCGATCACAGTTTAAAACTTCCTAACCATTATACAACTTATCGCTATAGAAAGTTTCATACAAAGTTATGTATTTCCTTTGTATTCATACATGTATGTATGTGATTGGTATTAACACGGAAATGAAGAATGTAGAGCGAAGGACTTATATAACTGAAGCAGGAAATTGAATGCAAAAAGGAAATGTCAAAATCGAATAAGGATTTCTAGGTACCTTTTTAGAAAACCGAAATCTATAATCCCATTTAATGACACAAAATTCACTCTATTTATTATCAAATCTCCTAGAAATTTCAAAATAATTTATTCTTCTCCTATAATGCCGTGTCAAAAAAAGTCACACTGTTTCTACGCAGTTGAATATTTTATATTAAAATCGGTCCACCCGTTTTTGTATGTTAAAATCGACAGATTCGTCGTGTTAATTTACTATTCCTTGCGTTAATTTTAACATTCTTCGTTTCAATTGAAGGGTTTCTTTCAGAAACAGTATTTGTCAAAAAAATGAAATTTTCGAGGACAACAAAAAACCACCTATCTTTCTGAGAATTTAAGACATAAAAAGCAAATTTCAGCAATAGTTAGAAAACTACATTAGTATTAGTTCAGTTTTTGGGAGAAATAAATTCGTATACGCGCGGGGTTAGATATAATGAAAGAGTTGGCATTACTATACCAATACTACAAAAATTAATTTATTTGACAAATGTTGTTTTTGAAAGAAACCCTTCAATTGTAATGCAACAAATGTGGGATCGACATAAAAATTCGGTTTACTTGAAAATACAAAAATTGGTGGACCGATTCGAACACAAGTTTTCCCAACCGTCTACATGAAACTCACCCCTTTGCTGAGCTCGACAACAACAGAAGATTGTCGCGATAATTCCGAGCGCAAACGGTCGACCAATCCCTGATCATCTCCCGTAACTGTTACGTTCCTTCCGACCCCTCCCTTCCGCCTGTTACATTATTGGGTCAGAATTCCTCCGAAATAAACAAAGGGAAATGGGACGCGATGGGACCAGTCCATTTCCTGAGGTACCAGACGACGACCGGTGCGTCCCCCGCGGACGTCGTCCGTGTTGGTTTAACGATTTAACGATCGCACTAAAACAAGACGTAATTGTTTTTACGAGGACGACGTCAGTCGCGACGGCATATAACGCGGGACGCCGCTGCTGCGAGGGTTAACGCGTGGAAGAAGTAAGACGAAGAAGGGGAAAGAATAGAGGGAGGGGGGGAGGGACGTCATTACGCCACCTTCGCAGAGAGCGAGTCCGCCGGGCGCGATGTCTTGTTACAGTTTCAGTGGGTTTCGCCACTTTAGACATGAAAGGGCGAAAGAGCCTTTATCCTTTCCTCCCCGCCGGCGGAAACGGGAAAGGAGCGGACCGCACTAAATTACTCCCCCGATTCGAGAGACTTTTGCTTTCGGCCGACTCGTCACAACGAAAACTAATTGCCGGTGCGCGCGCGCGTGCCACGGCGCTCGCGGCTGATAATTTAAGGTTATGTGGAACGACGGTGTTGACTCTTCCGTTGTCCGATGCGAGCGGATGACTCGCTCCTCTTGCTCGGCTCTTTGTTTGAAAGGAGAAAAGGAACCGTCTGTTGGTTTTCCTCGCTCGAAAAGCTGGCGAACGTCGGGGGAGGGAGGGTAGAAGATCGCACTGAGAAAAAAAATTTACTTCGTCGAAATAAACGTGTTTTTGAATAGTCCTAAGGACTCATTTGTTCGATTCGAATGAACAATGATTTGGTCCATATAATATTATTTGAATCTCAGTAAGGTTTATAACTTATTCTAATCGAATAACTGTGCTCTTAGGACTATTCAAATATAAGCTTGTTTCGATTAAGCAAATTTTTTTTCAGTGCGCAAATGATGACTAGATCCGGAAGAAAAATGGAAGAGATTGTTCGCGAGGGAAGTCTTTTAGTACCGTATGCTTTGATGATCCCTGATCATTATTATCAGTCATGGTATGTCATCGAGGCGTCCGGTACTCTACAGCAACATCTCTTCCACTCTCTTCCGGATCTGAAATCAAGAAGGGAAAAAAGGAAGAATCTGTCGATCCTCGTTCTACTTGTACAAAAAGCTGGCGAATATTGGTATGTATCGTAATATGGAGCTACCTAGATGCATCTTGATTAAAATTTTTCTTATAAAAGTATAATGTAGTACATTCGCTTAACCCTCCATTGGTCGCGTTGTTAGATTTTGTCTAACATAACACGCAATCTCTTATGTAGGTACTGAAATCAACGCGACCAATGGAGGATTAAATGTCTAAAAGTAGTTACAATGTATTAAGGGAACTCTCATTGATAATTAAAAACTATTTATACTTAAAGAAGTGTTTTTATTAAGTTAGAAAAGGAATAAACATCCGTGGGGCATCTTAGACATATCTCAATATAGTGCTTAGGCCCAGTTGTACAACTGAGGTTTAACTATAATCCTTGGTTAGTTGCTACGGAGTAGCCAATAGCAAAGCTGGAATCATAGCAACCAACCAAGGATTATAGTTAAACCGGAGTTGTACAACTGGGCCTTAATGGGAAGTTTACCACGCCGTAACTTGCGAAAATTATATTTCTAGGGCTTCTTAATGCTGCTAACTCTTCGAATATAACATTAAAATTGCGAAATGCAAAATGGCGAACATAATATGGTTAACCAAAATTTATTAAACTTTCATATCTATAAAAATTGGTTTTGGGAAAATTTTCTTATTGCCGATTCAAGATGTAGAAATAAAATTGTAAAAAACAAAAAATAGCAGCAGAGTACGAAATTTTTCAATTTATATGAGAATTGTTGCTAGCTTGTAACATTTTTTGTAATTTTTGCGAAACTTATTCAACAAATGTTATTCTTAATAATACAAATAATATTTAAATTCTTTGCGAAAACTTTAACGTAATGCTAGACGCGGTGTCCAAGTTACCCCGCGATATCCGAGTATAGTCTGGTCAAAGTAGGCGATTTTTTTCGAGAAAATGCAAATTAATCTGGGTAGGATGAAACCTATTCCAATCGATAGGGAAAAATCCCCTGAAAAACATATCAAAAGATCCCAAGCAATTTTGGCCGGGAAATATTTTTAAATAATTAAAAAATAATAACGATTGCGATCGAGCATACTTTGAACGTTGATATTTCTCGTTCAATGGGCTCAATTAAAAAAGTAGAACTATCATTTCGTAGCGGGGAAAATTTACTACAAAAGACAAGCGGAAACCCCTCGTTGAAAGTGTTTCGTTTCGACTTTTAACTAGGGGTTTCCGCTTGTTTTTTGTATCAAATTTTCCCCGCTATTGGGATCTGACGTGGGGGAGGAGCTTTCTTCGAAAAGTTCAATATGGCCGAAATCAGTATACTGCCAACATAGAGTGTATGTGGGAGTGTAGTTATTATTTAATTATTATTTATTGTTTTGGCACGCGCAGGGATTCGCGAACCCTTCCCAACTTTCACCAGACTCGCGGGAGGACATGGTTGACCTCCCATAAATTCAGCCTTCGAGACTCGCATACGCCTGTCCCTTGACGATATCACAGGACGTCGACGTATCTGCGCGTCTCCCCAGAGTTTTTCTCACGTTTTTACTCTTCCACTTTCTCAAAACTTTCTTCTCGCATCGTGAATTGGAAAAAAAACCCGCCCTTGTACCGAAGCGTACCCCTTCCTTTCGAGCCGCTTGCGAGCTCAATATTAATATTAATAATAATGGCTTGTGTACATTAATCCAATGCCAGTCACTCGCTAAACCCACTAAACGGTATACTAGAAATAGTTTTACTTCTCGCCACGAGACGGCGTATCGAGACATGTCAGATCCCAATACAAAAAAGGGTAGTTTAATTTTTTTAATTGGGCCCATTGAACGAGAAATATCAGCGTTCAAAGGACGCTCGACCGCAACTGTTGTCATTTTTTAATTAATTAAAAATATTTCCCGGCCAAAGCTGCTTGGGATCTTTTGATATGTTTTGCAGGGGATTTTTCCCTATCGATTGGTATAGGTTTCATCCTATCCAAATTAATTTACATTTCATATGCTATAATGACTAGACTAGTAGCCCTATATAAGAGTTTACGGTATTATTCTTCGAGGAGGAAGGATACTGCTTTCGAAATGGCGGTTCTAGATCCCGAAACAAAGTAGAAGAGATGCTCCATAAAAGTAAGTCCATTAATACAGAATACTTCATGACATCTGATGGTTATTATCAATCAGATTAGAGTACCGGCTACTCCATTTCGACGTATGTATGCAATTGTAAACTTCCACGCCTCGAGTCGAAGCCAGAATCCGAAGGATCGATAACCTTCGAACGCTTCGGCCACTCCTGGAAATCGGCACTGGAGAGACTTCCTGGTAACCTTTCGCCTATCGACGAGTCGACGCACGGGAACGCGTAATTTCCTGTGCTTTCACTTTCGCGACACAACTCGATATATTATACTTACGTGTATTTGAGTCGCGGCGCGTCGTCCTTATGCGACGACGTCATTCGAGCTTGCGAGGAAGCAGGAGAAATGTGAATTTAATAGATGAAAATGAAATGTTACCGATGAGAATTACAACGAAATCGATAAAGTGGCAAAGGACTGCATGAAAAAATACACAATTATTTAATTAAATACTGTCAGCAACGACAAAGACCCTTAATTATTTCAGTAGAAATTCTGACGTGTCATTGATAAAAAAATTTAGAAAGCAAAAATTAGCTGGAATATTATTATATATAAATATTTCTCGTAACGCTATAAATATTATCTACAAATATCAATAAGATACTCTCACAAGTCAGATATCCCCGATTCATGGCATGCGTTAAGTTAAAGCTGCTTTAAATTGTCTTCTTTATGACATCAAATTAACAGAAATTGTTTGTTGCAAGTGTAAGTTGCAAACAATACATCACATTTACGTAAAATTTAACTTATTGAATCACAGTAATATGTAAAATTTACTTATTATTTCCGAAACATAATTTCATCATTTAATCACATAAAACAGTGCTAAAGGAGGACTTATAAATATACACAGTTGCTGAACGCGGTGAACTATGTTTTCGTAAAGTTGCTGCAAAATTACACATTGTTATAACACATGTCTGAGTCTTTAAAAATGTTCGGATTCTTCTTTGATCAGAATTCATCGAAGAAAGATTTGAAAACGATCTGATTCGCCCCAATATCAAAGGTGTACTATTTCACACATTGAAGGGAATACCATGAAAGCTACACCACAAAGTATGTACCAAATATATTCTGCTCGTTCGATCGATTAAAAAATCAAAACAAAATGTGACTGATAGAAATGCGCAAACAGTCCGATAAGTTATGCTTTGGCTGGTGGATATAGCGTATAATGTAAATTTACACATATCTAATGGTCTACTAATCGGAAGTATTGTATACACAGAAATATCGTACCGAGTTCTGCTACAAAATCGATACTCTTATAAATTACTAATTTCTCCTCTTTTAATAACGAAGTACGCTACGTACGCCGATTATTATTTTTTTAACTCCAAACGAATGGTTAATTATTCGAGGCGAGCTGGATCATTTGTTTAATGTTGACACTGCGAAAAAAATGTGGTTAAATCAATTAAACATTTAGTTGAATAGTCGCAATTAAATATTTGATTAGCTCAGACAGTATTCATTTGTCCCGACAAAATACTATCTTGGCTCAAGTAATATATTTTCTTAATAAATGTATTTTGTTGAGTCAAGAAAACATTTTATTCAGATAAATAAATATTATTTGAGCTGGTAAAATATTTAATCGTAAGTATTCAACTAAATGTTTAGTCAAATGTACCCAATTTTGTTCCCAGTGAATTCATGACTCGAACGATATACCACCCCTTAGCTTATACTTAGCGTCTACGTAACGCGTCCTCTTTAGTATAAGTGCGCAACTTCCATTATGGAATCGGTACCTCGAGGCCACTTAGGACCATTTTCTACGCGATCGGCGCACGTCGAGCGAGAAGGAGAAATTTGGTGCGTGCTATCAAACGTCTCCTAAATATAGTGAAGCTATTTTCGAGTTTGGCGTGGCGTCGTGGATCGACTCTGAGAAAGAAAGTAGAGAGCGAGAAGGAGAGGGAGGGTGAGATAGTGGTTGGAGAGCGAGAGGGGGACAGGGAGGGAGGAGAAAAAGAAGGAAAGAGAAAAAAAGGGGGAGGGGAAGTGGACGCGTTTTGTTATTTACAGGAGGCGCATGCATGCAGGTGTGTCAACCTGTGATCTATGTCCTCGTTCGTCCATGCACCGTGCGCCACTGCAGGCGAGACTAATGCGTCTGTCTCTTTTCGTCGCTGCACGAAGTGCCTCCGCGATGGTGAAAAGATGGACCGCATGCACACCGCGAGGATGACGAACCCTTCGCGTGGGCGTGCTACGTGTCACTGCAAATATTTGCACTAAGGACCTCGATTTTTCGAACCTCGAAGCTCCTAGGAAAAATATTCGACTCTGTGTTTTGTGTCACTATTTACTTTATACTTCTAAGAACAAAAAAAGAAGAAGAGAAAATTGGGGAAGGTTTTCCCAGAAAAAAGTTTTCCTGCGAGAACACAGTTCTTTGTTTGTGACATGAGTACTTTCTGATTTTCGCGACGCTTTGATTTCGAGCTATTCACGAGTAAATGTTTGTGGGTTGTAATTTTTAATTTTGTAACGTATTTTTTAAAAATGCATCCATGAATTTTAGGGAACACAGTATAACGTTTTACGAAGATATTACTATTCTTTTCAATGTGTTTCAATTTTCGTAAAACGTTCTTTGATGAATTATTTTCTCTAACAAAATTATGTGAAAAGGCTAATTATAAAAATGAGTAAAGAAGTAATGATTAAGGCTGCAATGGATACCACTGGTCCACATATTGGTATCATTGGAAAATATTGACGTAATAATATTTTATTTGTTCTACGTAAAATAATTTACGGACACATTTACGTATACGCGTAGGAAAATGTAGACTCGCGCGCGTACGAAATTTACTGCAATCCAACAATATTAGCTGCGGAGAGATGGAAAGAAATGGAATAAATTGCATCACGAAAGGATATCCCATAACTACAAATTACAATCGGGAAATTTACTACTTTCCATAATATGCATTTATGCTTATTGCTTGAACAACATATACATATGCCCACGTTTATTCAACGCACTCTCGCTACGTCTGTCGAAGGAGGAGGTAAATTCTCCTTCGAAACATTTTTTTTATACACACGCCTCGAAGAAAGATAATACAATTTCCTTTCTAGTGCTGTAATAATGCCGATTGACTGCTCCATTTTTTCCCGCTTGCCTCGTCACGCACTGACCATTTTGACTAACCACTCTCGTTCGTAGTTCAGGCTGATGCGATAATGCGACGAAATTGGCCGTGCGATAACGCTTCGAAGGTATATTCGACTGTATATATGTATACGCGACGGTATAGTCGCACCTCTCGTGACGTTACCTCTCATTTTGTCTCGATTCAATTCTTACCGATTACTCGATTCGATTTTTTTTAAATCAGCTGTCATCTGATTCGTCAATAATCGATAAAGAATTTAATCTCGAAAAGATCTTAGGGAGACTACATTTCGAAAAGATTTTAGTACGGTCAATCTATCGTAAAAAAATTGGGTTATAGGTGTGAATTTTTAATACGTTGTTTTTGGTAGTCAAAAAGGTAAAATCCCAAGTTCCCGTATTCCCACCTTTGCCCCTTCACCTCCATCTTGAAAAATATTTTGGAGTCGATTCATCTCGTTTCCTGTTCTTCGGAGGGAAAAAAGTGTTAGGACAAAAATTGTAGAGCTTAAAATTTTCAATATTTATTATCTGAGGCCGAACTATCCGTAGCTAGTTCCCAAAAACATATGGGACGCAAAAGTTTCTAAAAGTTATAAACAATATACACATATGTTTGCAATAGATTTTTTGAAAATCTATAAGTTTTACGTACAAAAATTTCGGATTAAATCAATTTTTGAAGGTGGAAATACGGATACGGAGAAACTAATTTTTGAAAATTTGGCGCCTTCTATCTTCTTTAGAACTAACTACAGAGAAGTCGACTTCAAACAAAAATTGTTGCAAATTTCGAGCTCTACAATGTTTGTCCTTACATTTTTTCCCCCCGACGAACAGGGAACCAGATAAATCGATTCCAAAATGTTTTTCAAGGTGGCGGTGAAGCGGCACAGGTGGGAATACGGGAACTTGAAATTTTACGCTTTTGACCACCAGAAACGACATATTAAAAAGATTGCCCTACCCCAATGCTTTTTGATCTCAAATGACTTATTGACTGTACTATTTTGTACGTACTTTAATGCGCTGACTTTTATGCGTATGTGTGTTGTCCCCGACACTTGTCGCGCGTCTAAAGACTCAGTCGCTACAGAGGCCCGAGCGATACGCGCTGTATGGGGTGAAATGAAAGGTTCTCGGCGTATGGGGACTGTTGTAAGGCTGCATGTATCGTGTTTACGGCCTTCTCTATTTTCGGGAATTGTAACTCGATGTATAATAGGGTTTCCAGGTGTAACGATCTTCTATAAGTCTGCATTGGCTCGACAGATTCTTGGCGCTCTTGCAGTGGGGGTATAATAGTGCACATGAACAAATTGAGTTTCAACATTAAAAGCACGTGTAATTGCCTTTTATTCAATTGGAAATAAACGAGAATTTAATTGTAATCAATTGTTTATTTACTGGGTATATGATACACATTCCGCGTGTATGTTCTGACGCAAATATTATATTTGCAGACTTCAAATATTTACGGCGTTTTACTTACTTTCTTACTTCAATTTTAAAATAGTAAACGTCAAACTTATAAATAACCAGTTATAAAAACAGGGATTATTTTCAATGAGAAAGGTTACATCTCACGAAATGTTCAAGTGAATTTTTTTTTGTTAGGAGCAATGAGTACATTAATGATACCTTCACCACTCTAAGAATCGTATAATCAGGGTAATAACATTTCTCGCAAGTGCTTATTTGCGTAAAAAAATGCATACTTAATGGAGGTTCCAGATAGAACGTAACGAAACGTGAAATTTTCAGCCAGAGCTCGGTATACTCATACAAGGACATCTTTTTTTACGGTAGTCAATTTGGCGCCGACAAATGACCCCGACGAGAACGCAGGACGTTCTGTGCAATGTAGGATGGCATATAACGAGTGCAATTAATTACTGTGCGCGAAGAAGTTTTTATTTTGAAGCAGTGCACTATACGTGATGACTACCGTGGTGTACAGAGCTACTCCCTCAAATTAATTAATAAGTATCCTACTAACATTTCGAAATAAATGTCAAATGTCGAATTTTCTCTAATTAAGAATCCAATCTGAGCTGAATTCATTAGAGAAGAGCTGCTATTTTTTTTCTAGATTCTAGAGATCCATTCTCATCTTCAGATAGAAAATATTTCACTGATAAACCATGGTTTCATCGATAAAGGATACCTTCAAATTGTTACACCTTGTCTTAGTTTTGTTAATAAATGTTTCTTTAATTCAATTAACTTCATAAAAAATTCCTAGCACTCCACAAAATGTACAAATCATTAAATACTGGACTACAATAATTTATCATAAAAAACGGAGACCACGTGTAACAATTTGATGGTCTCCTTTATTGGAAACACGTCCGTCAGCGAAATCATCTCTATTTTGAAATGGGAATGGATCTAAATTCTCAGTAACACACTATCTGATGCTCGTTATCCAGGTAGACTCTGTATGTAAGAGTATATGGGGTATTTCCTTTGAGATTGTACATAGGCTGTACATCATTAGGTCGATCGATGGAACCAATCATATGGTATCCTCTGGTATGCAGCCAATACCGTACAGCCTATCTCTTTATTGTATATCGTCCTATGTACGATCTCAAGAGAAACACCCCGTATGTAAAACGCGACGGCTTCGCCAACTAAGTCAGAGAGAGAGAGGATCCTTAAGTAGGTACTAGTAATTTTGTTCTATTTCATATACCTATGCTGTATTTTCAGAATTGTATTCATTATCTTTCAACACCCGTATTTCTCTCCCATTCGAAAAATAAGTGATTACGATGCTTTTAATGCATTTACATGCGCACGGAAAAAAATAATGTGTTATTGTAACATTATTTAAGTTACCATAACAAATATTTGAGTTAAAACAGTGACAATAGATCGATTTGTTATTATAATAAATTCATTTGTTTGGGTTACGAAGAAAAAGAAAGAAAAGCAATGATTTTCATTGTAACCAAGGAAATCTGTTAAACATTATTTTTCATCGCAACGGTAAACTGTTTTTGATACTGTAACAAAAAATGCTGCTATAATAACTGATTTTTGATGTTGTTACTAAGATAAAATTAGTCCTTTCCGTGCACATACTCGCTGTAACATTTCTTCGAAATGGAAGCAGTGTGAATGAACGAACAATATTTTATTTTGCCCTCTTTTTTATCATCAATTTTACTTTTTGAAACGCGCCAACGTTACTTTTAACGCTCCACAGATTATCCTATCGCATCCATCTCTCCTAAGCACAGTAGTAGTTAACGTCGAATAAATTAGGAACAATAGACGCACAAGTTTTATCGCCACTCGAATACCTCAAATGATTTAGCCGCCTATCTCATACGCCTATAACGTGAAATTCTTCAAACTCCCTGCTTTCCGGGATTCCTCCGAAACCCGCAAAGAAAGCCCACCGAAATACTCCTACAATATCGTATTACTTAGCCACACCGCTGCAACAAACAGGGGATGTTAGACTCGGCGGACCGACATATATTACTACGGGGTGTATAAATAGGAAGGTACTCCTCCGAGACCGGTTGTCACTTGGCCCAGTCCCGGTGCTGCACTTCCCTGTTCCGCGGCGCCTAAGCTCCCATGAGCCACGCTATAATCCTCCACTTTTATCGACGGCGGTTGCACCGGCTCAGGGAGCTTGAAATTCCACAGATTTCAAAATTATCAACGTGGCCTCGGCCCTCGTTTCTTGTCTTTGGAAACCATTGCTTCACCGCGGTTTTCATTCGAGAAATACGAGTATAATAACGCCTAGTCTTATTAGAATAAAAAACCTCTCTAAAATTAGATCGTTTTTCGACTGGACGATTTCTGTGTACGTATAATTTTTTATTCGATGAATGTCAGTGTAATAACTGTTGCAGTGGTATTGACCCGCGTAAAAAAAAGTATGGCGTAAAAGAAAAGTATCCATAGGATCGTATCCCAGACTTTCAGTCGGTAAACGATATGCTCTTCAATTAGAGTTCAGTTGTTTGTACGTGGTTATGCTGTAATCGACGTCTATTTTTGTCAATTGGAATTAATTCAATTTATTATTTTATTAAACTCTCAAATTATTACTAATGAACTATATTATAAAACCAAACAAGTCATTATCATTTTATAATGAAGAACCCATACAACAGAATTGAATGAAAAAGGTATAGGTAAGTCCACAAAAATTTACTTTTCAGCGGATATGAAAATATTGTCCGGCTGAAAATCTGGAATACGATCCCTAGCCATACTTTTTAGTTCAACTTTCCCTAGACTTTCGCCACACTTTAATCGTACTTTTTTGTTTTCGCGGGGAACAAGAAGACTTTCATGAAATTGAAACATTTTGAAAAATGGTACATTTCAATTTTCAATATTGTATATTAAATGCGTGTATATCTATATGAAAATGAACGGAGTACAGGTGTGAGGGTGCTTAGAATTTGTTAATTTCAAAAAAGACGATCTTTTCTGAATCCTCTTCCCTTTGTATCCAACTAGACACAATGGACCACTGTTCATCTCGTTTTTCGTATCTCTCTGTTCGGTACTTTCCTTTTTCCTACACTCTTCCCTTTCCCTAACTGCCATTCACCACACCATTATTTCCCCTTTTTCGCTCGTCCCTCAAACATCCTGTTAAACTCACACGCTTCCCTACTTACATTAGAACTCCCCTCGACATTTCTTCCACTTTGGCTTCCAGGTAGTGTTCTTTTCGCGACGCCTATATCCAACTCTTAAGACCCTCGCTCAGCCTCCCACCCTTTCATCTGCACTTCGAAACATGGTACATCCATTTTTTTCCTGCCCTTCACTTACTCCGCTCTACCTAACATCTCCATTTAAAATTGCCTTCGATAATTCTATAGAAATTAAATTCCTGATCGTTATTAAAAATGGAAATATAGATTTTCATTTCTATTATAATAAATGAAAATATAGATTTTTTAGGATAGTCGCATTGTTTATTTCCGTTATTTGTCATTTCACGAACAGGTATTTCAATTAAAAGTTGTTCGGTGTCGAGGAGGACAATTATGGTATACGTAACAAATTTTTGATATCATATAGATATTGTTTACGAGGTATGAAAATCGACTCCATTTTTTTTCATACGAAACTTAATACATTTTTATTCTCATAAAAATTATAGAGTTTATCCAGACTGATAAGAAATATGTCAGATGAAATGCCCATTCATTCAACGGATTCTGAGATATTTCCGCTCTAATTGTAAGTACAAGAGTAAACGCTAGGAGCAGGGAACTCAGTCGCGCGCAGCGTAACTTACTCTCGTATAATACTTTGAGCTGAAATATCTCAAACTATTCAGTGGGTGGGTATTTCATCTTATACATTTCTTATTATTAGTCTCGATAAACTCTATAACTATTATAAGAATAAAAATATTAAGTTTCGTTTGAAAAAATGAATGACTGAAAAATTTGTTGCACATATCACATGTTCGTGAAATGACAAATAACAGAAATAAACAGTGTGACTATTCGGAGTGGGACACCCTGTATATAATGCCTTTATAATATGAGGGGTATAGATGCAAAACTCGACAAGTCCATTTTTATGAAATTTAAGTTAGATACGGGAATTTGTTCTTTATAAGTACGTGCATAAGGTCGAACATAATTTAGGTGCAAAATCCACCTTAAACCGTTAATAATATAAGGTAGAAAATAAGCTTGGAAATGCAAGGCAATGGCCATCTGAATCAGTTTTTGACGTCTCCTGTGAATTGCTATAAATGTGACTTGTCGCGTTTTGCATATATATACCCCTCATATATGATCTATCACATCTGCAGCGATCATTTATGCAATTGATCAGTAACGTAATCTGTAGTCGCTCTAAATGGGGTCTCCCCGAGGAATTTCTCATAAAATTGGAGGTAACGTTGATCCATCTAAGGTCTCAGGATATAAGCCGTCTCGAAGACGACCCGAATTCTAAATAAAACGCGTCTTTTGAAGAAAAACGAACGCGTGCACCGATAAAATTGGATGGTAACGCGCAACCCAACCCAACCGCGTCGCCTCGTTCGGTTGTATGGTTCACAAAGTCTTTCCGTGGTTCTGGGGATTAACGTTTTAATACCCTAATAAAGTGGGGTTAGCAAGGGTTGGGGTCCGAAGAAAACCGAGACCGATATCGTTAACCCAGGACTTGCGATACCTACTTTCTTTATTTTTACCTTAACGCGCGTCACGAATCCTGGAAACTCGAGCAGCCATACAAAAATACTACACGGGAGGTTCACTAAAGGCCAGCCGAGAAAGTCAGTGGAATTTGGAGTCACTCCGAAGGAAGATACCATGAAGAGGTACTTGAAGTAAGGAAAAAAAGACTGACGAAGAAAAGAAATTAATTGCCATTATTATCAAGTTAATTGGATTTGTTTTATATGGTTACTAAAATTTTTTCGATATACTAAATTCTTCAGGTAATTTTCGGTTAATTGTGAAAATATTGATGGAACTTTTGGATGGTTAGAGTTTTCTCGATTATCAATTTAACATCAAATGCACTTGATGTATGTATTGGAAAATGATACAATAGGAGAGAAGGGTTTAAAAATATATAGGTAAAGCATGGTTGAAAAGCTCAAAGAAATACAACGACAGAAACGTCAAACAACTATAGCATCGTATCGAGATCGACATTCGAAGTCGTTTGTATCTCGAATTCACCTAAAATTCTTATAACTACACCGAATTCGCATAAAATAGAGATAAATATAATTTTTGTATCAAGAAAAATAATTCCTTCTCTCGAAGGAAGAGGGACGAGTACCTCATACCTGCGAGATAAAAGTACCTGCAGACTCTCCCTATTAATGGGTATTAAAGATTTTTTGGAGCTTTTAATTTCTAACTATATAATTTGTATTTCTGTGTTAATGTTGAAATAGAATTATCCTTTGAAATATTTTTAATGTCTATAAGAAATCGAAATTTCCAGTCCGAAGTAATATGTACATTTCCACTAGGTAAATGCTTATACCGCATGTCCTATGGCCAACCGCGCAGGTGAGCTGCGACCTGAATTCTTGACTTCGGCAGTATTTATGGTACAGTTAGAGTGGGCTTCAGACGAGTGCACTGCATAAGAACGAAGAGTGTCGACTGCTCTTCTAATAGCTGTCAATTCGGGAGATCGAAGCGTTTCGTGTAACCTCAAAATCGTAAAGTTTTGAATTAGTAGTGAATAATTTGTAGAGAGAGAGAGAGAGAGAGAAGTGATGAGAAATAATCATAAATAATCTTCCGAATTGACAGCCATCGGGAAATCAGACGACGCTTTTCGCTCTTACGCTGCGTTCTTACGAAAAGTGTGAAACGTCTGATCTCCCGATGGCTATCAATTCGGGAGATCGAAGTCTAAGCTTGAAGTCGTGAATGTTTGAATAAATGGTAAGTAATGTTCAGAAGTGAGAGTTAACAATCATTCGGGTTTTTTCGATGTCCAACCGAATTACACGCCTCATGCCTATTTGTTTCAGAAATTATTTCCGCGCTAGCACCGCGCGTGTCTAGGAAGTAGTTTTACGAAGTGGCGTGAGCGATACCTAAGGTGTCAATTCGGAAGATTATTTATAATTATTTCTCATCACTTCTCTCTACAAATTATTCACTACTAATTCAAAACTTTACGATTTTGAGGTTACACGAAACGCTTCGATCTCCCGAATTGACAGCTATTAGAAGAGCAGTCGACACTTTTCGTTCTTATTCAGCGCACTCGTCTGAAGCCCACTCTAACTGTACCATAAATACTGCCGAAGTCAAGAATTCAGGTCGGAGCTCACCTGTGCGGTTGGCCATAGGACATGCGGTATATGTATAGGTATATCCATATTGAAATCAAATTAATAATGAAAATATAAAAATGTACATAATTTCAGAAAATTCTTTAAGCTCTCTAACTTCTCGCATAATTAACTTGGAAAAGGTCAAGGATTCAAGTGACTTAAAGAAATCTAAGGACTTGGCTGACTGGAAAAAAACCAACGATTCGACGGAACTGAAAAAGTCCAAGGACTCTACTGAATTGAAGAGGCCTAAGGTGTTCTCTGCGCAGAAGGAAAAACGCTTAAAATATCAAAATTTCATATGGAACATTCTCTTCAATGCAGAGAACGAACTTTCGCGAAAACTCTCATCACTCCACGAAAAAACTCAACTCAACAAACTAGGCACTTTAAGAACGTGGAGGGTAACAAATATTGAGCAGCAAAGTCGGAGGGTCATCCGACTTTAAGACTAATAACGCGAGATACAGAAGGGATTTACCGAACTGTAGAGAAAACGATAAGTCTAAATCTGAAGATAAACATGAACAGAGAATCATGAGTCGAACCGATAAAGGCATCGACTCGTGATCATTGTTCACATTGTCACGAAGAAGGAAAAATACAACCCTCCATCGAGGCGGTGGCTGCTTACTGAATATCTTCTTGCACAGCCCCCGGAGATCCCTCCACATAGGCCTATTCCACAACAATCGCCCAATCAAATATTTAGATTTATTAATCGCGTCTGTTACGAATGATAGGAAACGATTTATCGATTCGTTGCGAAATAGGCCTACTCTGGAGACCGATGGGTCTTACGGCGGCCTCCTCTTAGAAGTCATCTGCTTGGCCCCACCTTTTATGTCCATCCATACATCTCAAAAAAGCTCCGATGTCTTCAGGGACTTTTTGGAAGATCTTCGACATCAGTAAACGTTTTTAGTAATGAAGCTCTATCGGAGGGGGCTAAGCTTGCAGATTAGAAATTCTCCTGGTTTTCAAGATGTTTTAATACTCTGACGCGGCGGTATCGTATTGGAACTCGTCGATGGCAGAAATAATAAAATCGTTGGGCTCTCTTCATTCATATAGGAGGATTGAAAATTAAAATCTAAGTATTGTACTCATCATTCTAATCTATTCGAAATAAGAGACTTGTCACAAGGAAAATATAACCATCTTCACGTCCACTTTATTCAAAAAGTATTGTTTTAAAACTTAAAAATAATTGTGTCTTGGAAATTAGAGTGAGCACCGCTGGTATAGAGCATTTCTTATGTACAATGTATTGTTGGATTCCTCCAATAAATAACAAATGCCTTCGGCTACTAAGAAATGTTGTATTCTAAGTATAAATATTCTCAAATCACATTTGCGTGGTGGAGGAAACGTCTCGAGGGCGAGCGGACAGACTCGCGGAAAATCTCTCGAGAGAACGTACTGTCCGGGGTGTGAGCTTGTAAGGAACTGAAGATTTTTAGAAAGCTGAGGAGTGTTTCGAGTATGGAACTATGGAGCGGGGGAAGAAGGAATTTAGTGGAAAAACACTCAGAGTTAAGGGTAGGCGGAAATGAAAGTTACGGGTTAGAAATTTTTTGGGTAAAAAGGGTCAAGGATGTTTCGGAGGTTTTTTGGCGTGAATAGAGAGTCCCGTAATAAAATGAAAAATCGGTAGAGACATTCGGGGTTCGCAACGAAGGGTACAGTACCTAGAACTAGCAGATGTTTGCAGTTACACAACAGTATCTTATGTACAGGTTTTACAAATGTAACGACGGCTTCTCTCGTAGATCATTTTCTCTAAAGCTTCTTTTTGTGATAAAAGCGACACAGGATTGATAAGAGCTTGGTGCTTCTTTTGGGCGCTGTCCCAGCTCTACTCATTTCATCTATGTTTAACAAAGCAACCTATGCAACGACCAGAGGGCCTGGCGGTGAATACATATAACGTACTTGTGCAAAGGTCGTGAAATTTGAATTGAAGGGGCGACCGTAGAATGAGTAGACCACCGAAGTTGTATATTGCAATAAATAGCGGTATCCTATAAATTATGCACTCAATAGCAACGATCGATTCGCGTTATAACAAAAATATATCTAGGCTATCCCATAAATTATTAACATTAAGAGCAATCATGTACCTCAATAAATTTACGGTCTACTAGATAGCGACAATTAGATGACTGTGATCGCTATATCGTCGCATAGTTTCAAGAGAGAGTTATATCTTGTTATCTCTCGTTGTCGATTGAAATTATGAAATCTTGGATCTAGTCACGAAATATCAAATTGCAATAACGACGAAAAGCATATACATACAGAGATTAAAGTAAGCAATTATTAACCATTTGTATTTATACAGTCTCAAAAATCCCGCTGCTGGAAACGTCTTATTTATATGAAAGTCGATAATAATTAAATAGAGAAGAAAGAAAGTGCTTTTATAAGCGATGATACCGGATTCTCTAGGCACATTTGAGCATTCGTTAAGACTTATCCTATCATCTATTACAGTCTTGCCATTTCTTAACAAATTAATATCGGTAATTATAGTAAGTTATATATCCCATGTGAATTTTCTGTGCAAAATGTATTCCATTCTTTTCTCTAACATATCTTGAAAGATTTGTTGTTTCGTTACGTATGGAAAATATGTAGAAAAGTAAGATAGAACATGACGTACGACCTAAGTATTATTAGTAAATATTAATTTTGCAATCGCTCACATGAAATTGCACTAGTTTTAATCTAAATTCGAAATTGACATGAGCCATTACATGTTTCACATAGGATACTTGGTTTTCAAAACGTGCAAGAGTACGAGTATAGATATAAGAAATTCCATAAGCTCTGTGAAAATCATACTAGTCTCTCACGAGAATCCCTTTATTGTATTATACAATGTTCCCATATCGAACTTATATGATCTTAAAAAGAGAATCGTCCTGCCCTATAAATGATACCATGAATGATACACCTTCTTATAGGAACCTGTAAAATCTTATAACATTATTTTGTATACAAACCAATAAGATTTCCTACACTGACCCATGAATATTTTAAGCTAGAGTCTAAAGTGGGAACTGTGATATTTCATTCCGGCGAAAGAATCCTCTTTGGTTTACAATGAATCATATCGACTGCTATAAATTCTGATATTATTCAGTTTGAACTGTGTTTCAAGATCTACTGACAGTGCTGTTACCATCGTCGGGTCGCCATTGAACACATTGAAAATAAGGAAAGACTCGAAACGATCATTGCAGTATTTGCATTGCAGTCATTGCATTGTTGGTAGCCATCGTGGCGTAATAGTGGCATTCTCTAAAAGTGCATTGAAATTTCCTCTTTCACAGGCCTTGATGTTAAGTTTCTGATGTGGGGGATACGGTTTATTCTGATTGAGTTATTCGTTCTAAGTCGATCAGCTTCCTACATTTGAAAGAGTGAGATTTCACTCCGATGGAAGATTCTATCTATCTTAGAATGGGCCACACCTATCGACCTTGCTATCGACATCGCCTGCTAAACGTTAGGAGCGTGTAAATGCCATTATAGGAACATTAGCACCCTTCCGACTTCTAGCAGTGGAAATGTTCATTCTGCAGGAAATACGTTACAAAACGATTCGCTATGATCGGTTTCGTACGGGGCACAGAATGCTTTTATGCATAAAACGATATTGAATGTTCCGCGGCGCGTTTTTCCACTGATATTACCCGAATTTCGACCGGATCGATCGCCAGAGATGATTTCACATGAATCTTACTTTTCAACGAAGATCTGCGGCGGTGCAACCATCGAAATGCAGGGCGAAAACCTCTGTCGTACGATTTATGACAAATTTACGAATTTCCGACTGCTGTTGTGACTAATAATTCACTTTTAAAATGAGACACTGTGACACTTCGGATCTTTTTGATACTCGCGCGAGAGCGGAGACTGCCGTTGAGTTGCCGAACTTTCGCGAGGGAGATTGAATTGATATAAGTATTTATCGATTTGTTTTAAATATTTAAGAGAATTTCTCTAATTGCACGATTGTATTCCGCTGATTTGTGTAATGTGTGGCGTTAAAAAAAGAATGTATGCTGTCAATCTGTTGTAATTTAGAAAAGCCGAAAAAGCCTTGATCGAAAAATTTCTATAACCTTTTCTTGACTTTCTGTAGTAATTGCAATATTTTCAGTCATTTTCAGGGAAGTACCAGAGTTTGTCAGAGAAAGACAGTGAAATGTCCAAAAATAGACATTTTTTTATGCACAAAAACTGTTTCGAAAGAGTCTAATACACACTGACAAATATCTGAAAAAATATGTACATTTCTGAAAAGTTTCTGAAAAATTCTGAAAACGTCTCTATGTATTTTTATAGAAATTATAAATTTTCAAAAAATGACCGAATTTTAGTTAGTCACAAATGAATGAGAATTGTTCAGAATTTTCATAAATCTTTGAATTTATAAAACTTTATTAGAAAAGTTCTCTAAAAACGTCTTCGTGAAAATGTTCCAATTACTACAAAAATCAGAGAAAAAAGTTAAAATATCTTAAATTTATTCAGAAATTTGATAAAGAAATTTTTAATCGGGAAGGGTATTTATTATAGTTTCGTCCCAATTGAAAAAAGATCCTATAAACCCCCGTAGAAAACCCATTAGAGTCACGTGGAATTTATATGGGGATTTCATATATTTTCAACACGGCAATTTCAAATTATAAGACTGAGAAGGCTAAATAAGGACCGTGCATCGAGATTCATAAAACAAACACGTTCCTCGTAAATTCGACAAATTTGTCTTCCTTATCTTTCGAATTAGCCATTGTAAATGACAAAAACCTAAGGTGTATCTCTTGAGAAAATTCGACAAACTCTCTTATTTTTCCCTGAGTTAATTTACCATGATATAAAATTCTTCGAAAAATTCAAGGTTTCTAAAAATCCTTGACTCCTAGAAATCCAGGTATTGGAGAGTTTCAGAAGTTTTAATTTCTAGCTACGAAGCTTTTATCTCAGCCCCTGTGTAAGCTTTGGTATAGACGATGGCCGTCAGCCTTTTGGTTAACTTGCCTTTCGCGTGTGCCACCCCTTTAACACCCGTTTAGCTATAGTTCGAAAATGAGTACCTATAAGTATTACGTAGTTAATCATTTAGCAAGGGACGGTAAAGGGGTGGCATCGTGATGATGAGCTGTACATTTGTATTATTACGAATGTGACTTACGGCTTATTAATTACACCCTTTTGCTCGGTATTCTCTAGGGTATACGGACTGAAGGGAAAGGAGAAAGCGAAGAAAAATGGGAAGATACGCGCAGAATAAATAACATTATTACACGAATCAATTATAATTCCATTACTCGGGATAATTTATAAATTTAGAAGTGCACGCTTTACGATACCCTTCATACTTTGGAACAACTCAGTTTCACGGTTACCTTCCACAGGCACAGCGTCGTTGCATCCAGCTGCATCCAATGTCAAGCATAAAGCATATCAGTGATATGACCTTAATATGGTATCACCTTTTGTAGGTATCCGTGAGGGCCTCTATATATTAGGTCATTAAGTATGGAACGTCCGATAATAAACCAAACTTTCGGTCTCAAATCGGACGTTTCATACTTAATGACCTAATAATTGGAGGAATGGGAATAAGCATTCTCCCGTAAAGCCATCTAACGGCTCAACAAATATTTTCTATATTTTCATTTTTCACGATCTTTCCGAACATATATTCACTGCATTACTACCAATGGAGCAGTTTGAGCTGTATTTGAAATTGAGAATATTCAAAGTTCCTCGTTCATTTTCATTTCATTAAATTTTGTTTAGACATTTCCAGGTCGTGATCATTGGGAACGGTGGCAAGGGAGGTTGAGCTACTAGATGGTTTAGCCATTAGATGACTATAGGATAATATCTACTTATTTGTATTCTCATGCTTATTCTTTCAATTCTGTGAAGGCCCTAATAGTTTCTTCTAATAAAAAAATAGGAATAAAATGATAAGCTGCTATGATCCACAATTGTCATGATAGGCAAGAGTCTCAAATTATGTTCTTTTCACTTCACTTTTCCCTTCTAACGAATCCCTAAATGCAACAAACAACTTAAAGTCTGAAAGATCCCAGCACACACACACACACACACAGAGAGAGCTTCTAAAATGGAAACGGATAAAAATAAATTACCGCAATACGGTTTTTACCTGATTCAACCGAAGGATATCTATTCTGATAAATCAGTTTGCTCGGTGCACATTCGCTCGAGTGAAGGTTATCGTCGAGACCGACGTCCTCCATTCAATTTCCCGATTTTATTTATTTTTCACGGAATACGTATATGCGTCCACTTTTATTTCCTTCAACGCTCCCCTTCACTGCCCCCGCAGAGGGCTACAACCTTTCACTCGAAGAATACCTCACGATGCATCGTGCACTGTCTGTACATACCGGCCGTCCGTTACAGTGGTACAGAACGAAGGATAATGGAGGTTTCGTGTCTCCGAAACATTCGTTGCATCCCTCGAATTCTATACAACGGTAGAACCGTGATGGAAAATGCTTTTCGCGTGTCGCGCTGCACTCTTATGTGTCACGCGTGCCCTCTCACGTCTGTCTAGAATGCTTTACGAAGTTCGAGTTAACGTTCGCGCGTTCCGGAGGAATTCGATGTAATGTTCGGGAAATTTTGAAGCGTTCACCCGCCTCACTTATACGATTCTCAGCTTAAAGCTCGTAGTGACACTCCTCCCGGAATGCACTTCAGCGAAATGCAGCAAAGCGAGAAAGCAATCCGTGCACTCTGAGAGAAGAGTTTATTCATAGTTAATAAATGTACGCATACTTGATTATGCTAAAAGAAATATTTCATTGAATCGAGTAAATATATGTTAATTGTTGGAATATCTTTTTCATTCAAACAGAAATAGATTAAAAGCTAATGAATATTTACTTGACCCAAAGAAATATTTCTTTCGCCATAATCAAGTATACTTATATTAACTATAGGTAGGGGAAGAGCTGGCAAAACAGGGCAGGAGGGTAAAATGAGGTATCCCTCTTATCTTTCATATTATTGCTGCTGTCTCTCTGAAATCGCATGAACCTAAAGTAAATAGATTGCCCTGTCAACTGAAATATGCACGAGAGCAGTGATAATCAAAGAACCTTCAAACATTACGTTCACGTACTGTGTGAGATATCGTGCTACAATATCGCAGGATATTTGATATGCCATGCTTGTTTTGACTACGATATCGTAGTTACTATAGGAAAGTATAGGATACTTTGTGGTAAACATTTTAATAATAGTTTGTTCTGAAAAATTTATTTATTTTAAAAATAACATCTAACTTAAAAACTACACTGGATAGGGCAAAACGGAGTAGGGTAAAATGGAATCCCCTAGAGTCGAGGAAGAGAGGGGAGGGAAATAACAGAGGAATCAAAAACATAGTTGTTACTAGAAAGAAAGAGAATTCTTCAAGTGACCACGAAAATAAAGATGCCGAGTGCATTTACACTGTGGAGATTTTTATTCATATTCTCTACGAAAGGGTGGATTGCATGTTTCATATGCCTCAGATGGGCTTACAATTCATATGCTAGCTTAGAAGATGTGGACGATGAGGCCATACATATTTGTAGGTTGTATCCATAGATATTATAGAATAAAATCTTGATTCTTTTATTTAACCCCATTTTTTCCCTAACCAGCGGGTAAAGCGTGGTAGTACGCAGATTTTTAACGTATACCTGTTTTTACTACATCTATGCTTTTTTTTTGGTAATATTTCGAATTGGTATTATAAAACTAAATGTATGACTATTACCTACGTAATTTTTGAAGAAAATTTTCGAATTCCTTAGTTTCTTCATTTATGGCCTGCCAAAGCTTATAAGCACCCCGTTTTGCCCGTCCTTCCCTTAAGCAAACTATTTTCTCAGTGTGGTCTCACATCCGTACAGTTCCGCGGTGGTCACTCGTGGGTCAAGTGGACCCAACCAATTTTTAAATAATAGCAGTATGAATAACATTCGTCCAAATCAAACCGACAAATTATGGAAAATTCTTCAAACGTTGTAGAATATGGAATCATCATGTTTATGGAAGAAATGGAATTATGACATATTCACAAAAAGAATCACGAATATATAAATGCGTGAAAAATGAGCTGCTTCACTAAAAGAGTTAAATTTTGATATATTTATAAACTTCCTTAAGGCTCCACTTCAGTAGTCGGCCATCTTAAATATTTATGATTCGATATTTAGGAGGTGAATAACTTTGTAATAACAAAACATATTATAATAAAATATCACTATTTTAACATTGTGGAGAATGGTTTCGGATACTGAGTGCTAAGCTTGGGCGGAAAAACTATATAAACCAAGCAATCTCGTTTTATCCGAACGATGATATTTCCACGACGACTTGACAAATCATCGCACGTCACACAGAAGGCTAATTATGCGGACCTTGTACATGCTTTCTCCCACCACCCCTATCCCGCAACTTCTGCGTCGTGGACTACTATTCAAAGTACCTCCTTCCTCACTTCACGCGCGTTGCGGTTTAAGGGCTCGTAAAGAAAGCTCGTTTTTTCATTGTACGATAACGATCGTGCCGGCTGAAAATTATACAGTCCAGCCACGACTTCTCGCTCGCTACGGAGAGAGATACCGCGTATATATTTACGTCCCGCTTTATCCAGTATAAATACACGTGCGTACATCCGGAGTCCTTCGTAATTGCAGAACGTTAACGCGAATCGCCTTATCGCAATTTTCCGCGCGGCATAACTTAGCGTCGCGCGCGTATCGTCACCGAGACCCGTGGTATTCTCGTCCGCGCGACTAGAGAGCGCGGGGTAAATGTTTCGACCGGCGCGCGGTCGACACGCGATCTTTGATTAAAATTAACTGCCTTGTAAATATCGATTAAATGCTCACCTTGACACATGTTGGTTTGCGTCGTATCTGACCGCCTATCTACAAGTTCACGCCAATCGGGATATCGTCCTGGTGTTGGAATCTTTGTTACAGTTATTCGATGGGAAAGGTTCGACGCTTTCAACGCTTTTCTGAACGGGAATCGTAGTATTTCGTCGTAGCATTGTCGAGTCGAGAATCGATTGATTTGCGACATGGAGGCGATAAGGATGATAACGAAATATAAGAACACATGGAAATATGTGTATTAAAATGAATATGGAATGTACATCTCTAGAGAAAAAATTATCTCAACTCTTCGAAACCAAGCCAACGAATATGAATATTGTATAATCAAGCACGCCACAGCGTCGCTGCTACGTCGTGGCCACCATTCGCAATAGAGACATGTCATGGGCCTGAAACTCCTCCATGACTCAGGCGCTTGCAGATTCAAAATAATATTATAGAAACAAAATAGATAACCGTATACCTGCAGTTTATTTGTAGTTAATAAATGTTTGTTCGAACATGGCGAAATAAAAATGTTATTGGACCAAACAAGTATTCGTTAATTATTACAATATTTGTTTGGTAGAATGGGATCTTTTGAAGCAATCGAATCTTTTGAATGAAATAAACATTTTAATAATTAACGTATATTTTCCCGACATAACGAAATATTTATTTCGCCTTGTTAAAAATGAAGGGAACGACGAGCAAAGCTGAGTATTATACTAAAAATTTGGTAGGCCACAAACGAAGAAATTGAGGAATTGGAAACATTTATTCTGTCATTTTCAAAGTAAAAAATATTTTACAGAACAAAATTATTAACATTTTTACTACAAATTGTCTCCGTTCCTATAGTAACTACGATATCATAGTCAAAACACAAGCATAGCGTAATTACTTCACATCAAATATCCTGCGATATTGTGGCACGATGTCTCATATATTAGGTATGTTTGTAGGTTCTTCGACTACCACTGCTTTCGTACGTATATCAATTGACAGGGCGATTTATTTACTTGAGGCTCAAGTGATTTAATAGAAAGACAGGAGCAATAATATAAAAGATAAGAGGGATACCCCGTTTTGCCCGCCCTTCCCCTACATTTATTAACTATTAATAAACTGTTTGCACGGTGTACCATTTAATTTCTATTTCATAAAAGTTTATGTAGTCTCTAAAGCACATCAATGCTTTATATACTATAAAGTTTCCTACCTGTTACACTGTCTTTCCTGTTTAAAAAAAGCTCGGGGTCCCGTCGTTCACGTCTTATCCTCCGCGCTACAAGCTCGCGATGGGCCGTCTCGAGGTAACGCGGCTTTAAACAACGTTAAGAGTATTCCCGTGTATTCGACAAACCGCGAGGCAATCCGTATTCGCGCGTAGTGAAGGTCGGAGGTGGCCGAAAGCTCTAAAGTTCATTGGGTCGCAAGAGGGTGGCTTCTCTCGCCGTCGCCGTGTGCCGATGCTACCCACGCGATGCGATATAAACGAATCGTCACAAAAGACCCTCGCCATTGGCGAAGAAAGCTGCTCAAAGAAAACCGCATTGGCATCAATGCCGTCTCGTTAGTCATTCTTCGCGGCGGGCATGTTTTCGTCATAAAAGTCGTTGGGATTCTATATACGCATCTTTTTTTTCGTCGACAAATAAATCGTAAGTATATACGCGTCTTACGATTTACGATTCGATGACGCTTTCATTTTCGAAGCGTGTAGTGGTTTTTTTTTTAGTTTATAATCGAGATGTGCAACCTTCCACGAGGTCGTCTGCCGTAGTTCACGTATTTAGAGAATGTTCTCTTTAACGACGACGACTATTTCTCGAACTCGTGGTAGAATGGGAAACCGTTATATATAGCATCACCCCCGAGGTGATATCTACGCTTTATACTTTGCGGTAATTCGGTTTCGAGGTTGCCTTCCGTAGGCGCAATAATGCCAAATACACCTGCACCTGATGGAAAGCTACTAAGCAACCTTCTTACTGCTAAATATGAAGTTATTATCTCATGCGTGAATATATATTTATATTTTTATTAGTTCTTGTACGTTATATTCGAACATGAAGACGAGAACTTTAGTATGTCTACTAGGTTCCACAGCCCGTCTTTTTTTCATGTTAGGGGAAATGGAGGAAATTTTGGCAAAAAAGGGGGATAAGTTTAATTAAAAAAAGATCTTCCAGAAATTAGAAATGTGCAGTGTTTTAAAGAAATAATCATTTTTAAGATATACAATGAAACACTAATATTTATTAAGTGAATGAAGGATTTCTTTGTAACTTAAAAATGTATGTTATGTTATTTAACTTAAATCTGAGTATCACAATCTGATTTAAGGAAAAGGGATCATCTGCGAAATCTAGTTTCCGATGAGAAATATTAATTTATTAAACTAGGTCATCAATTAATTAAACTATATTATTATATTTTAAACGAAATATTGATGCAGATGGATAAAGTGGAGATTATAGTAACATATTTGCAAAAAGAAATTTTAGCATTTTGATCCTTTTCACGTAATCCGAAATGATGAAGAGATTCAACTGAGAAGTTAAATAATAAATGGTTTTAGAGCAAAAGTATCAAGTAATAGGGCAAAATGGGAAACAGCACGTGTTTTAAAGTAAAGAAAGAAAAACTTGAAAATATAGGGAAATAAAGAGGGATTGGGGACACACTGTGAAGCCTGATCTACAGATATTCCTTCTTAGATCTTTTTCTCGGAAATGCACTGCACAATTCACTTTATAGCATCTCGGAGGACGATCGTAAATGCAGTTTCTCGTTCAGGGGTGTGAGTTGTAAATAATTCATTTTTACGGTCAACTGTGACGTTTCGTTATTCAGCTGCTTCTGCTGCAATTATGAGATTAGAAAAGACTATGTAGAAGGCGCAGTAGTAATTCTAACTGCAGTAATGACTGATTGTTAATAGTATTAGTGCAGAAATCAATTATATTGCTACAGCGACTAACCAGATTGCTGCTGTAGTAATATTTCTTACCATCTCCACTGTATATTTCTTTCGGTATCGATGTTGATCATTTTTCTTTCGGAGTACGTATGTACTATACAATTTATGCCTTGCAAAATTTCACGTGACGGAATATTCGGCAATACGTTGAGTACGCGATATTTTATTCAGCCTGGAGACACCCCCGTGCATCTTTCCTTGCGATCGTAAAACATCCACCGAAGACTCGAAGGGTGTACTGACTCGTCTCGGTGCGCAAGGTTTTGACTATACCCCAAGGAAAAGTCAATTTTCACAGAAGAGCGATGACGGACATTTATTGCAAATTTCACATCGAAGCAGACGAGCTTTCCCTTTCTCGTATTTTATAGTTATATGACCGAGAAATATTTGTAGCGTCTCAATTTTCTTCGAGATGTATGTATAGTTCGAATCTCCTTTGACACTCCAATTCGATGCAATCGCCTCGTTATTTATATATCGTTCGTTGCTGCATTTTGCAATTTCTTTTGTACAGTATTATTGGGAATTGCTGCACAAAATTTCTGATAGAAGACGATAGAAAATCATAGAAAAGATACAAAAGAAACATAGAGCGAGAACTTTTATTGTTTCTTATAATTTTCACATTGAATACTATAAAAAACTGTAAGATCTGGAGAAGTTTCTATAATATTTATTAGAAAAGTAATAGGAAACGATTTGTTTCACGCTCTGTAGTATTTTTGAATCATTTTTGCCATATTCTATCGTTTTCGATCGGAAATTTTTAGCGGGGTATATGTATTTCCTTTTATTGGAACAATCCTCACAACCAATTAAACGTATTTTTATTAATCTTCTATATTTTCCCATTTAATTCACTATTGAGGAAATAATTTATCGATTCTGAGGGTTCTCCTGTATCAAGATGTACTGAAAAACAATATTTATAGCTGTCACACACCATGGCGATTGCATCGTATTTGTCACCATTAGCTATAAATATTACTGTAGACATTCGAATAGTCGCAGTAGCAATAAGATCGATCCGAGTATACGCATAAAACTCGTAATACGTGTAAAGGGTTGTAAATATCTTTCGATTCTACGTCTCGAGGCTCTTGCAGACGTCTTTGTCACTTTGTCGCGCGGAAGACACACAGCGCCTCGTAAAAGCGAGAAACGAATCAATTTGCTTGGAAAGCGAGAATTTCTAGGAGATTCTTCATTCTCGGAGAAGAATACTTTAAACATGTCTCTCCCGTGAAAAATTGAACGTCACCAGTTCTACTTCGTCTCTTTCCAGCGCTGTACTTTCCACAATCGAATTTGACGCTGAGGCTACCTCACCCGAGGCACAACGGCGACGACCTGAGCTCGGACGTCATTCTCCTGAAAGTGAGAACGCTGCGGAACGACTCCACCGTCCCGAAGGATCCGAAGTATCAGATCGTTGCACCGCCCGAGAAATTTGCATATCTCGATCATAAAAATGGGAATGTCATCCTGCACGCACTGCCGAAGGGAGGTGAGTGGCACCAGTTATGGTTGTATACCTATATTTATATACGCAGCAGACTGTAGCTCTGTTCTTCGTGTGTGCCCGCAGTAAACTGGATGCAGCTGCTGTTAATATCCAGCGGTGTATATTTCATATATCGTGTCGAAAACTCTCGATCGAGTAACATGGAAGAAAATTTACCGTTGTGCTGAAATAACGGTGATTTCATTAAAATTACACGGAGAAAAAGAATTAGTAATTTTTACAGTTAATCCCAGTAACAGGGCTCCTCGAGGCGAAACATACAATCCGAGGCTTAACTTACAGGCCGCGATTATTTAGAAAGAATACGAATAAGAATGTTGAAGCCAACTCAATTCTGGATCAGAAGTGAAATAGTTGATGTCTTTCGCTTGACTCGATCTACTTGGTTCTGATCCGAGCTATCGGTATTACCATAAAATGACAGGAAGATGTAACGAATGGGGTGCCCCAACCAATATGCAACCAGCGTCGCTGGCCTGTACGTTATGCCCAGGATTGTAGAATTTTTTAATATACACAGTGTACTTTTTTTTTACAGTTCATTGAAGTATAAACCCGTAAACATCCGACACATATTAACGGGAGATTGGTAAATTTTACCGTATAAACTAATGTTTACACTATTATAAACTGTAACAAGTACGTTGTGGTCTATTAAAAACTTGAGCGTTGCACCTCAAGGAGCCAAGTTACTGGGGTAATTGTAAAAATTCATGAGGTTTTCCATGATATTTTTTATTAATTATTTTTCTGCGTGTAGTGGATTTGTGTGGACATTCCGCAGACGGCAGAAGATGGGAAATGTGGATGCACAAAAGATACGGAGTAATTGTGTAGATTATGCATTATCTTTGCCAAATGTTAATTTTTACTCTCAGTTTTTAAACAAATAATACAGTGTGTAATTGTAAATGAACTATTCGTCAAAAGAGCAGAAAGCTTAATCTTTAAAATAATACTTCATTTATCGTTTTTTATTTTGTACGAAGGGAGGAAAGGAATTTGTCACGAAAAATCACCTTCTATAAATAATATATGGAGTGAGGCATTTAAATGAAGCCTTAAATATCTGTAAAACAACACATTTTAGAAAAAAAAACGTTTCTTACAAAAGTTATTTGCTTTAGAGGGGGAAAGAGAATTGAATGTTTTATTTTTCATTTAACAGACGTTTTCAAGATCAGTTCTTTAAGTGAGAAAAAAAATAAAGAAATAGAAAAACTTTTAGACAAAAATTGTCTGTTTTTACGTGTAGGTTAAGAATTTGTTGAAGCAAACGTTGTTTACCAGAAATGCTGAGATAATCATTTAAACTCGAATACAAACCAAAACATACCTTTATTCCTGCATTTTGAATAACAACAATGAAATGTCCTAATAACAAATTGAACCAGTTAAATGTGTTACAAATTTACACGTACGTACATAATATGTACTGATGAGACATTTATTTTAAAAAATCTCTAATGTCTTTTTGTTTTCTAGATTCAGCTCTCTTTTTAAAAAAGTTATTTCTTAAAATATGCAAATCAATGAGTTCTGCACAATTACAACGTGAGTTTGTTCCAGCAAATGTTATGAATTTATTTAATGCGTCTGCCGCTTCCCCCCAACTGATTTATTTCTTCTCTTCTTTTTCCGCCTGCCGATACCGCTCGGAGGCGCGATCGTTTGAAAATCGATACTGGTGCCGGACCATCGGGCATTCCGAACCGTTGGATGCCGGACTATTGGAAGTCTACTGTATTATAAAAATAAAACATACAGTTCTCTCTTTCCCCCTTAAAGCAAAACACTTTTATAAGAAACATTTTTTTTTTCTAAAATGCGTTATTTTACAAATACATATTCATGTGTCAATTTTAATGCCTCATTCTATACCTACTCGTATAAGATAATTCGGAAAATTAACTGGGAATTTAACGAACTGAGGGGAAAGTAAAAATGAAAGTTAATTCGTAGTTGGAATTTTGGAAAGGTCACAATTCGAAAATATCTCAGCGGATGAGCTTTTTATTTTTTTCCGAAAATAAAAAATATTCTTCGTCGATGAAAAATGCTTCGGATCCGTTTTAATACCTGATCATTAGTAACATGCAACATCGTTAACGAATCAATCACTTGATCGATTGATGAAACAGGAGTCGTTCAAGCACCGAAGCTTTCTCGTTTCCTCGTCTCCGCGTACTGTCGATCATTAACGCGGAAAGTTTAACGAGGAGAAAAAGTACTCGAAGACTTTTCTACCCCTTTCACACAGTAGCAAGTCACCAAGGAAATCCACCCTCCCGGAATAAAGAGATAAACATCCCCGCCTATTCTCTTACCTCCGATCCGACTCCGGAAGAGTCTAGCAATTGTTTTGTTAGAAGTCGAACCGTTGTAAAAAAAAAGCGATTGCGAATATTTAACCAGTGATGTTTATGCATGAGACTAATGAAATCCTACAGCTGAGCGTAACGATCCGCCTTTATTTCTGCAGAGATTCCGGTAAAGATGAACGAACGTGAAATAATCATTTTTATCTGTAGGCCAAAGCTTTTTATTGCATTACAGTGTTTTTCTATGCATCAAAATATTTACAGCTCGCGATATCGTAATCGAAAAATAACGAGTGCAGCGAATATTGGAAAATCATTATGTGGTATATAAAATGACCGATCAAAGTATAAAACGTCATTCCTCTCTCATCGTTCTATACTTTATTTGCTCGTCAGGTGCACCGATTACAATCACCCTGCAAGCGAGAGAACGTAGCAGGGAGATGGCATCGTCGGAAATTCAAATTCAACCCGTTCCCGTCAACGAGCGGAAGATCAATTGCTCCAATTTTCTTCAGGTAACGTTAAAACTCGACGAGGATATGTAATATCCTTCGGCTTCTGGTGCTCCATATTACACAGTCCCGCAAAATGTTCAAAATATCTTCTTTTTCATTTTTATCTCGATTTGGAGGCAAAGATGTCAAAAGTTTATTCGGTTTTAGATTTAGGAGTAACTGACGCTTAAATTCGTTTTCTAACCAACAGGATATATGCTTCTGGGGAACGTCGAAATACAGGGTTTATGAAAACAAACCGGTCACCATGCTCGGAAAGATGGGACCCGACATCTATCGAAGTCTCTGCCCTCATTTTCAAATCACGACTTATGAGCTTTTGAATGGTTAGTTGTTCTATTTGCGAAATACTATGTAAAGAAAATCTTCCACTATAAAATAATTCATTTTGCATGAAGCTTCGATACAATTTCTCTAGCTGCTAGATCTTTTAAACTCCTTATTAACAATATTTTTTAATTTTGTTATAAATAAAGCTTTTACTGCAGAAGAAAATCCGCTTATCACAAATATAAAATAATCTTACTATAAGAATTACTTTTTATTTTTGCATTAAAAGGAATTCCGTCGATATTCTGTCCAGGCAAGAATTCGGTTTTCTTACTCATTTTCTTTATTGCAGATTAAAAGAATCTGGGCAAAATTATTTACCGCGTATTTTTTCATTTTTCACTTTCGGCCTTATTTAAGCTAAAAAACGATATTTAAAAATGCAGTTACGTCATCGTCTTATACGACTGTTATCTTTCTCGTACTGACTTTTCGACGATGTCACAATTTTGTAGAGAGAAACGCGCTTATAACTTCGTGAATAATTATGTTTTCATACACTTTCTTTTTCCTGTGCCATTGAATATGTACAGTAAGACCTCGATTATCCGAATCTCTGTTATTCGAACTCTCTGTTATTCGGATCACAACTTGCTTCATCCGAATGTTTTACTATCCGAACCACAATTTGCTTCATCCAGATTTTTTATTATTTGAACATCGGTTCTAAATTTTTGAGGGCATACATTGTCGCGCGTTATAACGTCGCAAATCAAGCCGGCGTTGGAACTTATCCAAGCTCATATCACCTTTCAGAACTTTAATTCGCTTGTATATTGTTTTCTCATCGTGTCTTATTATAGATCTTCGCGACGCACAGTCGTAAATGCACATCGATAATTCTTTTATTACTATTGGTCATACGCTGACGAAAAGTTATGAATTTTATTATAAAGAAAACCTAAACTAAGCATTCAATTTCTCTAACTTTTTATAAATGTTTATAATCAAAAATATAATATATATGGACTGAGTTATATTTCAAATATTGTTTCATCGCCGAACATCATGACTGTTCTATTATCCGAACTTTCGCTAATCCAAATTAGGCCTGATCCCAACTAATTCCAATAATTGAGCTCCTGCTCTATACGAATTACAAATTGAACTAAAAAATATGAATACTATTTTACGCAACGACCGAATTATCTCGCAGTGAAAAAATATCTTCTTTTGAAAACACAGCATCAAGGCAAGCTAGATTACGATCACCGAAGAGATTCTTTTCCGCGTAGGTACCGATCACTTCCACATAATCAACAACGAACTCTTCTCCAACGCCTCCCTGGACCGAGATACCGTCGGGCCACCGGGCGGTCCAGGTGCTCACGTGGAGGTCCTCGTAAAGTGCGTCGTGTGGGAGGAGACGACGGGACTGCAGCATCGTCTGGAGAAGATCCTCGAAATCGACATCCTGGACGAAGACGACAATCCTCCGGTGTCTCAAACGAATGGCCATCTCGTCATACCCCTCCGAGACTTCATGGTGGTGAGTCAACGACGAGCATTACTCTAGCGATGGCTCCTTTAAAGATTCGGACTATGCGGCGACGGGGATGATTCACTTTGCGCAACTTTACGACGGGGGCGGGATGCCCCTCGCTCGATTTCGGAGCGCGTCGCTTCGATAAATTAGTGAAATATGAATTGGATTCGACTTCCGGCTGAGCAAAGCGAGACGTTATACTCAAAATTAGAAAATGGAGAAAATAAATCGCGTGACTAATGCCAAAAGGTCGTATACATTACTTTACGCACTTTTGGCATTGTAAAAGTCAATAGCACTTATAAAAAATATTCATCCCCGCAACTGATAGAAAAATACGTAAAAAAAAATCCAAAAGTGGTAAAATAAAAATTTGTAAAACTAAAAGGAGGACCAATATTTGTTTCTCTTTTAACTTTCCAATTTTCGTTTAACTTTATTTAATCATATTTAGGCAAGTTTGAGTGAATAATAAAATTGTTTTATACGCCCTTGTTGGTGCACATGACCTTTTAGCATTAAACACGCCAAATATTCTTATCGTAAAAAAACCATACGCGAAAATGAGTAACATTTTGAAAGAACGGAACCTGGAGTCAAACGAGACATTTTTCATCGAGATTATTTCGGTCTCGACAAATTCAATTTAACAGCTGTCACGTTATGGACAACTCGATTGACCACTAACTACCGGCATGGGAAAACAATGGGGATCAGGGATACAATCACGAGTTTCTATATCATAGAAGAATATTCAATTGCCACTTACCTTTCTTTAAAGGTCTGACTTCCGATATCTCTCTCTCTCTCTCTCTCTCTCTCTCTCTCTCTCTCTCTTTCTCTATGATTGCCGTACGGTCTTTCCTGAGAAGGCAGGATCACTCTCTCCTTAAGGGGGTCTTATCGTGTAAAAACTGATTTTCAAGCTCTATTTTTGAAAATTCATTATGAGAAAACTACAAAAGTTTTTTGGACGCAGCTTTTTTGAATGTATTCGTTTATTTTTGAACTTTTTACACTTTTTTTTTAGTTCATTAAATTCACCCACGTGACTTTAATTTGTTCTTGACCATGCCCTTGTCAAGAAAGCCCAGGGCACACGGGGTGAACGATTTTGACCCTTCAGGTAGTCTGAAACAAAATCACCGCATAAACTATTATTTGTTATCTCCTTGGCTATGGTCAGACACGCGCTTTTGCAGAAATTTTGAAATTTCTCAAAATTCCAGACTTTCGGAAGAAAATATGTATTTTTTTCCCTTTTTTGTGTGCTACAAATGGCTGTAAAAAATTATTCAATCAGTATTTCCAAAAAAGCTTGTGTCTATCGTTAGCGACATGTTTGTTGAAAATAAAAACAAAAAAATTGACTCGATAAGAGCAACGGCTTTTCTAAAAACGTTCACCCCGTGTGCCCTGGGCTTTCTTGACAAGGGCATGGTCAAGAACAAATTAAAGTCACGTGGGTGAATTTAATGAACTAAAAAAAAAAGTGTAAAAAGTTCAAAAATAAACGGATACATTCAAAAAAGCTGCGTCCAAAAATCTTTTGTAGTTTTCTCATAATGAATTTTCAAATATAGAGCTTGAAAATCAGTTTTTACACGATAAGACCCCCTTAACCCTTTAAGATTTACTGGGAGAATAGTTTCCCACCAGGCCTAAGTCTCCTAGCTAATATTTTAATGGGAAACTAATACTACACAAGATAAATGTAAATTCGAATACATATGAAAAAATAATATAAATAAGTACTTATCTGTAATTTTTTAAAATATGAAAATAATTTTTTCATGGCAAGAAATATTATATACATAAAAAAAGTTCATATAATGTGTTTTAAAATGGATTCCAGTCTTCTGCCACTTAAAGGGTTAAGCCCCTTTGGTCTCTCTATCTCTCTCTTGATACGGTCGTCCGAAAGGAATAGGATGCGAGGTATCACAAGTCCACGGTCACTTCTAACTGAACTTAATTATAATCAAGATTTTCTGACACTCGGAAACGATTGACACTGGAAACTCTGAACTAAAAATCTGCGCTGATATTCTTCGCTAAAATTCTGTACTGATCTAATTGATACTGGAAGCTGAGCTAATATTCTACACTAATATTCTACGCGCCCTGATTAGAGAGTCTCCTTTTATTTCACTTTCGCGGGAGTGGTTCCTATCCCTGTTCCGGTGGGGACGACCAATGGTCAAGCTTGATTCTTCGTCTTAGGTGGAGTCCAGCCTGACGTTTTGCAAAAAAGGGGGGGGGAAGAAGATGCCTTGATCTAGTTTTTGGTGGCGCGTGCATCGCTGAGGGCTTCGTGGAACTTCCGGCCTCTCGCGTCGATAACACGACGCTGTTGCGTCCCATAGAGTGTGATGAAGTTATAATCTATTGAAGGGGGGCTCCTTAAAGGGTTTCGCTTTCCGTTTCGTTCGTCGCTGCTTAGGAGAGTGTTTGTTCCTGTTTGGGATTTGAACTGTCCGGGCTGTTACATGATTGCTTATTCTCTGTCTCTCCGTGGGAACTTATTTATCGCTCGCTCGCACGTACGTCTATTAGATACTTCTCTGAATACGGCAGCATAGGAATTTTCAAGACGTAACACAGCCTGACGACTGAACATTTCTACGTTCGCTGCAGTCGGTGTTCCGCGCCGAGGCAAAGTTCCCCAACTTTCAAACCCGATTCCCGCGACCGGAACTTACGTGCCTCCGTGGCGGCACGCGAGGAACTCTAAGCCGGAAGTACGGCTGCAGCGATTACACCACCGAGCGTGGCGAAGCGTTAATGTACGCTCGCGCTCGCGCTGATAATCCTTTCCGCCCGCGAATAGGTGACGCGCGAAGGGTTCGAAAAACGGGCTTAATCAAGGGCGTATTGTCGGAATAATTGAAGCATTGTTTAGGCGGTCCGCAGAAGCGAAGCGATGTGACGTGGACGTGGAGACGCGCGGGGTAATAAGGGTGACAAAGAGCCGGGGGAACTATCGGGGGTGAGAAGAGAAAGGAGCTTCGGGGGCTGATCTTGATTAAGCCGTGGAAAAGCTCTCGTTTCCTCTCCTTTTTCCGCCGATTGTGCTCTTCTTCTGCTCTCTGGTTCGCGCACTTTTATCAGCTCGGATTCGCTTCCGATAAGAAGGTGTTTGAAATATCTTGGCGTGTTAAAAAAATGAAAGCACGACGTGTTTTTGGCAGGGCGCGCGATTGGACCGCAACGATTTGATAGTGAAGGACGCGGACGCCGTGGACAGCAATCGTTACGCGGTCCACATCCTCGGCGACGTCGAGAACGCGCTGAACATCACCTTTGACAAGATGGTCGTTGACCTGAAACAACCTCCGAGCACCGCTATCTTCATTAGTAGGTCTTAGTATTTAGAGTTGTTGTTTGTAAACGGGGTGCACACATATGAATAAGATGCTAGATTTGTCTCGTGGTGATAAAGTGATTTAATCAGAGTCTTTAAGAATGGCGTTTGAATTCGGTTTTCAGGAATATTCTCGAAGCTGACGTTGCTGCCAAGGTCGCCCTACCACGTGATCCTGCAAGTAACCGATGAGACCCTTTTGCCCGGATATGGAAATAAATCGGTAAGTCTCATTATGGAAATCGTATACCATTTCCTTAAACCCATTAAATCCATTATTTATTAATTGATAAAAATATTTTTAAAAATCTTCAATTCTTTGTGCGAGTAGAAGTGTAGACTTATCTAGATTAATTCACAGTCCAAAACGTCCGGAAACAAGAAATTCCTTCGAATTGAGTATTTCAATCGGAAATTGAAAAATTAAGACGAGAATAACTTTTCAAATCTTATTTTTATTTAAAGTGTAGATTTAAAAACTAGAGATGCTATTTTAATCAAATCGAAAAAGTTTTCGACCAACACTCCGTATAAAGGCATTAGATACGGGATGTGTGTATTTTGTTTCAATCGATGAGTCTTGTTAGAAATCGGTACCATATCACACATTAGATCTATTAAATCCTTTCGTAAGAGCAAAAAGAAACTCAAATTATTTCCATAAGTAAAAATATTTACTCATTATCCAAATTAATTCACGATACAAAACGACCAGAAGCAAGAAATCTTTGCGAGTCGAATATTTGAATAAGATATTGAAATTAAGACCAAAAATAACTTTTCAATTTTTATTGCTATCCCAAGCGTAAATTTCAAAAATCGAAATGCTATTATTTTAATCAAATCGAAACAGTTTTGGACCAACACTTTGTGTATAGACGTTAGGTAATTAGGAAGTCTCTTGATTAAATCAATTTCACCTCGTCAAAGACAGTAGAATGGTCTCAATACGTCTTGTCGAAGTAGGATACATCGATCTCGAACTTCCGACAGCTATTCTATACAGCTTCGCCATGACGCGAGGCGTTCGGGGGTGAAATACATGGCTAAGTACGTTATCTTGTAGATACCGTACTTAGCCATGGGGGATGCTTGATCGACAAGGTGGACATTAACATCCCAAATTAATTCGGGACCGGCAACTATCGAGCCGCCCGATACGAACGTTTTACCAGACTCGGTTAGCGGGGGCGTACACCCACGCAGTTGCTGCTAAATGGCAGGCTATACGTACGAAATTACCATCCCCGTGAAATCGCGACCGCGCCTAAGAAATGACTGATAACGCCGGCTAATCGTTTAATGAGCCGACCCAGACGAGCGATTGAGAATCGGCTGCAATTAAATTGAGTGTAGCGAAACACCCTTGCAATGCCACAGGAAGCGCGGATCACGGAATAGCGCACACGACCGGAACTTTGAAATTGCTTCGGAGTTCCACGAAAAGCTGGATTGAATCCAGCGGAATGGATTCGATACACTAAGAGAAATGCTTAGATTGCATAGCAATTAGTATAGCTGTGATAGCTATACTTTAAGCATAAGTGATATGCTAACTAGACTATATAGGTGATACAGAAATACCAAATGTGACAAGAGCAATATGCATTGCTGAAATAATATCTACTTTTACATCGATATAATGTCGTCTCCAAGAATAGAACAGATCAATTCACATGCTTTCCTAACACTTATTTCTTGATGGAATTCATAGCGAATGCAGTGTCTAATAAAGAGCTTATCGGTCTGCATGTTTCATTCACAGAATTTAAAAATTATATCTATGACTCCCCCTTATGTTTCGATACTACATAACAAGTGCCACCATACCATATGTGAGCGGTAACTTTGAATTACTTTTATGACATGGAATGGAAGTGTCCTAAAACTTATTTGTACGCCTAATATATAGGTATAATCATATATGACAATATATGAACATTTTTTCCCGGGAATATCTTGGTTAAAATGACAAAACGTACCTATCTGGTTAGACGTGTTTAGTTATTCTAACCGAAATATACTAGTAAGTTGAACCAAATATTTAGTAATTCTAACTACATGTCTAGTTATTCTAACCAGAAAATGGTTTGTTTAACCAAACAGATGAAGGATCCATATTTCACCAAATGATTTGGTTATGGTCTCCAGAATGTTGATTAAATTGACTAGGTTATTTTTGTCAGTGTAAGACAAACAGAAGTATTTTTATATTAACGAACTACTTAGCATTATTATACAATCTATACAATTTCTCTCAGTATTGTACGGAGGTTTCCGCTGCGATCTTTACAGGGTATCGTCCGTTTGTCGAAGAGTGGAACTTTGAAAATTGTTTTGGCTTTCAATGAAAGGAAAGTTTAATTATCAATTCCAGCTCGAATGCAGCCTCGTCGAACCCTATTAGCGAGATCGATTTCACTCCAAAGGACTCGATTTTGTGGAAAGAGTCCTGCTGGGATCTTTGCGGGGTATACTAACGTTATCGGCTCATGTCGAGTGTCCAATTTGTTTTCCATTCGGACGCGACATTCTTGCAGACATTTCGGCGTCGCCAAAGGGACGAGCTACATTTCTCCTGCAGCTATTCCAGCTCGCTTGCAGTTGACAGTTACTAAGGACGCGCCTATTGGGCGAACGTTCTCTCTCCTTCTACTCTCCTCGTCGCTTTGCCTTACTGCAAGCGAGCTTTTGCTACGGGAAGAGAATGGGCTGAGACGCGGTGCAATTAATTCTTCACGAGTCACTCTCATTTTCCGTTGATTCATTTCTTCAAAGGGAAATAGTCTTTCTTTTGGGAAGGACATGATTATGCGCTTTAAACTCAGCAGTGATTCGGCTTCGTGGTTGCTTTCTGTAGACACGGCTTTACTGACTCCCTCATGAAAGGCGACCACGAAAGTCATTTACTGCGAAGTACAAATCGTATCATCCTGTATGCACTTGAAATATTGATTAAACCTGCATTGTTGTGTGGAGAAGGATCGATAAGAAGGAATGCACTTTGTTGAAGTATGGTACGAAGAAGTTCTGCATTTATTTTTAATCTAATTATCGTTAGACGTTTGGAAATAATTGAGATATTAATTGCAATCGTACTTTTTATAAGAATTTTGAGCATGTTTTAAAATTATCTAGCCTTGACAATGCTTTTTATTAAAATATATGCTTCCTGTTTAGAAGAACATGCACCTGCAATTTTTCCATTAAATAATAAAGGAAAGGACATTTCTTTTCATATGTTTTACAAGCTAAACTTACTTTCCAGGAAAGAAACTTCAACCATTATTATCTCATTATTTATGAATATTTGGCCTACATCGATATAAGACTTTGTTATAGATGAAAATATAGTATTCAAAAAGTATTATATAAATATGAGCCAAAAGCTCATAGATAATGAGGTAATATGGATTGAAGTTTCTTTCCTGGCGAGTAATTTTAGTCTCACATGATATTTTCTCCATTTCAGAGTAAAAAGTTACCCAGAATAAATGGCGATAAGCAGCAATACTTCATATAAGTAATTACTAGATTAACATTTCTTTATACACTTCATTTATATATTTCTCAATTTTTCTCGCTCTACCACGCGAATCTGCAGGGTAAAAGTGGGATAGATTGATAGTGGGAAGAGGGAAGAAAAGTTTAAATAAAAAATATTGACTTGTATTTTTACCATAAAAAAGGTTATTCTAAACTTTTTGAATATCTTCGCTGCATTTGGAGATAAACGAGTTCAAAGTTAAACAGAAATTAAGGCATTTATTTACTACCCTAGAAACAATGATCAGTCCATCAACATTTCGAAAATGCACATCCTTAAGAAAACGAGAAATAAATGTCAGTCGCTTGAAAAGTTCAAAACCGACATTGCGCGCCAGACGTGAAAAGCGCCTCGTTGGGGTGTCGTTATTGAAGCGAGAAAAGGAAGCGTCGCCGCGCTTCAGACGCGAATAGTAATGCTCGACACAGCAATTAGGCGGCGCGATCGTTTGGTATTAAAGGAAGCCAGGCATCGCGTTGCATATCAGCAAGAGCGAGTCGCGCGAGGCAAACTAATGGCTCTCTCATTTACCACTGTTACCTGCCTCGTACTAGAGTATAGCGGGGTTATTGCAATCATGTAGCATATCACCGAAGGCGCAGCCGCCATTGTAAGGCGCCTTTTAACACGTGGGTAAAGGATGTTTAAAGCGGTGCACGCGTATAACGAAGTCGCGATACAGAGGACGACCTTCCCCTGAACTACCATTATTAAAAACACGCGCGGCCTTTCTTAGTCGTGCGAAATTATTTATGGAAACGTCTAGCCGATGCGACGGGTTCGCTGAGAAAAATGGAGGCTAATGTACATTTACTCTTCGATAACATGTCGAGTCATTATTCCACACCGGCTGGAAGAATAATTACTCTTCGTTTCACTTTCATAGTAGATTGGATCTGCCTTATAATGTCCTTCTAGGAACGAACCTTTTTTTTGCAATGACTTTTAATAATCTGGACTGCTTTTTATAGGATAATTATACCATGTCCCTCGAGAAGATACTTCAATTTTTCTCTATATTTGCTCTGCGTTTTATTTGCGTGCAATATTTCTTTCTTCTCGTTGTCAAAATTAATAAATTAAACCGTTTTCTGCTCATTTTAAAAGTTCTTACTCAGCCGTTCAGGAACTGGCAGGCGCGGTAGTAGTGACGATCAGTTGCATTCGGACTGTCGAACCGATAGCCTCTTACACTACTAACAGGCTAGAGTAGTGGCGGCCGGTTGCGGTCAGACCGCGTTCGACCGCCAACGTAGTGCTACCACTAACCGACTGCAGTAGTGACGGCTGGTTGCGGTCAGACCGCAGTAAATCGCTATTGTCCTTGCTCGTCACAGTAAGATAATTGGGTCATTCAGTGCCAAATCTATCACTTTTTGGAGTAAATTTTCAATTTCCGTCAAATTTGGATATATTGTTGTCAATCACATTGCAAATACGTATACCAGACGGTTTTTGAAAATATTGAAAGATATAAAAGTTATAACACTCTTGGAAGTTTTAACACCGATTTATTTTAAAAAATCATAGCACTCTAAGAGTAAAAATCGCAGTTTAATGAAATTTTGCACACTAACGCGGATAAGTTTTAACTTTATACAAAAAATAAGAAACGTGCACAAATTAATGATTTCTCTTTTTTTTAACAAATATTCAAATCCCTTTTTTCGCCATTTTTTTAAATCTGAAAAAACTAGCATGTAACCACACTCATGTACTTTCTGGCCATCCATTTAGAAACATGGTCACTTTATAAACAAACTTGTAATTATTGTAAGAGTAGCGCAGTGTTACTTCGGCAGTTCTATGGTTGTCGCTTTCCCTGTGCCGTAGCTGCATTTAAAAAATGTCATCTTACAGTTTAAATAACGCCGAAAATGAAAAATGAAAAAATACGAAATAAATAATTCTATCCAAATTTTTCGAATCTGCAATAAAAAAATTAGTGAGGAAACCAATTGATGATATATGAGCTACATTTTTTTCTCGAAATCAATGTAGGAATGCTCCATAATATATATTTAAATAATATTGAATAACAATATGTTCTGATAAAAATCAAATAGATGGTACATAAATTAGACTGAGGCTCGAGATATTCGTAGTTAAAGGGGATATCATCGTAGTCGGTTTCGTTCCAAGCCATACGTATGCACACTTCTATTTTTCTTCAGTGCATATACCAACCGTTGCACGTGGGTGTGTAAGAGAAACCCTTTAGCCGATTACCGTAAGCCTCTTTACGTGCGAGCAGGATTAGCGCAATTGAGCATAAATAAAAAAGATCAGTTAACTATTATTTCTCGATTATCCGCAATGCGGTGCAGTGCAAGCTGCATCGAGAGCAGAGAACGTATATATGGAACACAAGGATTTTTACATATTTTCCCGATGCAAATTAATAAAACGAAGAACTGTTCACACTTCTTTCGACTTGATGACTAAAAAATATTTTAAAAATATCAGTTATCTTTTTTTACTTTCTTCGACCAATACTGTGACTACATAAAATTACAAAAATTATTTTAAAAGTCGATAAAAGTTTTTTTTCGAATTCTTGCTCAATTGTTCTGTAAAAAAACCTGATCATTTCGAGACTGCTCCAATTATCCAGCAATGATAATAATCCAAGCAGAGAATGGAGGCCCAAAGGAACCAAATCTCAGCAGGAACCAAAACGAAATGTGCTTTCATCAAGGACTCTACATCATCGCCCACGCCGAAGGATGCAGCGAAGCGATTAAATTGAATCCGTATATATACGACGAGGAAAATAAATCTCTCTAATATCTCTGGCCCGCCGCCCGCACGGTCCTAACCCAAGTTCAAATGACCTTAAAGCCGACCACGTTACACGTAGCACGATTTCCCGGAAAGCTCGATGCAGTTTCATATCCGACCTTGGATCGTCCAGTTGATTATTATTCGCGCACGACAGAGCGTAATACGGTGGCGTGTCCTCGATGCACTCCTTGTTCCCGTGAGACAATGCTTTCGAGCATCTTCCGTATTATGCGCACGGATTTCATGCGCATTTTTTATGCGCTGGGCTCATTGCTAATCATTGAATTAAAATGTTATTTCGAGAAGATTCCAGAGTAATAATTTGTTTACTTCGAATGTCTAACTTTATTTTAAGATACTGTTCATTACTGGAGAATGGAACACGTTTTTTAAATGGGTTTCTTTCACTTTGACATTTAATATTTAATTGCAAAATGAAAGGTATCTTCTGTCACTTCCTTTCCTGTTTATTACTTATAAAAGCCTTTAGCTTTAACTCGTCGGATAAAAGAGTCTTTATGAACATTTCTCATGCCCTTCACTCGTTACAGCATATCTATATGCTTACGACTGACTATCTAATCCTGAGATCCATCTGATCCTTCATAAAAATTACTTCTGGCATGTAATTCAGCACCCTTATCTACCATTTAATATAGCTATATGTATATATTTTCTCAACAGCAATATGGTGATCTGTCTTATTTTTTCCAACTGTTTAACAGAGTTTCACAGACGCAATCTATACGAATAAAATGTTTTTAAATCGCGCGAGGCTTTCTTCGATCGTACAATGCACCTTCTTCATTGAACGGAGGGTTCTAAAGGAAATTGATGTCTGTATATGTAATACATATTCCGTAGCTCCTCTGCTGTATACAGGGTATCCCAGAAAATGCACGCCGGCGTAGCGGGTTGCATATCGGTAGACGCACCCGATCCAAGATGGTTCCCTAAAATTCGGTGGTAATACCGACAGCCCAGACACGAACCGAATAGACGTTCCAGTCCGAAAGACATCGGTCATCTCAATAGTGGTGAATGTGACAGAATTTGATAATCGTTTGGCGTGTATTTTCTGGGACACCCTGTACGTACATACCCCAAGTTCTCCAATCTCCTTCATAACCCTCGCAGCAATGAAAAAAACTGCATCATATGCGGTACGATCGAAGAAAGACACTTAGCGAGAAACTTTTATTTCTACAAATCGCATCAGTGGATCTTCATCTGACAGATTTGGAGAGTAGAATGAATTACCACGATGCCACCGGAAAAGTTTCCTCCGATTGAAATATCGTTTTGCAAACTTCAAGTTCGATTGATTAAATTAAATTAAAGAGCATGACCGATCGTTGCACCGTGCATTCTGTTCGTTTCAGACAAACATCAGCCTCACTTTCGATGGGCCGCGTCATTACACGACAACGTCGACGACAGCGGCTCCTCCCAAGGCTCCGATCGCGTTCCCCGGTGCGATCAAAATCTCCAGAGGATCCTCGCAGTTTACCCGCGTGGTGCAACCCTTCCCGAAGCCCACTCCCGACACGAGGTTCAGCCTCCACGGATCGAAGGCCTTGGAAATAACGCGGGAGGACGGTATCGTCTACGTGTCGAATACCACCCTCCTCGAGTCGTCCGGACCCACGATTCCGTGAGTTGCATCAGGGCGAGTGGCACGAACGAACGATCGCCACGCGAAACTTGACGGCAAATTACATTTGACCGCGCGATGCGGATGTTTACGATCTGGATCGTCACGAAACTGCCGGGAGGGGCGACCAGCGACGTGTTTTACACCAGAGTGCAATAAAGCCGAGAGTGTCGGCTTTAATGCGCTCTGCAGTTTCGCTGCAACTAACGCAAAGAGACGTATATCGTCGGCTAAATGTGTTAACCTGCTAACTCCATATCTTACGATTTTAAGATGTTTTGATACTCGGCAACTTCATGGCTAAACTAGACTAAATAATTTACATACATTTTATTTAAAAAAAGGTTAGACAAATACTGACAACTATTGTGTTAAAATCCGTTGTTATATAAGAACTTTTGTATTGATCAAGACAGTTTTGTTCTCGCTCCTGAAAATCTGACTGCATGTGAGTTAGCAGGTTAACATATTTAGCCGACGATATCTAAAATATTGCGAACTTTATGGGTCGAAAGTTGCTTTTTCGACTAAATCATCCCCTCATTTTCGCTGCAGAGTCAAGATAGAGTGGCGTGGACCACGTCGCAACGTGTCTTTCGTTTCCCTCGTGATAACAGTGGTGGATGCACCGCGGTCAGGCGTCGATCAGTGCAACCACTCCTGCGCCAATGCCGCCAAGTCTCGTCAATGCGAGGCGAGCTGCGGAGTGGGTAGTGGAGTGTTTCAGTGAGTGATAATACAATTTCTACTTCTCTCAATCAATTCGGTCTTTAAATAAAAAAAAATATTCATCTTTTTATATTCAATTTGTAATCTGCATACATATTCAATATCCCACACGAAAAATAAAATATCCGAAAAAGTAATTATTCGCAAAGTTATAAATGCGTTTCTTTCTCCGACATCGTGACGTCATCGAAATGCCAGAGAAACGCACTTATGCTAAGCAACGAATGTGAGAGAGATAGACTCACAGCACGATGACGTAGCTGCATTTTAAAATGTCGTTTTCCAGTTCAGATAAGGCCAAAATTAAAGAATGAAATAACACGGGGTAAATAATTTTACCCACATTTTTTACGAATCTACGATAAAATAAAATTGCTTACAAGCCGAATTGCCTCTCCTTCGAATGTTACATCCGAATTCCTACGTCGTTTGACTGTCAACAGAGGCGACAAGTTCGTAGACAAGTGCGCTTGGAGGGACAACGCCCGTAAGACGATGACGCAGTACTACGGAACCTGCTCGCCCACCCTGACTTATTGTCCAAATTTCGAGTGCGACGCTTTGGAAAGATTGGATCACAGGATATGTCCCCAGGATTGCATCGTCGAGGGTGAGTGATTCGAAGTCGACGAAGTGGTTTCAATCGACTTGATGGTTTCGTTTGCGACGGACAGTAAAATCCATTGAATCGTCGTTGCAGCGGAGGGTCACTTCGTCAAAATAAACGCCGAAGGACGAGGCATACGTGAAGGCATGGATGTGTGCTCCTGCAACGACGACATGCAGTGCTTCTGCGGACCTGGTGCTTATCAACCGACTGGTAGCCACAAGGGTGGCGGTAAGGAGGGTGACAAAGGGAAGAAGGATCGCGACAAGGACTCTCTCGCTCTTCCGGGAGCTCGTAAAGGTCCGTTTGAAAGTTTATTCAATGTAGTAAAATGATAAATATTATTCTTCAATTACTTCCAATCCGAAGTAGATGACACTTTTTTATTTTCAATGAAAACACACTGCTGTTTTTTTCATAAAAACAGCCTCCTGAAATTATTACAAGCAAAACTACGCACGCAAAAAAAAGCAGCAATTTTTACAGTTTCATCGAGTAGCGCTGAGATTGGAGCTGATTTTTTAAGAATTTGTACATTTCTTTTTACAAGTTTATAACTGTACAAATACTAGTTTAACCGGATATAATATCTATTTCCATAGGAATTTCTACCGGTTCCTCAGGAAAAACACCTAATTACTATATAATTCTGTAGTTTTCTGGACGGAATCCTAGTTTATGCTATAGTAAAATTATATTTCGTGCGGCTCCTTTTTCTCCGTGCGTTATTGTTAGCTAAAAAAACAATTTATTTTCAACAGTTCAATTTCCTAAGGGATATCTTGCACGCGATGATTCTTAAATTTCAGCAGCATCAAGTGGCCCATGTGGACCAACGTGTTTAATCGGCATCGTAGGAGCCAGTCTCTTCGTCTTGGTGGTCATCATTGGAACATTTGGTGTATGGAGATTCAGGTAAGCTTTTCCATTATTAACCCTTCGAATGCACACAGGTGTGAATTCGCACCAGCGCATTTTTCATAGCCGTATAAAATTGATTTTAAAACCGATTCTATCGAACTGCCTCCCTGGGGAAAAAAGTAGGGACCCCCTTTTACACCGAGAAAATAGTTTATTTGTACTTAACAAATATTTGTTTGAAAATATGGCAAAATAAACATTTCATTGAATTAAGTAAATATTCGTTAACTATTATGATATTTATTTGGTACAATTTGACCCTTTGAAATACATATTTTAATAGTTAACATATATTTTCTTTTCCTAACGAAATATTTATTTCGTCGTATTTAAAATCGTCATATTTATTGGCTATTAATAAACTGTTCTCTTGGTGTACGATTCCCATACATAAAAGTCGTCATTGATGCATCGACCTTTCCAGTAGAATAAAAACGAACTTTAAATCGGCGCGAATTCGTCGGATTGAAAAATAGGCCATTATAATATTTCAAAAACCAATACGTGCGTCTTGAAGTACTATCTTTTCAATTCAAAATGTCTTTTTGTTTTTTAATTTCCAATAATTACCAACGAAATGATGACAATTTGAAAAGTGTCTTTTTTCAGTATATTAGAATGAAGGGTTTTATTCTAATGTATTTTTCACTCGCCTAAAGATATTTTTTAATATTTCTCAAGGTAAGCCATAAAATTAGTGACCTTCCTTTCCTTCATATTAAAAAAAATGGCTCTACTTTATTCTAAGCGAAGTTATGAGTCAACAAAGTAGCGCGGTACGAATTTGCATCTGAGTGCATGTTGAACGTCTTAAAGAACGTGTGCACTCGATGGGTTAATAGTTTATCGTTTAAATGTTTCTTACTAATTAGACTTCAAATTCCGTCAAATAAATTAGAATTAGACATCGATGCGATAAAAACGACGAACAAACGGATTCCGATGGAATTCTCACTCAAGCGAACCGATGAGAATTTAATTCCGATATCTTCAATTCGATTTACGTCTCCATTAAAGTGATATCAACCGAAATCCAATACGTAGAAACGATAAGCTGTGCTCCAACGGTGCGATTAATGAGTTTCGGAGCTCCGGTAGAAGTCGTAATTTTTGTTGAACGCGAAGACATTTCTCAATGCAAGGAGGTGCTATCGCACGCGGTATAGTTGCGTCAGAAACGCTGAACGCGACCCAGGTGTCGCAACCCCTGAAGTTGGTAGCCGAGAGATAAGCTCGAGGGGGTGGGCAGGCACTCGCGATAAACCGGGAAAATAATTCGACGCAGAAATAGAGAAATGCGCCGGAGTTTATAAGAGCGATACGGGACTTCCGAAAGCGCAATAAATGACTCGATTATCTTGCGAAGTGGAGATGCGTTTTGTGGAAATTTTCTGACCTTCAACTTCTATCGTATTTTTGAAAGGTACGAGAAAGCGAGTAAAATCGTTCGGAGGAAAGTTTTAAGTCTTATTCTTTCGTTCGAAAGGATAACGATCACTCGTCTCGTACCTTATTCGTCCCCTTCGAAATTTATCGCGATCGGTACCACACCCGAGAGTTTCGGCAAAGGTAATCAATTTCTAGCCGTGAAAGGAAGAGAGAAAAACTTGCACGAATTCTTTCGGTTTCTCTTTTTTAGAACCCCACCAATTTTACCGGTTCTATAGCCGATGTATTTAATTCCACGTCGATAACCGTAACTCTCGTAACGGCAAGGGTGTTCTTCAGAGCCATAAAACCACTGGTAACACCATTCTAAATAATTGCATATCATTAAAGAAATGAAATGGTGTGAACTATTATCAAATACTGCGCTTTGCAATACGAGTACAACATTTCATTTGACTCCAAACCAGATGAACCGCGTTACAGTGAATTCCTCGCATCGCATTCCACACAACATCGCATATTGCAGCAATTTTGCTACAGTGTTATAATATTGCAGAACGTTGCAGAAAGATTGTGGAAACATTGCAATATTTTATTGCAGATGCAACGTTGCCGAAAGATTGTAGCAATATTGCAATGATGTGTCATTGCAAATATTCTTCGATGCAAATATGTATGTATTCAAGTACCTATCGTTCTTCAGTTAAGGAAACAGTTTCTTGACATATTAATTTTGACTTGAACTAAAAATATATAGGTTGATAAAAAAATAAATTCTTGGTTGAAAAATAATTAATTTAACGAACAATTAATTCTCTCGGTATATCACGGAGTTCAATTTTACTGAAAATTTCAATATTATGGACGGTTCTTATAGAATAAAATAACTAAGATTAACAAGAAGCGTTGATAACTGAAATGGAAAAGAGAGCTTCTAAATTGAAAGAGAGGTTGACGGGTTCAAGTCACGCCGCTCTGGATTCTCTGTTTTTTGTTAACATTGCAGCAATATTGAGAAACTAATGTTAATGCACTAATATTATGTAGTGCTCTAAAACAAACTTTCAATAACAGTTCCATAGTATAGAATATAAATATTACAAATCAATGCAAATTGGCGGAAATTTTAATATTGCTGCAAGATTTCTGCAACGTTGAAGCAACAATATGCAATGAAATTGCAATATTGCGAAGCTTGCAGAGCTACATATATATTGCTGCAATCTTATAGCAATGTGCGATGCTGTGTGGGGACTGGTTGCAGTAATTCAGGCGTATCGGTATCCCTTGAAAACAGAGAATACAAAACTGAGTGTGTGTTCACAGTCGAATGAATTTCTCATCAATCCCACAACTCTAACGATAACTTCACGAACTTAGCGATAATTCGGTATTCTTATCATTTTTTTAGCGCATATTCGAGAAATTTGGACAAAAATAATGATTTACCTCGTATTTTTTCATTTTCCATTTTTGGCCTTATTAAATCTGGAAAACGATCCTTAACCCTGCGTGGTTATACGCCCGTACAGTTCCACGATGGTCACACATGAATCAAATGGACCCAGCCGATTTTTAACTAATAGCCACATGCACAACATCCGTCCAATTTATACCGATAAACTATGAAACATTCTTCGAATATTGTAGAATATCAAATAACCGTGTATACGTAAAAAATGAAATATTGACATTTGAAAACGATCGTGAATATGTAGATGTGCGAAAAAATAAACTGCTTGGCTAAAAGTGTCGTAACTTCTTTATTTTTACAGCTTTCTTAAAGTCAACGGATGATTCTCATAATATGATGTGATACTTTGAATCAGTAAATATAGTTGTATAGTTCACGTTTCAAAAATAATTTTTTCCAAAGTCCACAGAATGTTCGTAGTACGAGTTTTAAGAATAAGCTAATTATTCCGAGATCTGACGAGAGTCTAGTTATGATTGTAAAAAAAAATAAGTACAGTTAGCTTCAAAATTGAAGTCTGGGTCAAGTGGACCCGCGATGACCACAGAGAGTTAAAAATGCGGCTGCGTCATCATCTTGTAACGCTATCTCTTGCGCTCGTTGCTTGGCATAAGTACGTCTCTTAGATTTTTCCATGACATCACAATCTTGTACACAGAAACGCGCTTATAACTTTACGAATAATTATTTTTTCAGATATTCACTTTTTTCATGAGATATCGAATATATATTATACACGTTATAAATTGAATTGAAAGCAATGAATATTTTTGTTACGCAAATACCGAATTATCAACGCGTCGACCTATACTCAGCGTTGCTCAGTAATAGTTTCCTCGATAACTCAACGGCTGCACGGTGCACCGCCGCCGAGACGTTGCATCGACGCGACGTTCCGCGCGAGGCGACTCGAATTTCACACGCGTCCCTTCCGCGTCCTGCAAGATCCCGCGGCGCCTAATCGATATTTTATATCGCGCGCGGCAGGACCTACCCCAACTCTTGAAGCCGTGCACGCATTCGCCGAGAGATCCTTATCGATGACATGCGACTTCATCGACCGCGCACTCGAGGAGACGAGTGGGCGTAAAACGATGAAACGCACCTACCTACGCTCGTGAACGAACGGCGACTTCGTCGTGGCGATCGTAAACGCGCGTCTGGCAGGGTTTATGCTACTCGCAGGGGAGGGTAGCCGAGAAGAGTTTCGCGACGAAGGAAAAGGACGGGGATGGAATTGCTAAAGTTTTTTACGCGCTGCGAAACCGGAAAACTATACGCGTGGGCGTGAAGGCGTTTCCTAGAGAACGTAGAAGATTAGAAATGCTTCGAAAAGTTGCAAAGAGCAAGGCGTTCTCGGTGCGGAGAGGCCGCAATTTATTGTTTCCTTCGAGTCGTTTATTGAGATTAATTTATAATACATATATCGTGTGAACCTTAGCATAACGTCTGTGTTACATTAACGATTGTACGATTGAAGGGGCAACAGTTAGAAAGTACGTTTTGGTTCGCTCTTCGTTTTTGTTTTGTAAAACTGTTGTAATTATAGGTATTGCCCCTTAAGTCCTCATTCCTAAATAAAGAACATTTCACTTATAAACCATGGTTTTTCCCATAAAGGAGACCTTCGAATTGTTACACGTGGTCTTACATTTTAGAAATATTTCCTTTCTAGGGGAGAAACCATGGTTTGTAAGTGGAATATTCTTTATTTCGAATTGAACAGGCCCTTTAACCCTCATAGGTACTTTCCTTACGAATAATTACATATGAGCTCCTTATGGGTAATATTTCACCAAATCGTACCCTACACCAACTCAATGACTAATTATTACCTGAAATTTCAATTTATTTCATTATCTCGTATTATATAACAGTTTATACGTTTTATTCGATTTTTAAAGTAATAATAGTTTCAACAGGTAGCGCAAATTAAACAGCAACCCTATGCTCACCACACAAACACTTTTGGCACTTCACACATGCCGAATAAGCCTTATGACCTTTATCAACGCATAATTGAAAACGAGCACCACTCGATACTCTTTCCTTTTACTGACTTCAATGAACCTAAATGTCCAGCAACATCATCAACAGCAAATTAATTTATTCGTGTATTACTATCTATCTTCTATCAAGTATTCATTTTTTCTTACCATGCGAACACCCACATACAGCTAATATTTCGTCTTATACCAATTTTATGAAATCACTAGCAGCCCGTCCCGGCTTCGCACGGGTAGATTGTGGATTGATTTTGTCCGTCCACCATTGTTTAAATACATTTTTAATACAAAACTTTTAGTATTTTTCCCGGGCTACGCAATGGTCATATTGGATTTGACCTTGACCATGACCTTCAAGGTTATATCGAGGTCAAATTAATTTTTCTTCACGTTCAAATGTGTCTTTGACCATTTTTTTCATGTTACCTTTATTGTCAGCGGAGGTCAAATTTAGGTCAAGTATAGTTCGACTTTTTGAACACCCTGTATAAGATTTACTAACTCAGAAACCTTCGCGGATATGCGTCCAACTGTTCCCCAAATTTTCATCGCAATCGGATGAACGGTTTAGGAAGGCATAATAATCATCCGTACCGGTACTTTTTGAACACCCTGTATAAGATTTACTAACTCAGAAATCTTCGCGGGCATGCGTCCAACCATTTCCCAACATTTCATCGCAATCGGATGAACGGTTTAGGAAGGCATAATAATCATCAGTACCGGTACTTTTTGAACACCTTTTATAAGATTTACTAACTCAGAAACCTTCGCGGGCATGCGTCCAACCATTCCCCAAAGTTTCATCGCAATCGGATGAACGGTTTAGGAAGGCAAATAATCATCCGTACCTGTACTTTTTGAACACCCTGTATAAGATTTACTAACTCAAACCTTCGCGGATATGCGTCCAACTGTTCCCCAAATTTTCATCGCAATCGGATGAACGGTTTAGGAAGGCATAATAATCATCCGTACCGGTACTTTTTGAACAACCTGTATAAGATTTACTAACTCAAAAACCTTTGCGGGCATGCGTCCAACCATTCCCCAACTTTTCATCGCAATCGGATGAACGGTTTAGGAAGGCATAATAATCATCAGTACCAGTACTTTTTGAACACCTTTTATAAGATTTACTAACTCAGAAACCTTCGCGGACATGCGTCCAACTATTCCCCAACTTTTCATCGCAATCGGATGAACGGTTTAGGAAGGCATTATAATCATCAGTACCGGTACTTTTTGAACACCTTTTATAAGATTTACTAACAATAAGAAACCTTCGCGGGCATGCGTCCAACCATTCCCCAAAGTTTCATCGCAATCGGATGAACGGTTTAGGAAGGCATTTGATATTACCTTAAAGGTCACGGTCAAGGTCAAATCCAATACGACCACTGGGTAGCCAAGGGAAAATCCTTAAAGTTTTGTATTAAACATTTTTCTCTAAAATGTTTTCCCGCTGAGATAATCGGCCGTACCGGGACTTTTTGAACACCCTGTATAAGATTTACTAACTCAGGAACCATCGCAGGCATGCGTCCAACCATTTCCCAAAATTTCATCGCAATCGGATGAACGGTTTAGGAAGGCATACGAGACAGACAGACAGACAAACATTCATTTTTATATATATAGATTGTATAGTCTCTTAGTCTCACTGTTCAGATATCCCGTGGTCTCTTAAACGACAATTGTGTTGCTATATCGAGAATGGAGACCAAAAAAAAAGTACCTACCTCTGGTTTTTTGAATTTATATTATATATCGCGATTTTACGTCAATAAGCATCAGCGGCTTTAATTACAAAGATATATGCAAACAAACATATGACAACTCAGATTAATAACGTATATGGGTAAAAATATCACCCAAAAATCCTTCGTGTGTAACGTGTTAATTTATTTCATGCATTTTATGTAATGTAGGCTACCAAAATTGAAGACACTGGTGCAAAAAGGAGGCAGCCCCATTTTGCCCCTTAATCTCTGTTTAAATTTGAAGGCACTTATCTTAAAACTCAGTGGAGGTATATAAAAAATGTATAGCAGCTTTTTTGTAGTAAAAATATAGGTGAAAATGTTTTATTATATTTTAACTTTTTTTCATATCTACAACAGATTTCATGATCATTTTGCCCCAAATGAAGCTGCCTCCTTTTTGCACCAGTGGTGTCTTCAATTGTATTTTTTTGCCGTAAGATAACGCTTTGAATAAATACATTGAAAGTCGATTCTATAGTTTGTGAATTGGGCATAAGAGAACTGTTCGAAATTGAAAATGGGTGACATATCACCCAAAGAGAGTATGAGAGTTAAGCTCTTACTGATTTGAAATTACATTCATTCTAGTACGTCATTGACATTCATCGCGTAGCACAAATCGTCCAGATATTACATTGCCGAATATCGGTTCGATGCAGGCAACGTCGAATTGGCATCTGCAGCTGTTGCATCGCGTGTTTCAGAATGGCAACGAAGGAGTCCCGTCGAGAGTGCAAACACCGAAGGGAGGGAGGCTCCAACGGTTTGGGCATATTGCCTTCCGATTACGTGGATCGAGGAGACGGGCTTCTCATAGGCCTCGATTCTCTCACGACGGTGAACCGTACTTTGCTCGTGCCGAAAACGTGTCCGGTAAGCAAAAATCTTTATTAGATCTTATCTCGGTTAGATATATTACATAGGACGATTTGCTGTATTTCTTTGCAGCCTCTGCATCCTGAATACACATCCGCATCTTCCATTCTATATAGAAGAAAGTGGATTGAAACGGAAGAGATGCGTGGCCCCTACGAACCATTGCCTGTCATGACAATTGGGGGCCACCTCGGCGTTCTGTTTCAACCCACTTCCACAGACACAGATATAACTTTGCATGTGAACTAAATAATCTAGAGTACATAATTGCAAGATTCTCGACGTTATTTCAAACGAGTGATGCAAGTGGCGAGGATGCGCGTGGGCACATGCGCTGCAGTTTACACGAGATAATCCGTGTTAAGCATGCGCGCGCTGCACTTGCTCGCCACGAAGTGGTACACATATAGTCGCTCTCGCGTTACGACGTAATCCTTATTTTCCCAGAAAGAGAGAGAGAGAGAGAGAGTGTGGCGTGTTACCGCCCAAATCCCTGTTTATCCCGTAATCCATATACCGTGAGCCTAGACTGCACTTTGGTCCGACGGGTCGGTCCGAATATAAAGTGAACCACTTTTGAAAATTGAGAAAGAGATTCAAAGAAATAATTTTAATTAAAAGAGAACTTTTTTAGTACGATTCGTAATCATTCTTTTTACTATAATATAAAATTTTTATAATACTAACCGGAAGTTATTTATTTGCCTCTTATCATTCGACTGCTTCCATAATTTTTTCTCAATTTTAGAAAAAAGTAATTTCATTTTCACACATACTACAGAATCGACCTGCTCCCCATTCCACTCGAATTTATTGCTCTGTGACGAAGGTTCGTTATCTTTCCTTCAGAGATCAATTTTTTTTATTGATACGAACCCGGCAACCTAATTCTCACCCCTTTTACGTATCTCTATTCCACATATCCATAGACGTATATACGTCGATAAGTAAACATATCCCATTGACGTGCAGACATTTATTAGCTCAACCTACGCGTCCCGCCGCACGTCAGAGTCCTGATGTCGTTCGTTGGAAATGTATAGGGTGGAGCTTAGCGCGTGATACGTATGGAAAACGTCTAAGGGAAGGGTAGCTTCGTACAATCGCTATAAGAGCATTTACTTTGCCAATACTGACGAGACCCTCGTGTTACTCCAATCTCTTTCAGCCTCCATTGCAAAGAGGAAAATTAGCACCCGCGTACCTTCGCAATAGGGAAAAGGGACATCTATTATTGTAACGCTGAACAACGTTAATAAATATTTTAAAAAAGCTCTTTACCGCGAAATATTTTTTTTCACCTAGAACGCGTTGGCATACTTGATTGAATTTTTTTTTTTTTTAAGTATCCCTTCTCTTCTCAACCTATCTCGAGCTAACATGTGGACCCTGTATATAGGTTTTACTATATCACTCTACGGCAAAACCAGAGCGGGGCGTCATCCCTCGTCACCATTTCTCTTTGCGGCCATTAAATGTCAATCGTCAAAGAGATATTCAGGCCAGTCGCGCTTCCCTTTTGCCTTTGTTTATTATACATCGACTGCTGGAAACGAAGACGCGCCATCCGTCATCGAGCTTTATCGAATCGACGGCTCATTCACCGAGAGCTCGACATCCCCGTTCGTCACACGATCGACGGATAGAGGGGTACATTCGCTTCGTTACTTTCATGAAAGCTCCGTGAGTGGGACGAGGAATTACCAGCCAATGAGCTTTCGTGTAACGAGCGTATATCGGGTGTATATAGTGATACGACACATCGAGGCTTCTCCCTCAGACGTGAATTTACAGCGAGAAATTGCACTGTATATTGCCCGCGTTCAGAATCCTGCCTCGGGACATACGAGGACGTCGTACGTCGTTTCCAACTCGCGAAATAATTATAGATGTTTCACAGTGGCAATATTTGCTGAAACGGTTTGCACTCTGCGGAGTGCAGTACAGCTATACCGGCGGTTTTAGGGCGGTTTTATTATTCGTGTAACGAGGGATTCGCCCGTGTATGAAGAACGGAGAGCCTGCAATTTGTTTGTACTCTGGCTATCGTCTAGTGATATCTCTGCATGGCTTCCCCCGACGAGGATCTAATAATAAAATCGAGAAAATGTCTAGGGGTTTAAATTGATATTTTATATACCTGCAAACCATTGCATGACTTACTCGTCAGTGTAGCTGGTTTCGTATCGGTAGGCAAGTCTTGTCCACTGTGGTTTTCTGTAATTCGGTTTTAACATTAAAAAAATATTCTTATTTTTATATTTAATACGTTCACTGTGCCATCTCGGTCTAGTAGACCGAGAATTTGACATTTGCACATAACTTAGTAAAGTATTTTTGCACATAATTTAGTAAAGAGAGAATAGGAATTTTGAACAAATTCTTACGTGAGCCGTTACTACACTTATAAACTACTTATCTGTCTGCGACTGTCGGCAGTCAACGTGTTAACCCGTTCGCTGCGGATGATCTTCCTTCTGTGCGGAAGGGATATTTTGTTAAGGCATTTAAATATTGGGGATAACGTCTTATGGAGTCATCCGCACATAGTGGGAGAGTACGTAGACGCCATTAGGCGTCATCCGCAGCGAAAGTGTTCATTGTAAGGCATACGCCAGAAATAAAACAATACAATTGTAAAGCGTGGGGCGTATACGCCCCACGCGGCGTGAACGGAAAGTCTTCAAAAAAAAACGGTCTGGCAGGGAACGTGTTAATTTGTAATCCGTATACATATTCAATAACATACGAAAAAGAAACGGTTCGAAGAAATCATTGTTTACAAAGTTGTAAGTGCGTTTCTTCTTAATAGATTGTTGTAACATCATCGGCAAGACAGAGAGACGCACTTATGTCAAGCAACGAGTGCGAGGAAAATAATCTTACTAGATTATCGATACCTTACTTTGAAAACCTCGTAAGTGCAATTTTTGACAAAAATGCCATTTATAGCTTACTGCGTTATAAGGTTTAAAATCTGAACACAGTAATCTATAAATGGCATTTCTGTCAAAAATTGCACTTACGAGGTTTTCAAAGCAAGGTATCGTTATAATGTAGCTACTTTTTTAAACATCGTTTTCCAGTTTAAATAAGGCGGAAAATGGAAGATGGAAAAATACAGCGTAAATAATTTTGTCTACAATTTTCGAATCTGCCGTAAAAAAAATTAATGTTAAAACCGAATTTCACAGTAATACCGGCAGCTAAAATTCGAACTAAATGTCATTGCTTACGTTTATTTCTTCGGTTACTCGAAAAAACGCTAACGAGTATTTTGAAAGTATATTGGAACATACGTCACTTAAACCGTTAATGCGATTCCCGACGTTTTTCGGACTAATAGTTCCATTTGATTCGGATCTTGGCTATCGGTATTACCACAAAATCACAGGAAACCCTTAGCGCAAGGGGTGCGCCTATCGATATGGAGCCCAGCTGCGGTAGCGTGCAAGTTTTGAAACAGTTTGTACATCATTTTGTCATCACGATTTCTCTTAGCTCGAATGTTTATCATCTTCTTTGAGAGTTCTATCGTCCTTTCTCCAGCTCTAGAGAGCTTTCATCTTTCACTCGTATATCTTTTTCGTTTCCGCGAGGAATTGCTTTTTAATTGTTTGCACTTGAACAAAGTTCAGAATATTTCTTCTCTGAATATTTTCCTCCGAAATACCCAACAGTACTTTTAACGTCTCCAACATTTCCCTCAACTTCGCAAAATATTCGTCCTTTGACCAACGTTTTACAAGTCTTTCCCTCGTGGCTTCACATGAACTCGAGAGGAAGCTTCGAAGCGCGATATTCCGCGTGCAATAAAGTTCGTCCTACATACGTTCTCCTCCCTCTCTCTCGTCTTAATTCCTTTTTTAATCGGTTCCCCACGCTCGACTGGATAATTTAGCAATAAAGATCATCGCCGCGCTTTTATTTCGCGCCGAGCGTAAGTCCCCACACGGGCATCGATATACCACGTTCCAACGATTACGCGAATTTCTCTCGTTCCCCCCTTTCCCGCCCCTCCTTTATCCGACAAACGTGTTGATAATACCCGCGCTACCTGCCGTTTTTTCATTCCGAACGATTTGTTTCCTCGCGTGTCCGCGGATCAACGCCCGGATCGGCTCCCCCGTCGAGAGCTTTTTTCCAATTCCGCGGCGCGGAGCTTAATTCCATATAGGGCTCGCACGTCTCGTGAGGGAAATTGCGTTGTTCATTTTAGGACGGTCGGGGTAATCCGAAGGGGCCTAGATCACGAGAGACAAATCACTAGAGTGGCCTGATAACGGCCCGTGGCAAAGTCTCGACGATAAGGTTAAGGGCTCTCTGTAAGCATTATTGCGACTGGCAGTAATAACAAATAAAATTCGCGAAAAGTTCTCAGTTTATTTCTAATGATATTTTTGTAGCGAAATAATTTGGAAACCGTTTGGCATGATCTTTTACTGGTCAGAAATAAGTTTTCGTTAACCGTTATGACTGAAAATTGATTCGATTATTAAAATTGGAGCCGACAATTGTCATGACTGAGAATGCTTGAAATCGATTCAACAGGCACCACAACTTTCAGCTAGATTAGACATAGTGTCTACTTAGAAGAATGCGAGGTAATTTCCGACCAGTGGTTCGCTCCGAATTATTGATTTCAATATATTTCACTGCGATGTCTTGTTATTACAGAGCGTTATTACTCAGGATGTGGATGATGCGGAAGCGGACCGTTTTTCTGACATCTAGTGAATATTTTATTTTTGACCTTTTCGCGTGAGTGCTACATGTCACTCATAGATACCTATAATGATCAATTTTTTCTCTGATTTGGATAACAATAATATTCAGGAATGATATCGTCGTTGAAGATGCAATAGCTCGTAGCCCATAGTTTTTGCCAAAACGAGATTTGGACGTCATAAGACTTGTGATATATTATTTTGTTTACGTATATGCAAAATCTTGTAAGAGCTACAGTTTTATAATATATAAATCCGGTATTTTGCAAATAATAAACCTCGTATCCCACACACATAGTATACCGCAAGTCTTATGACGTCCAAATCTCGTTTTGGCAAAAACTGTGGGTTACGAGCTATTGCATCTTCAACGATGATATACTCATCAGCGTTACCATGCCAATGAGTTTCACTGTTCAACCGACAGCGAGATCTTTCTCAAATCTCGCGTTAGAAATTTCATCTACGGGTTTTCAAAGTCCCTAGAACTGATAGAGGGCCCTTAATGTCCACCGAGAAAGCTCGCCGTTCCTCGCTAGTTCGTAGGCAGGAGAAACAGATGAAACTCGCTACTCGCAAGGAGCGTTGCTAATATGTAGCGCCTTTTACTCGCTGTACTTCTAATGTAGTGGGCGTGTAATTCGTGCATTTGCAAATTAGCTAAGCGAGACGTAGTAAAACTTAATTGAATAACATGGATGAGAGATTTCCATAAATTAAAATTAAATGATTTTTAATGAATACAGTCAACTCTCTCGTTAAAAGGCTGCTCGTTATAAGTTCGCTTCGCTCAAGCGTCACCCCCACCACGGCGCTCGAAAAACGTTTCTATTTTACTCTCGTTATTAGTCCGGCGTCTCCTCCACGACGCGTCGACGGCGCTCTAAACGTTTATGAATGAATAGGTGTAATTGTTGAATTTTTTTCAATTAAAAAATTTAATTCTCTTACGTTTTACATATTCATCGGAGTAATATAGATACATACTTTTTTTTTCAAGAAAAAGCTAGGAAAAACACTTTTAAGTTTATTACTTTATTTGTCTCATCGCCGAAAACTTTTTTATTAGCAATATTGTAATTATTGGGTTATAATAAGTGATGTTTAATATTAACCCTTCGTTACTCACGTGGGTTTTTGAAACATAAGAGCTCACCTGGGGTGTACCCTACACCCCAGTTAAAAATTAACGTTTTCTTAATGAAAAATTGAAATTTTTTAATACTTTTTTTTTTATTTTAAAGCTTGAGATATTGCCTAATGATCTCAATATTTTAAAAAATTAATTTCGTAATTTTCTAATTGAAAATAAAACTCGAAGTCTCGGTACATGAGGTCTCGGTTTTCAGACGCTCAGATCTCCCTGCCGATTTTTATAAAAAAATAGTATAAATAATAGACTGAAGATAGTTATCATACTCTCATTTTATTAACGAAGGACAAATTAACAAATTGGAACAAGTTTTATAGAAAAATATTAAATATTAAGTTAATTACAGATTGTTAAAAATCACTTTTTAACACTTTGCAGCGTTCTGTCGGATAAACAAATCGGTTTTGTCTTGCGCTTTTGGTGTCAAATTCTTTAATGAAATGTTCTCGAAAGGTACTGAAAGTGCCAACCTCGAAAAAAAAACTCTGGGCGTGGCATGCAAAAAAAGGAGGCTGGGGTTTCGCCTACACCCCACGTGAGCAACGAAGGGTTAAAAGTCTTACAGTGTAATTACGATGGATCATGGAGGGTCTCATTTTCAGAATCTCCGTAAAGTATGCTGAATGATTCACTGATATAATTTAAATTGTTATCCTCACTCGCTGTACCATAAGTATCTATTGTTATAGTCGTTAAATTGCTCAACGGCATTTGAGGAGAGGTGCAGGTCGGTATTGCTTTCCACAGACCAGGACGAGTTTATTTAATCGTAAAAGTGTGGGTCGTATACGCCCCACGCGGCCTGAACGGAAAGTCTTCAAAAATCGGTCCGGCACGGAACGTGTTAAAATCTGCTTCCTCAAGATAGTTTTAGAACGTTTTATTTTATTTCTTAATTTGGGTCAAAGAAGGACCCCAGGGCCAAAGTAGCCTGCATTGACGGTAATATTTTTGTATTAGAACTTTTTTTTCACAGCAATCAAAATTACATAAATGATGCAATAATGTTGACCGGTAAATTTTCTAATCTCTAATTTCTCACCTGATGCGTGAACATTAAATTTGATTTACATTTGGTGGCACCTCTGCGATTCCAGGCTTGCCGCGAACGCCAAATACGAAAATTCGTAGCGGACTCTTATCCAGTGAAACGAAAGTTAGAAATCGTTTGAGGGGAGTGACGCAAGGAGTGGGAGAAGGCCATTTCTCAGAATGCGCCTCCCTACAGCCCCTGCACCGGCCTTTTAATGAGAGTTGACTGTACTGCAAATACCACACTGAGAGAAGAGTTTATTTATAGTTAATAAATGTATATTTGATTATGGCGAAAGAGAAACATTTCGTTGAAGTAAATACCTATATGTTAATTATTAGAATATCTTCTTCATTCAAACAAAAATAGAGTAATACCTAACGAATATCTGCTTGTCCCAAATAAACATTTGTTTCGCTATAATCAAGTATATGAATTTTAACTATGAATAAACTATTTTCTGAATGTGCACGATGAATATCTAGAAGATTCTAAGAAGATTTTATCCTACAGAGTTGGAAATGTTGTATTGGAATCGGTCCACCCATTTTTGTACATTAAAATCAATTGATTCTTTGTGTTAATTCTAATACTCTTTGTGTTAATGTTAACACACAAAATATTAGATTAACACGAAGAATCAATTAATTATATCAAATATAAAAATGGGTGGACCGATTCCAACAAAAAATTTCCATTTTTTAATTAAATTAAAATTGATATAGGTATGTTACTGGTTGATTCGATGAACAGTTAATGATAAAATTGGGAAATTGCGCTATGTATTTTAGCTACGGTTCTAAGCAACGGGAGACAAGCTGTACGAGGGTAGAGTGAAAAGTCCGATACTTTTCTAGTAGATGGTGGTGCGATCGCAAAGATGAGTATACGCCCCCCATTTGGCGAAAAAAAAAAGTTCTGTTCCACCCCACGACAATGCACCTGCCCATTCGTCTGCCGTAGCAACGGCGAAATTGGTCGATTTGAAGTTCGAATTGCTGTCTCATTCATCTTATTCACCGGATTTGGCTCCCTGCGACTTCTTTCTCTTCCCAGACTTGAAAAAATGGCTGGCTGGAAAGAAATTCTCATCGAACGAAAAGGTTATCGCCGCAGCAGGGGGCTACTTTACAGACTTTGGGGCGCACCACCATCTACTCGGAAAGTGTATCGAACTTTTCACTCTGCCCTCGTACGTACGAGCAACCCGATGACAGCCACTGCTAAAAGTTACGACGATAAACTGAAATTTCCACTCGGAAAGTTCTGTTATTTGTCGCTAGTCAATATAGGCATGGAATAAACGAGCAGAGCTATATACGTCACTAATAGCGTTTTCCAACCCGCTGCACACTTGCAATCAGTGAGAATTTAATTTCTGCAACTACGAACGAGCAAAACGAGATAGCATGGAATTCAATAAAATAAGTTTAACGATTTCTCTTAGATTTTCGTGCTGTCTAAAGAAAAAGTGATAAGAATGAGAACCAATAAACACTGCAGTACCGATTAAATTCTAAATAATACTTTGAAATCAATTTGATAATCAATTTAAATATCAATCAATCAATCAACCAATAAAATAGAAATAGTATTTTTAAAACGCACCGTGTCGTTTACAAATTGTGATGCTAACGATTTAGAACTTAGTTATATTATTTTAATATAGAACACTAGGATAGTAGGGTGGTTAATTGATTTTTTTTTATTAATTCAAAAAATTTGAACAAAACTATTTGCCCCGTATTTTTTCATTTTTCATTTTTGGCCTCATTTAAGTGGAAAACGATATTTTGAAATGCAGCTACGTCGTCGTGCTATAAGCCTATCTCTCTCGCACTCGTTGCTGGGCATAAGTGCGATGCTCATGGCTCTTTAATGACGTCATAACTCAATAGAGAGAAACGCACTTACAACTCTTTGCGAGTAATTATTTTTTCGAACATTTTTTTTTTCATTTGATATTGAATATGTATACAAATTACAAATTCAATTTGAAAATATGAAATTTTTTTTTTAGTTAAATACTGTGTTACAGGAATATCATGTAGATTACTAGAAAATCTAATCGCATTCTATTAAGCTTCAGTTAATTCTACCTCAGAACCGCGTTCACTTAAACAGTTTATGATTAACTGAAATAGAAATAGCGTTACCACACAGCTCACCGCGGTGTCGCTCGCAAATTTTGCCGCTCAGCAAAAAGCACGATATAAGTACCAGCACGTTTCTACGAATATCGGATCCCGAGAATTCGAACCACGTTCTATTGTACCCCAAAATTGGTCCATTTTCGGTTAACTCGCAGTTAGTAATCGAGTTAGCAATCGACCAACAACTCAGGCGTATAACTAGGTACGACGATCGCTCATTTCAGCCGGATCCAAAGTGGGAGTTCCCGCGGTCGAGGCTGACGATAGAACAAGTTTTGGGCGAGGGCGAGTTCGGCCGAGTTTTGCGCGCCAAGGCCGTCGAAATCGGGGGTTGGCAGGGGCCGACAACCGTGGCTGTGAAGACGCTGAAGGAAGGTGCCTGCGCCTCGGAGCTCGCCGACCTACTCTCGGAGTACCAGCTGCTGAAGGAGGCTCAACATCCCAACGTCATTAGACTGCTGGGAGCTTGCACCTCCCCCGGGGGACCGGTTTACCTCATTATCGAATTTGCCGAATTCGGATCGTTGAGGTGAGTCGCCGGACTGATCGACGATACGTTTTCTTCGGTCTTTGGTCGAATGCATCGAACTTGGAGTTGGATTTATTCGTATGTGCATGCATAAGAAATCTGCGACATAGACCTATATATCTGTGACTTGGTTCTAAAAGGGCCAAAGTCATACAATTGTCGTTCTTAGGCCTATGTCCACATTGGCCTTTTTAACTATAAAATAAAATATTTTTTGGATTCGAACATTGGCCCTACGCACTTTTATAGCACGGTTGTTATTGTAAGTACACATTGGCCCTTTCTACATTTAAAGGTTCTCTTGAAATACAGTTCGATTATGCACTTTGGCCCAAAATCTCGAAAAATTGACATTGGCCTGTTTTAGAACCAAACTACAGATATGTGTAGACCACTTTTGGTGTCGGATAACAATGATACCAGATGTGGTACATAACATCTAGCGACGGGTATCGATAACAAATTATCGCGTATTTCTATCGCTTTGCTGGATCTTTGTAAAATCTTGAGCAACGAGAGAAGAATTTACTTGTAGTTAATAAATATAGAGTAGAGTGAGGTTAAAAGAGCCGGAGGTAAAAAGTGCTATTTGCCAGATTTTCATAAATAAACCGTTTTTCTTATTCGTAATCAGCGTTCTCTGATCGTTGGTCAAATAGTAATTTATTTTTTAAATTAGCCGAATGGTACTTTTTACCCCGCGGCACTTTTAGTCCAACTCTACCCTATACTTAAATGTAACGAAATTAATATTTCGTTGAGACGAGAAAATGTTTTTTAATTAGAATATTTTATTAATTCTAAAAATTACCAGTAAATAATTAACGAATATCTATTTCCAACAACGAAATATTTATTTTGTTTATTAAAATATACAATTATTAACTAAGTACAAATAAACTGTTCTCTTTGTGAATGAATTTGACGTTAATATATCAAATTCGACTATTAAATGAAAAGTATCCCGTTCGTCAATATTGGTATATGCGAATAAAAATCGATCTATAATGAAAGATAGACAGAAAATGAAAAGCTCGCTCCCCGTCGCAATGAACATAAAAGCTCGAATAACGTGCATCCGATTTTACGACGATGCATTCAGCGACCTGCGTAGTGTTTACACCCCGTATTCGATCGACTGAGGAACTCAATAGGAGAACTTCCTTTGGAGTTCAGCGTCGGACGATGTCGCGCATCCAACATCGCTCGAGAGTAGGTAAAATCGCGAAGGAAATGCGAAAAGAGCCGCGACGAGTTCGAGGATCGACTCGATACGAATTTTCGACGTGCCGACGGGCGAGAGCAGCGGCGTCATCGAGGCACCACTATGCATGCAAACTGGGGCGAACGTCTTACTGTCGAACGTGTTTTGCAGGCCGTGCCATACGCGAGGAATGCACATACTCGTGCCTCGTATAGCCGTGAATATTCTCGGAGAAATGCCGGACGGGAAAATACATTCGTCCGGCGCGATAAACGGCGAAGGAACGCTCCCTCGTAAAGTCCTTACGTGGGTAAATGAATTTTTTTTCATTTTCGCGAAGCCCGTATGTGGCAGCCTGTACTCGTGTGTCCCTTACGATCACGAAAATTCCCGGATACGCGCCCATCCCTGTTGAAAAAAACCAATAGATCCTTATGTACAATTCTATACCCTGCAAGTGAAAATGTTGCAGATAAATTTTGTCAAGAATAGTAAGATGTTATGAATTTTTATACAATTTATGAAAATTCAAAGGAATATGACAGTCTATAAAAATTGTGATAACAGATTTTCACAAATTCTATCAGTTTTTGGCGATTTTCACATATACATTTTTTAATAGAATTTGTCTACTTTTTATCATCTCAGTATCAGAAGGTCTCAGCCCTCGTGAGGCGAACTGCAATGTTTGGCGAAACGTTGGGAAAATAATACTTTTGGTTACCACCCGGAAGCCAAGAGTAATAATACTCATAACTACCTATTTTTATGCGAAATTAATTAGAAATTATCAAACACTGTTAAACTTTTCCAAACACTTTTAATATAATTTGTTACAGCTGTAAGAAATTCGTTTCATGAAATAATGCTAATTATGTTAAATATTGACAGATTATGGAATTGATATTATGAATGTATGACAGATTTTCAACACAAATGATAAGTTCTATTGAAATTTTTCAAAATTTTATACTTGATTTTGACAAAATCTGAAATTCCTACACCACATTTTCACCGGAGTAAGAATCCCACACAATGGGCATGTTCACAACTTTTTGTACAACTGTTTAAAGTGCATGAATCGGAAGATTAGGGTATTAAAGTAATGTAGGTAAAAAATGGGTCATTAAAAAAAATGTTTTTCCATTATTTTTGAGATGTTAAAAAAGCCATTCGTTTTAAAGCGTCGCACTTTCACCGCCATTTTAACTGACCAATCAGAGTCGGGCAACAGATTCTCCACCATTCACAAACCCGGGTTTGGGCCCTTGCCAATGGCTTTAGTGACGTCACTAAGGATTTCGTTTGAATCGAAGTCAAACTTTAAACATTAAAAAAAAAGAAATTAGTGCTCAGAAAATAAAGCAAACACATCTTATTAATAAGCACAAAAAGTATTAACAAATGAGCAAAAAAAATCGTGAATATGCCCATTCCTTGTGGAAGTATGATGTGTATTTGAAACAGCAATTCCAGGTACCCGCCCATTAAAATCTGAGAAGGATAAATCAGAATTTATATGGGATTCTATGCGCATGTGTCAGAACAAATAAAATTCCATAAAAATGAATGCTGTTTTATTGATTACAACTAATAAACCAGTTGGTAGATATAAACGCCATTCTATTGACGTTAATTACCAATAGAACGACATTCATTTTTATGGGATCTTATTTGTTTTTGCATATACGCGTGGAATCCAATAAATTTCGATTTGTTCTCCTCAAATTTTGATGCGTGGGTATCTGGAATTACTGTTTCAAATACACCGAGGAAACAGTTTATTTATAGTTAATATATGTAAACTTTATTATAGCGAAAGAAATATTTCTTTAAGCCAAGCAAATATTCGTCAGCTATTCCTCTATTTCTGTTTGAATGAAAGAGGCATTCAAATAATTGAAGAGGCAAGTGGATGAAAGGGTTAAGTGACAAAGAGTTGGTTTTGAGATGTTTGAGTTTGTAGGCCATCTTCCATTCAGTAGACATATGGCATACTGAACATACTCCATGTAATATCTGGGTTTTGAATGGAATTAGAGCCATCCAAGATATACCAGAAGTTACATTCGGACATAACACTTTCATCCACTGAGTGATCTCATTTTATCTAAAAATGTTACATAACCCCTTCATCCACTTGCCTCTTCAATTAAGATATATTTACTTGGCCCAATGAAATATTTTTTTTCGCCATAATTAAGTATACATTTCTTAACTATAAATAAACTCTTCTCTCGGTGTATATTTGTACATCATATTTCCGTAAGCAACTGTATGGGATTTCTAAAGGATTTTATATGGATCTTTGGGTTTTTTATCACAGGGATATCCGACACAGCGCAGTGATATAAAGCTACGTCCTTTCTTAAAATATTTGCTCTGGTGATTACATTTTTAATTAGCAAAGCCCGCGAGCACTCGCAGCACCGCAGATTCTTTGCACAGTCTCGGAGCGAGCTTTGAAGCTGTCGATTAGAGGCAAGGAGAGAGGCTACGTACGAGTACAAAGTGAAACGACCGTCCGACTGTCTCTACCGCCCCCGCGATATACAAAGAATTTATCCACTCGTGTGTATGTGTGTCTCGCGCGACCGCGGATATTTCCGGGCAAATACCGGCGAGGGGAATGCACCGGTCCGGCGCACAATAAAGCCCTTGCGTTGGTAATTACATTTTTCGCCCTTTCGAGGGCTTTTCCCGGTGGAAGGGAATGAAGAGTCGCGCGGAATGCCCGTTGGGAACGAAGCGCAGAAGCTTCTCGGAATTGCGCCAGACGCAGCGTCGGGAGTAACGACACCGAGAGCTTCCGGGGGGGGATGAAAAAGAAATGCGTCGATGCTCGCCGCTTCGAGTTGAATGTTCCGCATTGGCGGTGCTTTCCGGTTGCAGAAATTATCTCAGACGCAGTCGTCATTTGGAATCGGAGGGTACGACGCCGTGCACGTCTTCCTTGCTCTCCGCGTCGCCCTGCAACGTCCGGGAGGACGTGCAGAATGTTAAATCGCCGTCGAATTACGGGATCACACCTCGGGATATACTCTCCTTCGCTTGGCAGATCAGCAAAGGGATGGCTTATCTTGCGGATATAAAGGTAGGCGAGATATGCGGCAAATATTGTCTATGAACATTTATTGGTCGTTTTAGGGATGTCCGAGATGGATATTCACTGGCTATAACATGTTCATGGGGGATGTTCGTAAAATTTCCCTAACAATAGTGCGCTCTATCTAATCCGAGATAACTCAAGCTCGTATCGTTCTTCGTAGCTAGTGCATAGGGACCTGGCAGCGAGAAACGTCTTGCTCGCGACGGGGAAAGTGTGCAAGATTTCCGATTTCGGTTTGACGAGAGACGTCTACGAGGACGACGCGTATCTGAAGCGGAGCAAGGGTCGAGGTGAGAAATTCTCGCGCGATTGAAACTAAATTAGTGTTCACTGGTATGTCTTATACGTACATATACAGGGTGTCCCTAAATATCATGTATAATCGGAAGGAGGTAATTCTTTGGCTTATTTCATGACTAAAAGTTCATATAAACATAGGCCCGTAAAAGCTTCGTTACTGATCTACAGGGTGTTGAAATTTCAACATTTTTTAAGTTTTTTTTTTATAGCTCATGCAGTTTTTAAGATAATTAGCTCAAATTTGGAATGTAGGTTATGCTGTAGGGCTTATATCATTGGGCATGTCAAATGGTTGTGAGAATCTACAGGGGGTTATTTTTTCAGGGGTCGTGCCCCCTTTTCTCCCCCTGAACTTTTTTGCGGTGCGCCTCTGGTAGATTCTAAAATACAAGATAAATTTTCTGTTTTGTTTACAAACTGTTTGGTCTCTTGTAGTTTTTTCGTATCTGCCATCGTTATCTCACAAACCATTCAACGGATGGGTATTTCATCTTGTACGTTTCTTATTAGTCTCGATACACTAAATAACTTATAACTTTATAACTTTTATGAGAATAAAAATATTAAGTTTCGTATGAAAAAATGAAGGCAACTTTCATACCTCGTAAACAATACATGATATCAAAAATTTGTTGCATGTATCATATCGCGTAACTAATGGCAAAAAGGTGTATGCGCTATTCTTTGAAAATATTTCGATTTGAATGCCAAAAGGGCGTATCCGCCAGTATAAAGGGTATTTCAACATTACGTTAAGTTTTTGTTTCATACGATTCTGAGTCGACCTAAAGACTTTTTTTTTATGCAAAAACAAAAAAATGTGTAATGTCAAAGAGCGTATATGCCAAAATAAACGGTACTTCAACATTACGTTATTTTTTGTTTCATAAGATTCTGAGTCGATTTTCTTTGTTTTTGAATAAAACAAAAGTATAGCTAGATCGACTCAGAATAGTACGAAACAAAAAATTAACGCAATGTCGGAGTACCGTTTATTTTGGCTGTTACGCCCTTTTGCTCTCATTTTGTCGTTTTTGCACAAAAAAAAAGTATAACTAGAACAACTCAGAATCGTGTGACACAAAAAATTAACAATGTTGAAATACCGTTTATTTTGGCGGATATGCCCTTTTGGCATGAAAATCGAAAATTTTTTTTAAAATGGCGCATACGCCTTTTTGCTATTAATCACGCGATATGTCCTCCTCGACACCAAACAACTTTTATTTGAAATACTTGCTCGTGAAATGGAAAATAACGGAAATAAACAGCGTAACTATCCTGAGTGCAATCCACCGTATATCGGTTCACTTCTTACATAAATCGTCACCCTCCTCGCTCCTCCTCGAATTCCTCGCTCGAATATATTTACCCCAAATACACACTATGACTTCACGAGAAATATTATTGAGAAGCCATTCGAATCTATAAACCGTAATGGACTTTATCGATTCCCATTTTCAGTGCCTGTCAAGTGGATGGCTCCCGAGTCGTTGGCCGACCACGTGTATACGAGCAAGTCGGACGTGTGGAGCTTCGGGATACTTCTCTGGGAGCTGGTCACTCTGGGGGCGTCCCCTTATCCTGGAGTCGACGTGCATAATCTTTATAATCTTCTCAAAGCCGGGTACCGCATGGAAAAACCCGCGAATTGCTCCCAGCAGTTGTGAGTATTAGTGATTAACTGATTACCTTCCAGTAAATGCACTTCAGTGCAGTATGTAGCACTTACAAGGAAATAAAGCATGCTCATTTAAAGATTCTAAACTAAAATGGGAAAAATAGAAGATCGTAGCAATCGGATCGTTTCGAGATTGACTTCTTTCACGTTTTTATGATCATTGAACGGAAATATGAGGATAATTTGATCGGCATCCTTTCCGGTAAAAAGATACTGCATGCAATTTTTACATGGATAGAGAGTTGGAACTTTTCACGTTATACGGCATTGAATTCCTGGGCCACGAAAATATAGGAAACGAATGCCAACTCCCACCAACACATAAGAATTGACCCTCTTCGAACTCCTCCGATCTGGACCGAAACTAGAGACTGGACTCGGGTAATCCATAGCTGTTAGAAAAGGGTGCTGAAGGTAGTCGTTGCCTATGTTTTCAGGGACTGGGAATTCAATGCTGCCGCGCAAAAAAGTCCAGCTTCATCTGCGGAAAAGTTGCATCCTTTAACTTTTTTTCTGAAAAAACTTTTGTTCGCAAGAATATCATTTTCGTATTCAGCGATCCCCAAAACATAAGAACTGACTCTCTACTTTGGTGACTGGCGAACACTCCGAATCGAAACTGAATACTGATGTCTTATAGATCACACAGTTTTCTCCGACGGAGACTGTTTCAGAGTAGACTTACGGCAGTCGTTTCCTATATTTGTTGGGATTGGAAATTCAGTGCAACAACGCAAAAAAATGTCATTCTCATCCATGTAAAAATATCATACAATTAAAACCAAACGTGGCCTTATATTTATATGGGAGAGTTTCGCATAACACGATAATATTCGACGGTAGGGTTGGAGGGGGTCGAGAATATTATATAAAGCGTGATCTAGTTTACGAAAGAAGCCATAGATTGCGGTTGTTATGTGCTTTGTACTTTCTTCCTTTTCAGGTACAAATTGATGGTTTCGTGCTGGCACGAAGAACCGGGAATGAGGCCGTCTTTCAAGGAACTCACCTGCCAATGGGAGAGAATGCTAGAAGATGGGGTGGAGTATCTCGATTTGAACCCAAGAACCGTCCACAATCAGGCTTACTTTTCGTCCCTTCATGCTCTTGATAGTCCAGCAAGTAAGCAGTTTGCTCAAACGAAGCTCGGTAACTTATCGCGTAAGTTATTTTTTTATTTAAATCACACATATGCTACATACTTTAAATCTCTCATAAACCATCGGCGCTTCAATGATAAATTGAAACAAGAAGATTTAAGCAAACATATGTCACGATCTTTTCGCTTTTTCTCGACCTGCAATTTGAAATGCGCTTCACTCTATATTATTTTTTTCTAAATTTGGAAGGTAAGAGCGATAAATAAAGATCGCAAATTTATAATATCGTTCCAGATTCAGGCAGCGACGAGGTCAGTTACGGTAACATCAACATCCGAACGGATGCCGTCAACTATTGCACCAAGGAGTCCTCCGAGCCAGTGACCAAATGCGACAAGATCGACAAACTGCAAGCACTTTGGCAGGAGCCAATCGCGTCCTTCCCACCGGAACCACTAAAACCGCCCTACGCGAATGATCGAGTGATCGACAGAAACGTGAATCATTACGAGAGTCCAATTAAGAGAAGGAATTCCAGCGTGACCAACAACGAGCAGAGCAACTTGAAGACACCGCCGAACGAGCGGCCGCAGTCCTACATTGATATGGAGGGGAAGAGGCCGAAGGAGCAGGAGGATCTTCTGCTTTTCAACAATGTCGATAAAAGGCCCGACTTCGACGTGCTGTCCAATGGACTTGCGATGTAAAGGAGAAGCTCGAGAGAGCTTACAACAACGGAAGAAAGAACTTCGTTTGACGTCAGAGCGGACGAAGAAGTTGTAGATGGAATTATCTTTTCTTCCGGCGGAGGAAAAAAAAGTTGGCTTGAGTCCGTCTATTTTTTGCTGTAGATTAAAGGATCCTAAAGAAAGAATCTTCCGAAGTCAAAGCGTTTAGGAAGAAAAAATATAAAATCAATATATTTTGAAAAATCTAGAGATGACATTGTTTCTTCCTCGCGAAAAGAAACGAATTGGATCGAAATAAGGATACCCAAGGAAAAAACTCAACTTGTAACTGACGAAGTAGTTATGGATGGAAATTGCCTTCTTCCTCGGAAGGAAAAGTAGAAGGAAGCTAGCGTCTATCCATTTTCGTACTGTGAACCAAAGCAAGGATATTGAACGAAGAAACTTCGTTTGAAGTCTAAGGAGGTAAGGAGGGCCTTATTTGATTTATTTTCGTGTTGTGAACCAAAGCAAAAATGTACGGACCAGCGACCGCTGGTCCAGGAAACAATTTGAACGACGTTTAATAACCATCGCGCCATAGTGATGCGAAACGTCGGAAAAGAACGCTACTCTAACTCCTCGTGTGTGTAGAAAATACCTATGTACTTTTGAATTCGTGCAATATGATTCGAGATAGAAGCTTAATGGTTAATAATGCCAAATACATTTTAATCCAGGTAATCAAACAATTCAACAATCACTAATATTACGACTTGCGATCATTTTTAAATAGATATATTTTTAATCCATGCGGATTAACCAATCAATAATTAATCAATATATCGCTACGAAGAAAGAATCGGCGAATCTATTTTTTGTTTGAGAATATCATTGTTTCTTCCTTAGAACGCATAAACTTTTGAGAGCCTGAATTAACGGTAGTGAATTCATTATTTATCGGTTTCCAAGTTTTTCCAAGAACGTCCGTACAGGAAATAAATCACGTGGGTTGTCCTGAAAACGTTTTGTTTACTTTAAAAAGCTGGTGATAGCTACGAGAGATTTTAGGACCAAAGAACAGAGTTAATTACACTACTAATAATACAGATACCAAAAAACATTGTTATACCAAATAATTTAAGAAATACGACCCGCCATATTTTTGTGTACAAAATATCGTTATGTATTTAAAGTAAGATGGAACGGTAAATGAAAGCCGTACTTGTCGATCGTAGTATAAGTACTATTTAAATATTTATTCGCAATTTAGATAGGTGTATAATTACTAACGATAAGTTTGCGTGATAGAATCGACTATTACCCAATCTCAGCTGCGGTATTTACGTTGGGAACATCCGCAAGAAGCACTTCGATGAGGACCTTGACACCATTCACATTTAAATTGGATTAGATTCTGTATTTGAATATTTAATCGAATTTCAACGTGAAAAGCATGAAGAGCCAAATAGAACGGCCTCTTAGGGATGCTTCCAATGCTGATCGGTTTCTTTTTTTTTACAATTGTTACTAAGCATTTTTTGTTCTGATGTTATTTCTCGTACCAGTGTCGATCTCGTCTTTATCGATAAGAAATCCTAGGTATTCTATGCTTCCTATTGAATGAGATATTTTCGTTGTACCTGTAGTTTTTGGTGCGTAAATGTCAAGCGGTAAAGGCTCCGTGATCTGTGAACCATGAAACATGAATAAGAATCATGTTTAGTGAGTCAAGTCAACAAGGCGTATCGCTACTTTTCACTCGTGGAAAGATCCACTTTAAACGCAATTGTCTTCCGACTAGTACCTTTTAGCCAATGATGTTATAAGACTTTCTTGAAGATCGAAATATAGCCTTTAAGAAAATATTATACTTTTATAGACCAAAAGTTTGTACATAAAAAGATAACTGCGAATAAGTAGATCCTCTACGAACATAAAGTAAACGTTCGACATGTTTCGCTCGTAAGAACATTCATTTCAACTGCAATTATCTGCTCGCCAGTAATTTTTAGCCGATGGTGGAATAAGACTTTCTTAAAGATCGAAATATCATCTTCAAAAAAAGCATTATACCATGATTGGTCAAAGGTTCACAGATAACGGGATAATCGTTGTTCAAGTCAAGTCGTTCAAATGAACCTTTCCGCGAATGAAAATTATTGATGCACTTCTTTCAATGCGATGCACTCTATGTGAATTCGTGGAATACGAAATCTCCTCTGCTGAAGTGAAAAAAACATTAGTTTTTGGTTAACACAACCATATCTGAAAAGCAAAGACTGCGTTTTCCGTACCCTATCGATAATCTCGTAAAATTTGTATTTATATGTATAATAATCAAACATTCCATTAGTCTGCCTATATTTAATACGTATAAATATATAAATATAAACACGAAATATACTATCATTAATATACGCGAATGTACCTATCCGAGTATACGTTTTCAATTCGTACTTTATATATCAAGTGTAACGTCGTCAGCTAGAGAATGCAGTAAAAACTTATTTCGATGCACTGTATCTAAGAGATTTACCGCATTGTATGATCACAAATGTGTCATTAATATTCGCTTGTAATTACTATGTAATACAATGAATTACATAAATTCGTAGAAAGTGAATGAGAAGAAAACGAAATAATGCTTTCGTAATTTTGACGTAAGTTATACTGACGCGTCTTGCGTTTTTTGCTGTACTATGACATTTTTTGTTATAATTGCCGACGTTTATTGTTTCTAATGTTATATAAAAGGAGTAGATCATTCTATTGGTATTCAGAAAACACCATTTCGTGATGTCGCTTTCCGAATGTTATGAAATTTGACATGATTATATAGTGGCGATCAATGTATTTTTTTATATCTACTTCAGAGAATCTCTTAGTATGTTAAAAAAAAACTCTTCAAAATGAGCCTAATTATTTTTTTTTACGTATCGCAGTTTTATGTTGAGAAAAAATTATCTTTTAGATGTTTCATTCTATCTGTTTGTGAATTCCAGAATTGGCATTCACTTCTAAGCATTTAATCTTAGTAGATATAAAAAATACGTCTCTACAAATATGCCATTACGATTCTTTTTTGCTCATGAAACGACTATTTGTTTAATAAACCCAAAAGCGAGGTATATAGTCCTCGGAGAAAAACTTGTAGGAGTGATGAGATGGAAAACAGTAAAGGAACACTTTGTAATATTGACATTCGACAACCATTTATTTCATTATAAAACCATTGCCATTCGATTACGAATCTTTAATGAATATGCACAGCAAAAAAATACATGGTATAAAATATTTGTACACGTGTAACGATTAAGTCTATGGTCAGTGCTCATAGTTGCTACTTATAAATAAGCATGGCTTTAAGTCAGCATCAGAGCTCACTTATTGGTTGAAACGACAACTTCAGTCGTGTTCATTATAGATTCTGACTATGAATACGGGCCCTATAAGTCCAGTTCGTTAAGAAGACTATACTGGTCATTTTGTGAAGCGGGGTTCGAGCTTTCGCCTTCCCTCTCTTCGTCTTTTCTCTCCTCTTCGTTTTCTCCGCCTAAACGCAGATCATTAATATTTGTCGCGAAAGGCACAGTGCCATTACTTTTCTCAGTGTCATTGCATTTTTGTGAACTGGAAGGTCCTTCTTCATCAGTTCCAGATTTCGGCAAAAGTGCGACTGAAATTAAAATGTATCCTACGATTAATCTATATACTTCTCGCGTCTCTGGGTGTCCTTTTCCTCTTTCAGTCTTATAGAACAATGCTGTATAATCCAAAGACTCATGTCGTCGGCTCTCGGGAAATAAAATCACTGAGTTAAGAATAAATTCAAATCCGTAATTTCATCACTACGGTAGCAAAACTACCGCGTTTCTTCAAAATCGATGATGAAGATCTTGGAATATTTCCTCTTAAGGAAACCGTTAAAAACTGCATCGAGAGTCGACGACGTGCGAGTCTGAGCTGAATATTAGAGGCACTTACAAATTTTTTGGATGGCATTCGGATCGCTAGGTTCCTCCGGAAGTCCCTGAGCTTTCACCATATTGATACTCTCTACGAGCTTTTTACAGGAAGCACCGAAATATCGAATGTCTTCGTTATCGTGGACGGCTTTAACTAATTTTTCTAATTGCTCGGGAATATTGAATCGCTTAAAGTAACGAGCTTCTTCGGGAATATCGTCAGTCCCGCAATACGGAAATTGTATCGCCAGATATCTCTTTTGAAATCTCTTTCCGTTCTTCGTTCTTTTCGGATAATTCTCTTTCAGCAATCTGATCGCGTGATTATCTACGTTCGTATAAATTAGAGGCGCGACATTCGTGACCTGCGGGGGTGACGTTGCGATCACAACTACTTCGGCATCATTAAATGCTTTGTCGCACCAACGACCTGGGTCCTAGAAAGTGAGGAATATCATGCATACGCTGCAATTTGTGCGCACTCGCTCGCAAATAGACATATCAGATATGCGACCACGCGATTCTGGTAAATACAAATAATGACTAAACTTTCCACGGTACTCTTCGAATCACGAAATTTCTAATTTTCAAAATGCAGTTTTTGAATAATTAATACCCAAAAGCGAGAATAATTTCAGTCGCTATATTATATAGAGTGGCGACAGAAATCTCTTCTCAAAATTCCCTGAGATTTCCCTGATTTCCAAAGGAAATTTTTATGAATTTTCCTAATATTTACTTTGTATTTCCGCCTTTCGTTATTTTTTGTATTGTTAGTTTAATTTCGATTTCAGCCCCTGAAGAGAGAAATATGTATCATCGACTCTCGATTTAAAGAATTGATGATAACACTAAATAAAACTAATGATCTCTTGATGTCACCCTCCAGTAAATGTGTTGCAAGCATAATATGCATCCTGTTTATATGAAGCACAGATACAAAGATGTTACATTAGTTGCCGCACATACGGCGCAAACGTAGCTCGCTGGAAGCTCACTACTGGAAGTAAAGTGCATCGGTCAGACGGTGACATCGGAGAATGCCATCTTCACGGCTAAGAAGCTTTTTGAAGATAAAGCGCAAGTATTTATGAAAATAAGAACGTTATATTTTCTCTGTATTATTTATAACATGATTTAGCCTAAACGACATGGCAAAATATCGCTTCTAACTCTTCGCAATCCTACGTTGAGTCGAACGCTATAAATATCAGCAGCTACCGCGATAATTCGAAGCGAGTTATGGATAGATTGAAGGATTACGAATATGGATTCCATTTCTGATGGCAGAAATCAATGTCAATCCGAGTAAAGCATCATCAACCCTTGATTTAGAAACTGAGATAACACTGAACAAAATTAGCGATTTCTCAATACCGCCGTCCAATAAAAAAGCTCATACGCATCCCGTCTATGTGCAACACAGATGCAATCTTGCAGCGCTGTATTGTCGCACGGATTTGGCGCGATACGAGCAGACTTAGGGATGTGCGATCCTTCAAAAAGAATCGATTCTCGAAATTGAATCGAATGAAGCATTCATGGAGCAATTTTGAATTGAATCGACACAAAAGAATCGATTTCAAAAAAATCGATTTTTTTTTTTAATAAAAACAAAACATTATTGAATGGAAGAATGTTAATAACTACACACGTAGAGAGGTTAGAGAACATTAGAACAGGGCTAATCCCGCCAAAACCTTGAATGATGAAAGTTTACGTTATTATTCGAATTTCGAAAGACCTAGCGATTTCCTTCCTTATCGGTCGTAATCTTTTTAATTCATCTGAACTTAACTTCACATTTAAGTATTCAAATGCCGTATTCGTAATTTTATCATTAGAAGAATTTTTCCTTTTCTTTATTTTTGTATTTAATTATTTTTAAAAAATTTTTATGGCAAAAAGGTAGATCGATTTCGCCAGTAATGAATCGATCCAAACAAAGAATCGACTTTGAAGAATCGATCCAAAAATCGCAATTTTTCGAAAAAAAGTTCGATCTTTTGAAGAATCGATTTAAATCGCACATCCCTACAGCAGAACGGATCTAAAGCGTGGTTATCGGAATTTGATACCTACTTTGAAAATTCGCGAAGTGAAACTGAATGTATGGATTTATTGATGAAGCGAAGATGTATCCGCATTCAACATTTGGGCGGACCCGGCGGATCGAAACAAAAAGCCTTACAAACATAACCCCCAAATCAAGTGCCGCTGGCGCCGTCGGTAAGATGTTATCCTAACCTAAAATACCATGCGCCATCGTTTATTCGCCCTGCACTTTGACCAGAGATATAGGTTTTGAATTAACCCTTTCGCTCACCTTGTATTTAATTCAATACAATATGGATTTTGTATATCTCTTATGAAATTACAATTGTAGTTTACTTATCATTCACACTGTATTCATTTGGAACAACCCCATAGCGTAAAAATGTGGTACATGAAAAAGTGACACTTTCAAAAAATCTAAAAGAAAAAGTTTTATAGTGGCAAATATCATATTTTTTATTGTCTCATGAAAATTAATTCATTTCCACCGATGATCTATTGGATAAACAACACTTTGCTGATGATAATTTATTTCACTATTTAAAATGTTTGCAAAGAAAATCCTAAATGATATTCCTTCCATTATACCATCTCTATTTAGAGATATTCAAAAAGAACAGGGCGTTTTAGAATCGACTTTCCTTATCTTTGTCATGTTGAAATACTTGGTCTATCATTTTAATCTCTAATATTCACAAATCATAATTAGTATCGGGCCAATAATTTTAATTAAATCTCGTACTTCTTTACTGCGAGTACCAATTTTCTCGAATTTCGCTATTCCTATCACAGCTTCACATCCACATAGGTATTAAAACTATCAATACGACGTTATTAATAGTTTGTTGAAAAACGCGAATAAATGTACGCCACTATGATGCACTTTATCCATCTTTCGCATTATACTTATCACGTCAGACTCAAATAATGAATTAAAATTCTTACCTGGTGGCTGGTTTCGGGAATATCCAATTTATCTATCATCGCATTGACGTTACAGCTTCTCAAATACACCGCCAACTCCGTCATAATGTTAACGTGAGCGGCATGTGTTGGAGAATAAACCAATAAGCAGTTTGTTTTTTTCTGATCCGCGAACTTCCTCCTTTCATCTTTTTTTTAAAATTAAAGCATTAGAATTACAGTTTTAAAAATGTGCAAATGCGAATGAAGCTTTTATACATACCTTTCAGTTTCCAAACCTTGTAGGCGTAGTAAGCCACAAACGTCACGGGAACAATCCATATGACACAAACGATCATTAAGAGTAGACGAGACGATATATCTGAAATAAATAACGGTCGGATGGATTAGTCTCGCGCTAGCTCCAAATGTAGGTATAGTTTATCCGCGAGACGAGCGATAAAAGTAATTAAACTCACCTATTTCTACGATCGGTGAAACACTAACTTTACATGTACTTTCATCATGACAGTTTGCATGTAAAGCGGCTACTTTAAAATAGTATCTTCCTTGAGAGACTAAGAAAGTCTCGCGAATGTGCTCGTTCTCGTTGGTTAGAAAAAGATTCTTTGTAAGCACGGCCTCGTTCGTTTCATTGCTGATCACCCAGACTTTGTATTCGGTTACATTAAATTCCTTCGGCACGGGTTGAATGTACAGCGTCAGATAATATTCCTTAGATTTCTCAACGTATATGAATGGCAGGTAGCTTTCGATAACATCCTCGCCTGAAAATAAGATAAGTACGAAAAGGTAGAATAAATGCCGTGCGACGATGCAATGCTTGTTAGAAGAAGAGAGACTACACTTTTCTTTTGATTTAAATACTTACGAAAGAGCGAGTGTACCGGTACTTTAAATATCAATTTTCGGCTGTATTCATAGTTCTTCCCGGATACTTCATACTCTAACGAGTAAGAAATCCCTTCGGACGTAATGTCGGAGAAGGGGCACGACACGAATAGTTCTTTGCCCTCTAAGTTAGTCGCATTTTCGTGTATCTCTATATCTCGGCAGGCCGATGGTTTACCGCCGGACAAGCTCTCATATCGCGTAGATAGTTCTGCCCGTCGAAAGTAAAATAAATCAATATTCGATGCGCAATAAGCTACGAGCTTTCTGCCCAATTTCTACTTACTGCTGAAATTAATATTTGTAACGGAAAAGTTAAACGCAGTCGTTCTGTCAATCCCGTCTGGATGTTTTTCTTCTAAAACGTACGCCGTCAACTTAAAGTTACCCGGGGATTCTCCAGACGGCGGTTCCGCATCGAAATTCGTAAACACTCGGTCCTGACATTCTTAAAGTAACGTCATTACATTATTATTTTTAAATAACTTGAATGCGGAAACTCAATGAGTTTTTCCTTACCTGTTGTACGATTTACGGGAGTAAGCACGCACGGATATCTTGAATCTGGTTGTAGAACATTCTGAAAGATCAAAACGAAATTTGTATACCTGTTTTACGGAAGTTAGATAGATAAGATATAACCTTCTCGATGAATCACTGAATCGATGCATAGGATCTGTATTAATTGCGTACCTGGCTTAGGCAGAAATCCGAGTAACAAAGAGAGCTGGAAACCTTGATTCGCCAACAATAAAGGAGCAGTATATAAACAATAGGCTTGAACATTTTCAAGAGTTACCCCTGTATAAAATTCACTACACATCCAACTATTCGCGATGCACTACCAGCCGCTACATTATTGATTGAATAAATCGTTTTCTCACAAGCCAGAGATAAGATTATGATTGAAAGTCACAGATAATATTGATGACATTTTATTGCAACAAGCGCAGAAAACGCTGCGACTCTAAATGAAACAGGAACTTCTCTTTTGCTTCAATCGACGTGTACTTATAGACCATAATTAAGAAACACGAGTTTCATACGCGAAGAACTCGCGGACACTAAAAATCACGTTCTTCGTTTTGTGAGTAGAAACAGAAGTTGAATATGCCACGAAAGTCACGTCCGCACGAGTGCCACCGAACAAAGGTTACCTTTTCTCGTACGTCAGAATTCCGCGAAACCTGTTTAATTTTTATTTCTAATAACACAATTCGGCTTGCTCGCTAATGAGATCTCCTGGAGACATATTTCGTAATAATTTAGTGTGACAATGACCCGATAATGATATTTTTATTGAGGTTCTTATCGTTTCAATTGTTGGGAGGTTCACGTAAATGTTCATAGATGGCACGAATAAAGCAAATTTGAAAAAGACGAAATTTTTTGATCAGCATTGTACTTATGTATCTAATTCAGCCGCTGTAAATGTAAATGCGCAATTTCTTGATAGAATATTTATTTAAAATTCAAGTTATTAATTGCTATCGTTTCATCTGTAATATCTTTAATAATATTTTTAGCAGTATTGCTATACCTATTTTATCACGAATGAACTGCTGTCTTAACTAACTGCGTAGTACTGCCAACCATGGTCGGCATTCCGTTCGAATTGGACGTTCCTCTCGCCGTTCTTCGAGAAATTGAAATATATTCTATCCGGGTAAGCGAATTTCCACTTGGAATACATAATTCCTGTTGCCGACGTATCGACGCTGTCTTTGAGATAGCGAATGGAACTCTCGCTCTGAATATATTGCAAAAATCGTCCGTTAAACTCTGCCGATAGTCACGTACTACCTATGCGACACGTTTCGCCAAGTCCGCCAAGCCTCGGACGCCATTTCCTGTCTCTCTTGCACGAACTCCGCGGACATAATTGTATCTTTGTCACGCGTGCGAGAGATTTGTAATCCGAAACATCAAGGAAATGTACTCAATATATCGTGACTATTATCGAAAACGTCGAGAATCAAGAGCCGCGTATAGATTTTCATAGACATTTGCACTGACGAGCCTCGGGAACCTTCTAGTTTCTCAAAATTTCATCGAAACGGTTGCACCGAAACGGAAAGCGATACTCTACGAGTTTCGACTGCACGGAGGTAATCGACAAATTCTAATATTATATCAAGCAGCATCGCTGCCTCAATCAATCCTCATGCTTTCATTGATGAGAGTAGACGCCACCGTAGTTAATGAGGGCATGAGAATTAATTGTTCATTGGTTAGTACGTTTAAAAATAACAGTCACCAACGACAGAATCCGAGACGCCGGGTGTAGGTACTTTAGGTTTGAGTGCATCGTCTGTAGATAATACAAATTTCTCCTATTGTTATTATTTATCTCTGATAGGTTTAAAAAGACTCCACCTGTAAATGTACGCCCGTACTACATACTGACCTACCTTAAGCGGTTTCCCTCTCGGTACAGTAGAGAATGCTATTATTCATTGACAAAATTTTATTTTGGAAGATACCGTATGTATCATGCCAAATTAAACAAGCAGATATACCGACACTGCCGAAACTTTACCGACGGTCAAGAATTTTATAGTTAGAGTTGGGTTGAGAAGAGTGCGCTGTGTGTGCTGCGTGAGAGCGAAAAGTGTCAAACGTCTGATTTCCCGATAGCTGTCAATTCGGAAAATCGAAGTATTGAATAATAGTAGACGAAACACTTCGATCTCTTGAATTAACAGCTATCGGGAAATCAGACGTTTGACACTTTTCGCTCTCACGCAGCACACACAGCGCACTCTTCTCAAGCCAACTCTAACTATAAAATTCTTGACCGTCGGTAAAGTTTCGGCAGTGTCGGTATATCTGCTTGTTTAATTTGGCATGATACATACGGTAGTCTAATTATTATAAATTGCTCGCCTTTTTATTATTAAATTTATTGCAATTCTATATTAGTAATCTATTAAAATAATCGTAATATATTATTTACATTGTTTATTAGAGCTGATATCTCTTACGTCGTATCTATAATTAAAATTACCTTACAAATCGTAGAAAATTCTTAGAGGCACATTCTGAGCATTATTTAACTGCCTCTGCATTATTTAATTAGTACGCTCGTCATCTATAAATGATTAAATCGGAAAGTATTTCCGATTCTTCAAATTTATACTTTAAAAGAAATATTTAAAGAATGCAGCGCATCCAGAAATATTACTACATCCACTGAATACATCATTTTCAACATACTGTGCTAAAATTGTATCGTGATATCTCCAAGATTTCCTTCGAGATTCGCCCGAAAACTGCGAGAAAAGCTCTCGATTCCGATCTACCCGAAATAATATGAACAAATAACCACATGTATCGCGTCACCACACTGCATGTAAGCTTTCCAATCTGACAAGACGTTTCTCCCTCCCTCGCCGCTCATCGTAATCGAGATGTTTACACGAGAAAAACGATTCGGATAGCTATCTCGCGAGGCGGCCTTATCGAATTTCCTCAGGAAACCGAGCTAATTATAGCCGTACGTACGGCGACCTTAGAAACCAGCGCGGGCCGTTTCCCGCGGGAAAACTGCACACGCGGGGGGACCTGCCAGTGGCAGACCACAAAAACAAACATATCATTTTTCGATGATAATCGTATAGCCGCGGCGTGTCACGTGTCACTTGGCCGAGTAGGTACCCGGCGAACACCTCCGACGGGAGAAATGCCGGGATCCGAGCGCGCTTGCATGTGTGCGCAACGCTCGCCGCGTCTCTCCGTACGCGCGAAGATTGACGGAGAAGCGGCGCGAGTGTTGGTCTCTCGGGTCTCGGGTGACGGCGGTTGCACCTGTCTGGCCGTCTGCCTGCAGTCCGAGCGGCGCCAGACCCCCGTCTCCATTCCGACACCCCACATAACTAATTCTATCCCAGCGCGACAATAGAGCCACTTTCAAATTCGACAAACCTGCTGTTCGGTCGTTCCCGGGGTTTGGAACGCCGCGATGCAAACTGGGACGGGCCCTTTTGGGGAAATTGATCGAAGGACGAGGGGAGGATCGATGCCTCTCGATGATCGAAGTGTATACGTGGGTATGGGAACGAGCAGGTGCCACATTGTTGACGCATCGAGTTGTTCGTAAGCGATGGACTCGTCGGTATTGTTGCGGAGTCTATTGTGTTGACGTCTGTGAGGGTCTCGTTTATGTTGGCTTTTGATCGTCGATAATGTCTTTTTCTATACTTAGTTTCTCTGCCCTATGTTGGTTTTATTTTTTACTAGCAGCCCGTCCCGGCTTCGCACGGGTAGATTGTGGATTGATTTTGTCCGTCCACCATTGTTTAAATACATTTTTAATACAAAACTTTTAGTATTTTTTCCGGGCTACGCAATGGTCATATTGGATTTGACCTTGACCGTGACCTTCAAGGTTATATCGAGGTCAAATTAATTTTTTTTCACGTTCAAATGTGTCCTTGACCATTTTTTTCATGTTACCTTTACTGTCAGCGGAGGTCAAATTTAGGTCAAGTATAGTTCGACTTTTTGAACACCCTGTATAAGATTTACTAACTCAGAAACCTTCGCGGATATGCGTCCAACTGTTCCCCAAATTTTCATCGCAATCGGATGAATGGTTTAGGAAGGCATAATAATCATCCGTACCGGTACTTTTTGAACACCCTGTATAAGATTTACTAACTCAGAAACCTTCGCGGGCATGCGTCCAACCATTTCCCAACTTTTCATCGCAATCGGATGAACGGTTTAGGAAGGCATAATAATTATCAGTACCGTTACTTTTTGAACACCTATTATAAGATTTACTAACAATAAGGGCCGGTTTTACCAACAGGTATAAACGCGGTATAGCGCTATACTGAGAATAACCATAAGGCTTATTGCTGGTTATTCTCAGTATAGCGCTATACCGCGTTTATACCGTGTTGGTAAAACCGGCCCTAAGAAACCTTCGCGGGCATGCGTCTAACCATTCCCCAAAGTTTCATCGCAATCGGATGAACGGTTTAGGAAGGCATTTGATATTACCTTAAAGGTCACGGTCAAGGTCAAATCCAATACGACCACTGGGTAGCCAAGGGAAAATCCTTAAAGTTTTGTATTAAACATTTTTCTCTAAAATGTTTTCCCGCTGAGATAATCGGCCGTACCGGGACTTTTTGAACACCCTGTATAAGATTTACTAACTCAGAAACCATCGCAGGCATGCGTCCAACCATTTCCCAAAATTTCATCGCAATCGGATGAACGGTTTAGGACGGCATACGAGACATACATACAGACAGACAGACAGACAGACAGATAGACAGACAAACATTCATTTTTATATATATAGATAGAAGATAGGGGGAAATATAGACTCGTCTATTCGTTGAAAAGTATTTTTTAGTCGAATATTTATCTGTATTTATCTATTTCCCAGCCAACCGGATTACGTAATATGCGACGCTGTCTGTTATTTAACGCTGTACATAGTTACATATGTGTCTATGATTCCCGTATAATGCACGAATAACACACAGGCACTGCAGAATGTCAGCAACATTGTGAGCTAGACATTACGTACCACTTACATGACGATAGTATAATACATACTTGTGTTATGTAATATTTATACATTTCTATGCATGTCTGTAAAATTAAGCTACTGAAAATTGATTGAAAAGGTTTTTTTATGGTAATATATAACGTTCTTTAATGATATCTTCCTGAAATATTCAAAAACAAAACGAAAGGTATGGACATACTATTCTTTATATCGAGGGTATCTTGCCAAAAGGGCGTATCCACAAAAATCATGTTTTGGTTGATACGCCCTTCCGGCAGGAAACCCTCGTCGGGGGTTGTAATTTGTGACAAAGTTACATATATTTTACATATTAAATACATAACACTTTTACGTTAATATGTTATCTTTATGTGCTCTCAGGATAACATAACGGATACATAATGATTGGATGGGATGGTTGCAGCAATTCTGATCTTTTGTTACTGTAATTAGAATCTCACTGCCCAGAATAACTATAGAATTATGGTTCTCGTCAAAATTGAACACGATTTCCGGTTAAAACTATGATTCTTTCAATCAGATTTTTCTCTGATTGTATAATATCAATAAACTATAGCGAAATTTCGTTATGAGAAATCGCGAGCTAGATTCCTCATCTCCCAACGATTTCACGTAAAATTCTCACGTTTTCGCGCCACACATCTCGGTTCGTTACTATTCAATTTGTAAGTCCGACTCCTCACCCGATGCATTAGCGACAGGTTGCAGGCTGCGCCAACCTGCAGCCGCGATCGTTACGCAATCGCGCCCGAGCGTGCGGATCGCGAGGGTTGGGGCGAGCCTGCAGGTTGGGAAGCAAGAATGGGCCGCTCAATTACCTCTCGACCACAAGAATTAATCGATCCCTCGCACCGCTTCACGCCTGATGTCCCTCCTTCCCCGTACTTCGTGCGCGCGCCCCCCTCTTTTCACCCGTCGGACCTTTCCTCGGCTCGCCGCTCGTCGACGGGATAATTAAAAGAACGGTCCCGCTTTGGATCGTTTTAGATTCTGTGGTGGGGCCCCCCCTTCGGGTTCTTTATTTCTCCCTGTCGAAACGACGACGAATGGCTTTTCCGCGTAGCGCTGCCGAGAGGACTCGTTTCTCGGACAGTCCGGATTGTAAATCTAATTCCGGAGCCGGGGCACCACACTTTGGTCCAGCCTGCACAAAGGGGGATTAATTAACTTCGGTCACAGATCGGTACCCCGACGAGCTCTCCTTTGGTCTCGAACGCGGCGTCGCGAGAACTGCATATAAATATGTATACGCGTGTTGGCGACGCGGTCTAATTTGCGAGTGGCATATACTCGTGCTGGGCTTATTACGGAAAATGGCGAGAACGCGCGTTTGTTCGTAGTCAGGAGGGGAAACGGTGCTGCGAGTTATATTGTTATGTCGTTCCTCGGCTCGATATTCCGGTAGTATCCATGTTTCTAGCACTGGTTTATGTTTAATTTATTCAATTCACTCACTTTCCAATAGATTTACATTCCCAGAGAGTTTTTTTATATTCTACTTTATATATTTCTCTTTCAGCAGCACGGATTTATATTTCATTGGCTCCATTCCATTCGCACGGAGAAAAAATTGTGGCAATAATCCATGTGGTACGTTCAGTCCCATAAAAATACAATATGTCGATATTTACCATAAGTATTGTCACATTTGCTATATTTATGGTAAATATCGACATATTTATGATACCAAACGTCATATACCGCAATGGAGTATGGGAGTGGATCTTATCACATGGATTGTGGGCTACCACAAACTTTTCTCCGTGCAATTTTAGTGAAAAATTAGACTTTATCGAGAGACTTTACTCTACATAACTCTCTATATTCTGATCTTTCTTTTTTACAGTACTATCTTGAATATCACACAGATGAGTACTAATTTCCATCTCATTTTGATTAATATTGATTCGATCGAATGATGTGGAAATGCTGTTCATCTGAGTGAGATTTCAGCTGAGAGAATTTTTTTCGTTGATAGGTCGTTATCGAGCCTGGAAATATATTCTTCGTGTCACACAGAGAGCTTTGCTCGAAGAGGCGATTCGCTGAAGATAATAATTAATCTTGCTTTACACGTATTTGTTATGTTGTCACCGTGCACATTGTCTTCGTATGTCATTTTGTATCCATGTTAATTGTGCATCATCAAGGATCTCATGTTTACATGTTTAAGTGTCCTATGTCGTTTGATTAGATTTTAGCATTTCTAGCATTTCTGGGCTATATTTATATGATTGATGTCTCTGCATCTATCTAATTTAATTTGACGAGGGAATAAATAATTCATCATGCTTGAGATTCTTGTCAATATCAAGAAATACGCAGCATTCATTTGTATTCGAAGAAGGCTAGGTTTCATATTCGATTAGAATTTAATTAAATTTGGTATGTGTCTTTCGCTATCTTTGAATTTGTAATAATAAACTTTGACGTTCTTTCTATTTTTTTATTATCATTAAATATAACCATAATATTAAACATATAAAATCAAGAAAAACTCTTTACAGTAATATTCTATTAAGTGTTAAAGAAAAATTACAAACTTCGGTCATTATAGTTTGGTTGCGTATTTCTATATAAAATTAAAATAGTCATTAACGAACGTTTTCTCAATGATGATTGTTTATCGAAAAACGTCGTTTGTGGCTCATTATCTATTACTTCACTATCGATTAACCAGTTCTGCTGCTATGTTTCAGTCTTTTTTTCAGCGAAATCAAATAAGCAAATGTCAATAAAAAGAGGACGATGCATTTCAAATTGGGCAAAGATGTCAATATTTTTGATAATGCAAAACGATATGATGCTATAAATAATGGATTCTACACTTACTCGTAATGTCCATGATATAATTTTTCGTAACTGCCCCATCGCTCTGCCACAAAGATAACAGCATTGAGTGGTGAGTTGAACCTTCCAGACTATCGTTATATTTTATACTACGAATTAATGGATGTATAGTCGAATATTACCAATTTTTAAATATATTATATACTATAATTCATATGGTATCCGACATTTTTAAAAGGTCGTCAGGTTTGCGAGACATAAATATGAATGCTCACACTCTGTACAGATATTCAAAAACAAGTTTCGAAATAGTTCACCGTCCTACTATATCACTACGCACTTTATACAACGTTAATCAGCTATATAGCTGTGTAATGTAAATAATGGAAACGTGATTTATGTTGTTCTGCCTGGCAGAGCCACACTGTACCTGGATATTAGAATCGTGGCATCTGGAATTACAAAATCCCCTTTAACTTCCTTCGCGTGATCGTTATCGAGGATTTCTATACCCTGGCCCCCCTCCAGCACTTTCGTGAATCCAAACCGATCTACACACGCGATACTACTCGGCTTATACGCGCAGGTGCCACTGTGAAACACGAATGAAATATCCGTGGCCATCGGGCGAAACTATTTCAATTGCATCTGAATATCATTTGTCATCCCGGTATTAATACCGACGTTATTCGAAGCCAATGCTTCTATTAGTTTGTTAACTAACTTTCCGTACTCGTATGATTGATGCGATATGCGGACACGAGTGCGGAAACTTGGTTAACGACCTAACGAAATTATGGAAATGCATCGTGCGCTGGAGTGCAGAACGTGATGTGTTTTATTGATTGCATTTATCGCGCGTACACATTTATCAAACAGTGATACATAGATGCATTACTTTTCTTTCTGTGCTATTCTTAAACTATTTGATCTTACAGAAAAACATTTTATAACCGAATAATTATACATTGTACACTGAAAAAAAAAAGATTAAAAATTATTCTGTTAGGATAATCTGAGTACGAAAGGTTAAATAGATCAAAAATTATCCTTCCAGGGTTTAAAATTTAACCTTCCTTAGGAAAATTTTTGATCTATTTTACCTTTCGTACTCAGATTATCCTTCTAATAAAATAATTTTTACCTTTGTTTTTCTTAGTGTATAGCGCAGGAGAATGATTAGGCAATAAACATCCATCCGTATATTATGCGTGTAATAAACGTTTGTTCGGTACATTTTTGGGGTCAGTATATGTAACATTACCAGGATGATATATATAGTGTTATATATCTTTTAAGGTTCTTGATATATTACATATATAGTACGTGTATACACTGAGAAAAATAACTTGGTTAAAGTGGCAAAATGAATTTGATTAAACGAGTTTAGTTATTCTCACCAAAATACTAGTAAATTGAACCAAATATTCAGTCATACTAACTACATGTCTAGTTATTTTAACCAGGAAATGATCAGTTTAACCAAACAGATGGAAGATCCATTTTCACCAAATGGTTTGGTTACGGTCTCCAGGATTTTAGTTAAATTGACCAGATTATTTTTTAGCCTAATAGTTTTTTAAACGTATACGTTATTCTTCTTTCATTACCATTTATTTAAAAGACGTTTTGGAAATGCTAATATATGTTTAACTGGGAAACGTTTTTCTTTAAAATGAACGTAGCAAATATGTGACCAGTTTGTTCGTATATTACACGGGTGAGTATTTATTGAGATGTGTTAATATCTACGCGGTATTATTTATATATTTTACGTAACTCTGATTTCCCTCCCATTACGAACATAACTCGATAATATAGCGGAGGCATTAATCAATAAAAATAGCCTCGAATCATCGGCGATATCTTAATAATTTCTCATCTCCACTTCTCGCTCTCTCAATCGCTTCGAGCCAACGCCAACCGTCCGCGCGATAATAATAATTCTAAACCAATCATACGTCCATTATCCAACGAGAAGCCCTCGGTACGGGCATTCCACCTGTAAACATTGTTATAACTTACAGCGATCGCCTCCATATAAACACGTCAGACGCGATATATCTTCCCACCATTCGCGCTGCATCGAAACTATATGCAACTCGTATTTCTTCCCCCCCGATGAACGTGGCGGTAATAATAATGGGGAAACTGAATTACGACTAGTCCAGGGCGACCTGGCTCCGTCGTCTTACAAAAAGTCAAACGAGATATCGAAACCCCCAAAGCTATGGGGGTACGGTAACTGTCGATATATCACTTTCGAAGCTATGCGGGGCAGGTTGTAACGTCGCTTTTATAGTTCCGCGTGTTTACCGTCGTCAGGTAGGTCCGTGAAGTCGCGCCTCTCGATACGGCGAGAAGAGGCCCTCCTCCGGATGTGGCTCTAACGTCGATGCGTTGCGCGAGCGATCGAGGAGGCTTAAGCGATACGCGTTCTGATATTTACGAGCGCGTTATTGCTGCTATCACGCGAGTGCGGTACCGCGGACGCTTCTGTAAATAAAAGGATAGGGATTCTAATATCGACGCGCGGGCAGGATACGCGATGGTTGGTATAATGATACAGTTACGTCAGGCTGGGATGATCCTCGAGCTACGGACGTCCTTGGCGCGTATGTGAATCTATGGTAGGAATTGTGCATACGCACCTGGGATGCTTTAAACGTCAGGCGCAACTGTTTTTCATCTTCACGTAACGCGTCGTTGTCGCGGCAGGCGACACCTGAACAGCTGCGCCATCTGGTGCAGCCTCGTCTGTTAGCGTAGCACGCGAGTCGCTCGTTTGCGAAGATTTCGCAAAACGAACGAGGCACGAGTTGCGTGAAGACGACTAATAGTTGTCGAGGGAAATGGCGTGTGTTTTAAAATACGACGCTCCGTTAAAGTGATTTTACATGAAGAGGAGAATATGGCAGTCTTTATTATCCAAGTCATTTTCAAGTCAGTCTTACAACACTTTGATGGTAAAGTGTATTCTCGTTCTTCTCTTCGTATAAGTAATTGTGTAAGTACATCATACGGATGCTATTTTGCGTAGCATAATGACGTATGATTTTTATGGTAGGCTCATATCGCATCACTGATGCCAAAAGGTCGTATACTATCCTTTACGCCCTTTTGGTATTGTAAGAGCCAAAAGAGCTTATAAAAGAAATTTGTTCTTAGAACTGATGGAAATACGTAAAAATGGCCTGTAAATGATGAAATAAAAAATTAGAAAATGAAAGGCAACAACGGCGTATCGATATATGTACCTACCTGTTTGGTTTGTGTCGGTAAAGAAAACAAATCTTTTATACGCGTTTTTGGCTTTATAAAGGTACCTTTTTGGTGCATACGACTTTTTTGCATTAGTAACGCTATATCTTGTATCCATGGCCTGATGTATCTAGATTTAACAATGGACAACTGGACGCTGTTATGCAAAACAATGTCAACCCACAAAAATAAAGTTACTTAAAATGTTGTTTAAAAATGTTCAACCAACTCTACAGAAGGCAATTCCGTTAAAACCTCAATTTTTTAATTTTTGTGGGTTGACACTGTTTTGCATAACAGCATCGAACTGATGTCTCTGTTTCACACATGTTCTAATTTCTATCGCGATTATCTCACTACCTGTGGACTTTTAGTTCAAAATGGTACAGCACTTTTTTGAAGATTAAACTTTAATCTACAAAAAGGTCCCATACGAAGCTAGCCCTACGACTCACGGATAACGAGATAATCGAAACAGTAAATTATCTCACTACCTATGGACTTTCGGGCTAAAATGGTACAACACTTCTTCGAAGATTAAACTTTAATTTACAAAAACGTTCTATACCAACACAGCCCTACAATTCGTGGATAACGAGATAGTCGAAATAATTGATCATGCCATTCTTTCATGGTAATAAAGCGTCGTTGCTCGAAAAATGTAAAATTATGCAAAAAATTGAGAAGAAGGCAACTAACTAAACTCTCCCAGCCATTCGTGTATACCCAGAACCCCGCACACTCACAGCAACTGCGCACCCAACTAAAAAGTAGCATCGCCTCCCGCGTAATCTACATTACAATATAATCGCGCTCGGCATTACAACGGCGACGGTAGACAAAAAAGGACCACAGACGCGGTACGTTCAACGAGACCATCTGTTGTCCGCGCATATCGCCCGACGGCGCAGAAGGTGCCGTGCTCGCGTCGTTACGTTAGGTCAGGTTAGACCTCGCCGAAGTGGTCTCAGTGTGCGGGACGATGAATTATACAGCAAGTGGTCCATATATGGGCCGTGGAGTGCAGCGCGCGCGAAGACACCAAACGAAACGGAGCCCTCCTCTCTTACCTGCCGCGCATGCACACGGTGTTCGCCGCATAAAGCACGCGCGCGCGGAGGCACGGAATCCCTTCGGAAACGCACATGCCTTCGCTTGGGTTTGATTTCCTAAACCACACGTCGCGTTCGTTCGCTCGATTACACGCGACCGGAGCGCGCGAGCCGAGCAGGTGGTTCCCCCTCCAGTCTTTCGCTTTCGAGATGGTACTTCCGATCCGGTCTAATCTAGCCTAATTTCGACCGATTCGACTGACATCTGCGGGGATTGCGAAAGGTGCTCTCGCGAGCGCCTTGTCTTTCTTGTTTTCGAAGGGGCCTCCCCATTTTCGGGTGCCACAGATGTTCGGGAGATTGGCAGGGGCCGATCTGCGGTGTACGTTGCGGTAGATTAAATCTAGGAAAGATATTTTTGTTTTGTTTTCTTCATTTTCATCTTTTTCTTTTTCTCCGTCGTATTCTTCATCATCTTCATCTTCATCTTCGTCTTCTTCTTCATCTTCTTCTTCATCTTCTTCGTCTTCATCTTCATCTTTTTTTTCGTACACCTTCCTACACTGAGAAAAAAATGTACTTGATCGAAATAAACGTGCCTTTGGATAGTCCCAAGAATGTATTTATTCGATTTAAATGAATATTGGTTGGACGCAAATATTAATATTATTGAATTAATTAGATGTTATTTAAATCAAATCGATATTCATTTAAATCGAATAAATACGCTCTTGGGACTATCTAAAGGCACGTTTATTTCGATCAAGTACATTTTTTTCTCAGTGTATGAACTGAACTTTTAATTGAACCTTCCAAAATGAGGATCTCATCTCTTCCTGATTTTCAGTTTGCATCTTCTTACGGTGCAATTGATTATTACCTCCATTTTTTTTTAGTCATCATATATGAATTCGTGTAATCGTCGCATAAATAACCCTTACAATATTTATTCCCATCTCAGCTATTATAGCTACCGTTATTTTTCTCTTCATTCCCCCTATTGTCGTTACGTCAAACAGCTATAATAGCACCCACCCGAACGCAACTATTCATTTCGAAGCTTAAAGTCCCAAATCGAGCAGCGATCCCCGACCTGCTCGTCTCGCGCCGCAAAGATCCCAGAGAGAGAGAGACTCCGCATTTTTTCCGCCACCGGAGCCCGAGACACCGGAGGGTGCTCCTTTATTTTCGAGCGTCGCGGTGATCCGACGTTTCTCAAACACCCTGTACCCTTGTTCTCCACTCGACTCGCGAAGAACGAGGAGGGACCCCGGCTCGGACGACTGCTTATATGCGAGGCCTGGCGCCGCACTGTCGCATCCTATATACAGCATCTCGCGCCCGCACACAGACGCGCGAGGGCCACTCTCGCACACGCCGCGGTCGCACCGCTGAGAGCCCGCGCGCGCGCGCGTTCGTTCCTCTCTCTCCCCCCTCCCTCTATATATATAAGAGCCGGGAAACCAGCGCGAACTAACACCAGCGTCGCCGCAGCCGCCGTCGAGTAGCCGCACCACCGCATCGCGCGGCTCCGGCATTCTCTCGTGCCTCGCTCCTCTCTGTATCGCAACCGCCGGTTGCTGCTGCATTAATTAAACGCAGATGCCGATGCCGTGTCACCCGCCATTTGCCATTCGCGTTCGCGTTTGTGTTCGCCGGAGCAGGGCGGCACCTAATGTTATACCCGAGTAGAAATCTGGATAAGGCGCTCATCGAGTCCCGACGAGGCACGCCCGATCCGTGATAGGGCCCCGACAGGGCTGCCCGACCAGGGCCCGATGACTTTTGTAACGCGGTTTGGGGATGAGGGCCTTGTCGGGCAAACCCGATCGGGGCCCAACAGGGCTGCCCGATCAGAGCCCTAGCACGATTTTTGTCTGGCAGCTTCGTCGAAATTTTATTAACCACAAACTAATTTTAAATGGAAGGGTGCTAAATAAGAGCAATAATTCCGAGGAAATGTTATAAATTTATTTTATAATTAATATATTACATTAGAGTAATGCAAACATTTTCAGTCGGAAATTTAAACTATGAATATACAACAAATACTTATTTCACTTTTTTTTCTAGGAAGGAAATTTGAATCGATATTATCTTGTCATTTACTATATAAACTTTTGTATCGTATCGAAATAGGACATTATTGTAGATAAAAATGGAATCTTAAAAAAAGTATCGTCCGAACATGGGCCAAAAGTAACATATAACAAAAGTTGATAGTTAGTAAGGTAAAGAGCGATTCAATTTTTCATCCTAACAAAGAAGATTGAAATCATATATATATTTAATATATCGATACCTTACTTTGAAAACCTCGTAAGTGCAATTTCCTTAAATGTGCAGTAGCAAAGAAAAACAGTTTTGTATCATTTGTACTCAACTTTTTTAACAAATTTGAATCGTATTATTAATATAAGCATATTAGGTTTTCAAAGACGAGGTTTTCAAAGTAAGGTATCGATATGTAACACCTATATTAATATTACGTATTTTTAATTAGTAGGTATTTCTAGTGAAGTAGTGTTCATACACTATTAATATGCACTACCATGACTGCATTACTACTTGCACTAATAATATGTACTTTTCGCTTGAATTGCTGGGGTACAGTATTTATACTAAAATATTAAAACTAAAAACATAATACTTTCGTAATACTACTGTACACTAGGGCGATATATTTCCTCTTCTATACTATCACACAAGTTCCAATTTATACACCGACATATCAAATGTGAAGTGTACATTAGACTGATTAAAAAAAGGCTTTTTTTAATTCATTCTCTTGGCGGGTACTTAAAACGTTAGTATTTAATGTAACTTTGAATATATCGCCGGGTGCACATTCTCACTCAATATTTAGTGGTGTCTCAATCGCTTTTTCTGATTTCCATTTGAATAACACGGTCCCATTATAGGGGAATCAATTGCACAATTTATTCCCCCGTGATTACCATTTAATTTTATTTAATAATTAAAAATAATATTTCTTTACGTCAATTACACCTAAAACTCAATTTTCCTAATTTTTCACGGGGAAATTTTGTTACCGTAGAAGGAATTAGCACTAAACCAATGATTCAACAATTTCATCGTGTTATTCAAATGGAAATCAGGAAAAGCGATTGACACACTCCAAAATATTGAGTGATAATGTGCACCTGGCGACATATTCAAAGTTACATTAAATACTAACGTTTTTTAAGTGCCCGCCAAAAGAATTAGTGAAAAAAGCGTTCTTTTAAATCAATCTAATGTACATGTACCTCAATTCTATTTCATTTCTTCTCCGTCTCTGGGCAGGCACATTATTACGGTAGTACAGCTGTACAGCCTTATTCAGCCTTATCTCTCTAATCGGCATCAGTGATTCCTCATTGACCGTTGTTACACTAGAGACAAAGAAAAGATGAAATAGAAGTGAGGTACATGTACACTTCACATTTGACAGGTCGGTGTATAAATTGGAACTTGTGATAGTACGGAAGAGGGAATATATCGGTAAAGAAAAAAATTATTAAAATTATTATTTTTTTCTTTACCGATATATTCCCTCTTCCGTACTATCACAAGTTCCAATTTATACACCGACCTGTCAAATGTGAAGTGTACATGTACCTCACTTCTATTTCATCTTTTCTTTGTCTCTAGTGTAACAACGGTCAATGAGGAATCACTGATGCCGATTAGAGAGATAAGGCTGAATAAGGCTGTACAGCTGTACTACCGTAATTATTTACTTGATTATTGTACCTAATTCAATTCCGTCGTATCTGCTATTCTTCTGCCACGAATTTCCCAGATAGAAAAGTATGCCACAGGATTAGTGCAGTACCGCCAATACAGTAGACTCGCGGTTATCCAAGTCCCAGTTAACCGAGGCTCCGGATTAATTGAGGGCTCTCTCCTGACTCCCAGCGACTCCTGTGTCGATGTTGCTGCAACATCGCTGCTTCCAAGAGAGGCAAAAAATTAACTCAAAAATCCATCAAAGACATGTAAGATAAAATACATATGTAAGTAAATATAAAACTGTATAATGTACCTTTTGGATTGTCGAAGCACGTCGTATCGGTAGAACCTGATATTTCTACGGTGGCATTGTACTGCAATTCTGGAGGAACTTTTCTATCTGGATCTGTTAAAAGTGCCTCTGAAATATAATATAATATTATAAGGTAAAAAATACAGTGGAAAGAAACAATTATTAGCGAGTACTAATAACCAATAAACTTCATATACCTTCGATACAAGCATGTAGAGAGTGCTGTATTTTTTAAAACCTCTTTCCAGGCACTTCTTTAGCAGTCTTGAATCCCTTTGGAGGGTCGTGAATCCCTGGGCAGGCACATTATTATGACGCTGAAAACAAAAATAGAATAACCACAAAGATATGTGTCCAAAGATTTTACCAAAATGAGGTTAAAACGATCAATTAGGAATTACTTATCTGATGGAACTTCTTCTGAGATACGGATGTCTCCTTTCCTACTCTTGATGCACAATCAACCAGGGAAAAAGCACTGCTTCCGTTCACTATTTTGATTCTTTGAAAAAGACGGCAAACGATTATTGAACTATACGGAGCGTCTGTCACATTTATCACTATTGGGACCGCTATTTACCGATGGCGGCGCTCGCGGCGCTGCAGAAACATGGCGGATATCGGGCGTGCAGCACGCCGCGTACTTCAAATTCCAGCAACCGGTAGTATACAGTTGATCCGAATGAATTCATTTAATTGTTTGTGAAAATAAATGTCTACCTATATCTCGTTCTAAAAATGCTCATTTTTTTAAAACTTGGAGCAAGTTAACACTTCAAGTACCTACGTACCAATCCGAAACGCCAATATCGGCCATGTTTTTTATATCGATAATTCATTAGCTTCGACTGTAATATACACTTTGAAAATTATTTTTTACTTACTCCAGTATATATTTAAAAAATGTAATAAAAAAATATTTAATTTAAATAGTACTATCAGTGTTATTGGGTCAATCCGTATTTTAATTTTACAAGACCGGCGAAAGTTGCTAAATAAGAATAGTACTAGATAAAATTTATCACACAATCTATAATTATTTATTAGGGTCTTGTAACGGCCGAACCGTTGCAATATATTTCAAAAAATATAATTTATAAATATTTCAGAATTACTTCCATGTTAAAATGCATGATTTTATCATTTATATACAACAAATAATTTGATAGGACATGCCTTAGAAACGCCCGTTCAAGCCCCGATCAGATATTAGGGACGCTTAAAATGAATGCGGTATGCGGTGCTTGACTCTTTTACCTACCGGTCGACGGAATTTGAAGTTCGCGGCGTGCTGTACGCCAATATCCGCCATGTTTCCGTAGCGCCGCGAGCGCCGCCATCGGTAATAAACGATCCTAATAAGCTTTCAGGGCATGCCTTAGAAGCGCCCGGTCGGGCCCCGATCGGGTACGCCCGGTAGGGCATGCCCTAGAAGCGCCCGGCCGGGCCCCGATGCTACATCGGGCAAGCCCGATCGCATTTCTACTCGGGTATATTCGTATCATCCACTCCCGATACGATATCCGAACATTTAAATTAGATAAGACATATTGTTATATATTCGTGCTGTCCGCTCGCTGAGTCGACCTCCGCATGTGTAATCAAGATAGAGCAACCAAATATGTGCTTCTAGAGGATTCCACTCCAGTCTCATAGTTCAAGTTCAGGGTCCGACGAACATTCGGAAAATGCCCAATGAGGAGCACCCTTATCTTAGATATATAAGAGACCGAGCTCTTCGGTTTCTTAGACATTACTATTCAGATCCTTAGTCAGTATCCAACTTCAGAGACAGTGTTACACTAAACTCTAGATAATATTCTTCAAGACATTAGACAGTATTTTTTCAATAAGTTAAAGATATTGCTCTTCAAGAAGCTCGAGGCAGAATTCTCTTCGTTAAGCTCGAGACAGAATTAATCAATTCTCTTCACTACTCATTCTCTGTAACTCAGTCTAAATAAATTTCTTGTTCACATAACAAGAGAGAGTAAAAGTGGTGTCAGGGGTGAAATAACTCTAACGAAAAAAATGGTGCTAAAAGATCTTGACAAGAGCGAGGAGCCCTTCATCCGAAGTTCTTCACAACGCCAACGGGAGATCGAAAGCGGGAAGCATTCCACATCGCTAACAGTAACGGATCGTCACCGAAATCGAGCTACCTCTACAATGCAACCTGTGAGTGACGACTGAATAAGTAGTAATCTTCAAAATCCTGTCTCAATCCAAAATACAGTCTCAATTCAAAATACTGCCTCAATCCAAAATCCTGTCTCAATTCAAAATCCTGTCTCAATCCAAAATCCAGTCTCAATTCAAAATACTGTCTCAATCCAAAATCCTGTCTCAATCCAAAATATCGTCTCAATCCTAAATATCGTCTCAATCCAAAATATAACCTCAATCCAAAATATCGTCTCAATCCAAAATATCGTCTCAATCTAATTTCAAATTCAATTTCTAAATCGTGAAGTTCTAAATCTCTATCGACATGCAAAACGCAGAATCATCAGAGAATAGTACAGTAGCACAATCACAAAATCTTTCATTAGGACAACTTTTCAAATATATTCACAAATTCGACGGCGATCGTTCAAAATTAATTGGATTCATTAAAGATTGCAATGCTGCTATTTCATTCGCTGCACCAGCTCAACTAGTTCCTCTCTTAAGATTTATTGAATCTCAAATCGAAGGCAAAGCTAAAGCAGCAATTTGTAACAAATCCTTTGAAGACTGGGATAGTCTCAAAAATCATTTGAAATTATTATGTCAGGATAAAAAATATTACGCTCAATTACTCTGCGAATTAACAACACTTTCTCAGAAAAGTAATGAAAATATCTGATTTTGTTCAAAGACTTGAATATATCGTTCAACGTACCACAAATGTGATCGATCAAAATAATACAATAATATCGACGCATCTTTATGTCACGTCATAAGCAACGAGACAGGCGCCTGGTTATCACTCTGACAAACTTAGCGAAAAGGACTATTGACTTGCGCGGGGGCACTGCACTTTGCTAACGCTATCTAAAACGTTACTCACGAGAATGGGTATGTTCACAACTTTTTGTACAAATGTTTAAAGTGCATGAATCGGAAGATTAGGGTATTAAAGTAGGTAATGTAGGTAAAAAATGGGTCATTAAAAATTTTTTTTCCATTATTTTTGAGATATTAAAAAAGGGATTCGTTTTAAAGCATCGCACTTTCACCGCCATTTTACTTGACCAATCAGAGTCGGGCAACAGATTCCCCACCATTTACAAACCCCTTGCCAATGGCTTTAGTAACCTCACTAAGGATTTCGTTTGAATCGAAGTCAAGCTTTAAACATTCAAAAAAAAGAAATTAGTGCTCAGAAAAAAAACAAACACATCTTATTAATAAGCACAAAAAGTATTAACGAATGAGCAAAAAAAATCGTGAACTTGCCCATCGCGGGGTTGCGGCAACCTCCCGGCGTTTAAAGGAAACCAAAATTATCGTTGAGTGTTTATCTACTCGACACCTTTCGCACTTGGCGGGTTAAACCAGAGAGAAATTTTATAGATCTTTTGCTTACCTTTTATCTTTCGTAGCTCCTGGTGGATTTGATCTTTTTTTCAGTCCCTTGATCCTTCTCCCTTTTTATTGAACGTTGACGAGGGTTTGGTCGCCAGGGATTAAACAAAGCACTGAAGCCACGGACTACAATTTCTTTTATTCACAACTTAGCAGATTACTGACAAGAGGTCTATGCGACTAAGAGACTAAAAAAGAGCGATTAAAAGGCGACTAATGCCACAATACTGAAACCAAAGAGAGCGAAGACTAAGGATTAACGCCCCAAAGTTCTGAAGATCGAATGTTTTTTTTTGAGGGAGGAATTCCGGCCTTTTTATACGACTGGTGCGGGGGTGGGCCGATTCCTATCCCTTCTCTAAAAAAACGCTTGGCTGAACTATGAACTACTTCCTAAAAATTACTCACTCTATCAAAGTTCGATTTTTGTTCTTCCTAATCACGGGCGATGAGTCGCCATGCCGGAGATTTTACCTATCGCTTCTTGTCCTTATCTTTATACGGGAACTTTACCCGTCGTTCGCTCGCTACTGTTTTATACCTATTACCTATTTCATAAAAACGGCTACGTGAGAACGTGACACCTCCCCCCTTAAGTCTGAATGTTAGGCGAGCCTAACGTGAAGGTTGGGGTTCATAATCCTCTTTTAAAAAAAGAAATGTAATTTTAATTAGCAATATATATGTGTTTGGGTATGAGTTAGTTTGTTGTATAATTATGCTTATTTAAAAATTTTCATAATGTGATTTTAGTTTATGAGAATAGTGTACATGTTTTCCCTAATGCATTCTTTTTGTTGTATCTTATTTTTATATTATGCAGTTATTTATGGATTAATATACATATTATCGTGTATTTTCTACAGTTGTTTATAAATTTGATTAGTAATAATAGATTAGTTACAAATATTGTATATAAAGAGCTTACTGTTTATTAAAAGAAATGTGTTATGGAAGGGATATATTATTGAAGGGGTGAAGGGTCTTCTTCTTCGTTTGCACTATCCCAATCGTCGCGAAAGCGCCGGTGCATGGGCCAAGGGTCTCTTTCGTTCGGAGCCTCCCAATCCCTGATGTTTTGCAGTTCTTGTAGCCAATCTAGCTGCTGCCACTGTTCCGGGGTGTAAACTGTTACATCGGCCCACTCCAGATGAGAGCGATCTGGAGGAGGTGGCTCGATATATCTTCTCCAGTCGTCCTGGTTGATCCATTCCTCATACTCCTTCACGGCTCTCAAATGTGTGTCCCATATTCGGTCCATGAACTCTCCTACGAACGAACTAGGTTCGTCCCATGGATCCTTGTTCTTGTCCCGGTAGTTCCCCGTGAATAACTCCCGGAGGTGGAAGATATTCTCTTCGTTTCCCCATACCCACTGCAGATATCTCTGTATAGCGAGCCGCTCTACCTGTTTGGGTGTTGGTGAGGTACGGATATTCCATCGCTGATTCTTTCTTTTGTGGTGTATCTTGTTTAACGCTGAGGTTGCTACTGATCTCATTGTGCATTTCGTTGAGTTTTTATAGTTGGTCAGAGTTTTGAGTTTGGACTCGGGTTTCTGGAAATCTGCTGTTTTTTGTTTGGAATTCAATGCGGACTTTGGGAAGATTTATATAGGATTGGTTTAGGACTCATTATATACGATTCGTATTTTTCCCTGGCTAATCTTTTTCTATTTGAGCTGTGTTCTGCTAAATTTTTGGTGATAACTTGTTTTGGCTTTTTATCTTATTTATATAGGGTATGTATTCGCTCTTTGGTGATTATTTTCTATCGTGTTCGCGGTGATACGAGGGTACAAGGTTGAAGGTTGATTTTCCTCTTCGTTTGATGAGTACTGCTTTGTAGTAAGTTGTTGATCTGAAGTGATTCCTTCTTCAAGGTCTTTTTGTGGTTGTTTCGTTTTTCCCAGGTGTAATAATAGGTAGGTCGCTCTGAGTCCCATATGGCGCCTAGTAGATGAATGGACCATCCGTATATTGTGTGTAACGCATATCCGTGTACAATAGTGTCCGCAACTAATTTTATTAATCTAAATATACGTATGATTGCTAGAAATCCTGCACTCGCTGTACCGAATGTTAAAAAGTTGGTCCACATTTTGTTCCACGTGTTTTCGGCTATTTTCCGCATTGAATTTTCGTCTAAAAATGTATGTATTGACAAATTCTTGTCTGGAATATCTCTACCGGTCATACCCCTTGCAATGTTATTAATAATAGCTGGTTTTTCCGCGGGGAACATAATGTGATCTCTTAGATTTTGTAGTTCTGCCGTAGTGTAGATTCCGCTTGTTGCTAATGAAGTTGGGTTTTTGTATTTCCAAGTGGGCTTAATTTTCATATAGCTGGCAGTGATTTGCTGAATGACCTTGTATATTACATATTTGGCATTTAATGGTTATTTTGTTCAGAAAGCTTTTGTATGCTTATTTTAAAATTTTCGTAGTGTGACTTATGTTTACGAGAGAAAAGTGTATATGTTTTCCCTAAAGCATTTTTGTTGTATTTTATTTTGATTTGTATATTTTTAAAGTTATTTATAAATTTGATAAGTTGTTTACAAGTATCGTATATACTGTATATTTCTAAAGTTGTTTATAAATTTGATAAGTTGTTTTATAAGTATCGTATATAATGTATATTTCTAAAGTTGTTTATAAATTTTATATGTTGTTTTACAAGTATCGTATTTTTGTGGTATGGGAAGGGTATGTAGGGTATGTTATTGTAGGCGTAAAGGGTCTTCTTCTTCGTTTGCGCTATCCCAATCGTCGGGAAAGCGCTGGTATGAGGACCAAGGATCTTCTTCCTTTCGGGGCTCCTAACTTCGGAGTTCTTGAATATGACTCCCATATCATTACTGTGAATTCTTCCGTCAAGAATTTTGGTTCGTCCCACGGGATGTCGTCTGGATAGTCTTCCGTAAATAGCTCCCGTAGGTGGAAGATATTTTCTTCATTCTCTCCCATATCCATTGCAGATATTTCTGTATGGCGAGCCGTTCCAATTGCTTGTTTGTTGGTCGAGATATGGGTATTTCATTTCGATTCCTTGCTGTCTGATTGATCTCTTCAGAAGCGTTTCGGTTGTGCGACTGGCTTCCTAATGCATCCCGTAAGATTTTATACCTGGTCGGGGTTTGAAATTTGGATTTGGATTTCTGGAAATCTACTGTTTTTTGTTTGGAATTGAATGCGGACTTTAGGAAGATTTATATAGGATTTGTTTACGATACGTGTCTTTTTCCTCACTAAATTTTTGTGATAATCTTGTTTTAGCTTTGAATCTTATCTATATGTATGTATTCGTTTTTTGGTGATTATTTCCTATTGTTTTTGCGGTGATACGAGGGTACAAGGTTGATCGTTGATTTTCCTCTTCGTTTGATGAGTACTGCGTTGTAGTAAGTTGTTGATCTGAAGTGGTTCCTTCTTCAAGGTCTTTTTGTGGTTGTTCTGTTTTTCCTAGGTGTAATAGGTCGGGGTCGCTGAGTTATTTGGTATTTTGTTCAGAAGTTAGTTGATCGTTTAAATTTTGTGGACTTTTTCCTCGCATTAGTTGTACACGCGTTAAATTACGTTCAAGTTCTATTGCTTTGATTCGGGCGCTTTTAAGATCTTCTACATTTCCCATATTACATCTTATATTTGGATTTAAACCGCGAATAAAGTATTTTATTAAATCTTTCTTTACTTCCGCTCCAAAATTTTCGTCAATTTTACGATTTTCTATTCTATGACTGTCAGTAATTCTTTTGGCTAATTCTCTGGCTCGATTTAAGTAAGTTATAACATTTTCGTTATGATATTGACAAATATCGCTTAATTCTCCGTAATACTGATGTACCTACAGTTTTTTCTGGGGCATACATTTCTTCTAAAAATGCTGTTAATTGTTCTATTGTTGTTAATGATTGTCCAATACTACTGCGTTTTACTTCGCCAATTAGTTTTGTAAGGATTAATTTAATTAAATCAGATTCTGATTCTGGTGGCAACATATTTTTCGCTTCTTCGCATACTTCTAGAAAATCTCCTAAGGGTATATTTTGACCGTTAAAACGGGGTACGATTTCTATTGCAGTTTTAAGGGAAATTTTCTGATTATTTGCCATAATTGTGGGTTGATTCAAGTTATTTGATGTACTAGTACTTGGACGGTTTACGTCTATATTTTCGTGTTCTTGGGAAACAGTGGATGTATTTCTTTGATTTTGTTTTTCTGATGTGTTAATAGATGTTTCGCTGAAATTACTGGGGATTCGAGGGGGTGGAGAGTGGATTAATTTAGATTTATTACTGATATTTAAAAATTGAATAGTCTTTTTAGATCGGGTATTTCTTGAGGGATTATCTTCAGAATCGGAAATAATATGTAATCATTTTATGGAAGGTTTTTGTTTCTGATTGAATGATACTGTTATGTTCCTCCAGTCGACGCAAATATCTTCGGTATTTGAAATGTCTTTATTCCGAATGTCGTAGCACACGAAGTATAATTGTACAAGAATGAAGAAAACGTTAAGAAGACAGGCGGACAGTTAGACGTGCGAATAGGTCTAGTTCGACGTAAGTTCTGAGGTTTTTTTGAAGGAGGAGGACTATTTAAAGCTGGAGATACTGGAGTCTTGGATTATTGAAGGGGAACCTGTTTATAAATTATCGAGGTATGTTAAAGGTCGATCAGGAATCGGAAAAAAACGAATCTAGTGTTACGATCTGGGTCGCTCGGATCCAGATCAGTAACTTGGATTGTTGAAGAAAGGGGTCCGTCGGCCGTCGTAGGCGATGAAAACCGCCTCTTGGTAGAAGAAGAACTCGGAGATCGATGATTGTATTGAATAGTCTTTATTTCGTGTGGACAACGACGTGGTTCTTAAGGTATTTCAATGGTGACAGTCGTATTCAAATTTTTTGCTTCAGGACTTAGTACAACTGATCACAAACTGTATTACGCACGAACGAAACTTTTGAGTAACTCTGTACTCTGAGCTCCTTGCTACACAGAGACCTCCTGTGTACAAATGTACCTCACACATATACACTGCCTGGCCCGTTAATCGTGGCAACAGTGCTTCTCTCTCCTTAGAATACCGCTATGTGCCTGCCACTACGTGCCGTAGTGGGGGCTGCCGCGACATGCCACTGGCTATCCCCTCTCCGGTAGCAAAAGTACTACTGAGTCCCATAGTCACAGGAGAGGGCTAAATCAGCTGTGCGCACTGTTGCCACATCGCCGTTACTCGTCCCCACCACTTTACAGTTTCAAGAAAAATCTCAGTTTTTAAGTTATAATTTCTCTGAAACTATATGGCTCAGCACTTCCAGTTTTTGTGAACATAATCCTACAATATCATTTTATTCGCCGTTAGTTTTTCTTTAACATTGTAAGATTGGTTCTGTAGTTATAGCTCAAAACGTCACTGAGGTACCGTCTTTCTACATGTTAGCCATTGAAAGTCAGTGTAGAAAATGCTACTTTGAATTAACATTTTCTTTTAAACTACATGGCTCAGCCTTTTGAAATTTTGGGAATCGATGGGTAATATTTCAGTCTTTTGATTGGCAAAATTTCATGAGATTCGTAAGAAAAACGCAAAACCATGGAAATACCTTAAGATGAAAAACGGTGATCTGCCCGTCAGTGGCTCGTTCGGCTCTTATATCTACCTTGAGCGGGGGAGTGGTGGAAGGAAAGCTATGAAGGAGCAAGGAAAATTTGGGAAAATAGAAAGGAAGATTGCTTCGGTGATGAATCAGCGATGGTCAGGGGGGAAAGGTCTAGCTTTCCGGTCTTGAGGACTTAGACCCGAGTGGTCGAGGCGTACTTATCTATATCGCAGATAAAGCGTAATTGTGGGTAGCGTAGTTGCGTTGTGCGTAATACTAGGAACAATATTTGGAAGGAAATGATACTGGGCGGCATTCAATATGGATGGTGATACGATGCTAGGTGGCATTCAATAGAAATGATGATAAGATACTAGGTGGCCTACGGAATTGGAGCATGGAAAGTTATGGTCACACAACAATTGTATGACTTTTGTGCTGGAGAATTCTTTGATCTGGTATAGTCGAATTTGAGTCTTCATAATATTGGGTTCTTTTGTTGGAATATCGCATTTCTTAATGTCCAACATTGAGTATGTAGCTATGTTTGATTGGCTAGTTGCACAGTCATATCCTATAATGGCATGGGTTCCTCTTATTATATATATATATAGAATAGTAATTGAAGAATCATTGTCGATGGTTCTTTTTCTTGGAGAACCACCTGAAAAGAAGATAGAGTTTGTCTATCTTTTATTGTGACGGTTAAGATTTTATGTAAAAAATGTTTTAATTGTTTTCTGGGGTTATGTGCGATAATCTTAATCTATTAATGTGAACTATTTTTGTAGTTTTCTTAATTCTAATTTTTACATTTATTTTACTTATAATTTCTAAAACTTCGTGCGGTCCTGTATATTGATCGCTAAATTTCCCTGATTTCATTCCTTTTAACAAGAAACGAGTCAAGGTCCATCTTAATAGATTAAAACCTTTTGTTTCAAGTTAGAATGGTGGATTTTAATTCCTGTAATTATTGCCAAAGAAGCTCCTAATTTGTTAGTCCAGTCCATTAACGAAGGTTCAGGAATTCATTATGAACAACTAGGTATCGCACAATTAACACAGTCCAATTGGAACCTTATACATAACATACATAAACCTCACACACTATGAACAAAAACTAAATCTAATACGAAATAATGTCAGAAAATTAGAAAATTTATGTCCACACGTGCATACATAGATTCAAACCGGTTCCATTGCGATCAAACTCATCAATCACTAAGATTACAAGTAGACAATCTCCAAACTAAATACTTGACAATCTCCGAACTTTTGGGACATAATTCAGAAAAGCGTCGTAAGCGCGGATTATTCAATTTCGCGGGAAAAATACTTCATTGGATCGTAGGAACGCCAGATTCCGATGACGCTGAACGATATGATCATGCTATTGAATGTAATGAGCAAAATCAGAAAAATCTTGCAATATTAATCAAAAATCAGATCCAAGTCATTTCATCAACTATCTCCAACTTTAATGAGACTATTTCTACCTTAAGGTTACTGAAACAAAACTAAATTCTTACATTTTTTGACAATATTAATAAATATGAGAAAATAATTGCCGAAGAAATCTCAACTATAGATGAAACTACTAGGATAACAACTTACGTAACCAATTTACATACATTGGCTATCGAATTAAATGAACAGATAGAGTTATTAACGTCCAGTATCTTCTTTGCGAAAAGGGAAATTCTTCATCCTTCTATAATAACGCCTTCCCAAGTTATAGCAGAATTACAACTCTATCAATATCTTTTACCAAATGGACAAACCTTCCCCGTCGAATAAGTAAATCAAAATGGATATATCCTAATGAAACTATCATTATTAAAAGCATTTTACTTTAATAAGAAAATTATATTCTCCTTAACAATCCCTCTCGTGGATAACAGAAATAATGAGTATTATTCTCTGATTCCTCTTCCTGTTTACAAGAAAGCTGACAATTCCTATTACCTCGTTCAACCTTCCTAAAGATACTTCCCTGTATCCCGAAGTAAAGAAAACTACGTTCAGTTTTCCGATCTCACAAGTTGCAAGGAAGCACAAGCGGAACTTTTTACGTCTGCCACAACACCATGGTCCATTCTACTGCTATCCAAAACGTTTGTGAAGTTTCTTTGCTCCAGTTAACAACCAGGAAATTACCGAAAGACTGCGATGTACAACAAATCCACGGAAATATTTTCTTATGGCAAAATCTACAACAAAACACGTGGATCTATGTCATCTCAGAAGATACTGAAGCCACAATCACCTGCTCCAATGACAAGATTTACAATGTACTACTCTGCAAAACCGGAATTTTAGCCTTACACCAGGATGTCGGGCTTCTATAGGGTCATTGCAACTAACAGCTACTTCCACTATTACCACTAATTTCTCCGGTATCATTCCCGATGTTCCCATCGAGACGGACTCTTATGAGGACAAACTTCTAAAAGGAGAACCGAGGAAAATCACTCCTCTTCATCTCGACCGAATAACTTTATTAAACCTAAAACTTGCAGAACTAAAAGTCGCCTTTGCAAAACTAAACACCATCAGGAACAACCTTGATGACAAGATGAAATCAAATCCCGTCTACAGATACTCTGTATGGACAACCGTCGCAGCAGTTATTAGCGTCACTCTTATAATTATAACCACCTTCTACCAATGCTGGAAGAGATGCCGCAAACTTGGATGTTTTAAAGGATTCAACCCAGGCGACGACAACTCTCCTTCATCAAATCATAATTGTTGCATACAATTATTCAACCAGTACAACCTTCGAAGGAACGCAGTGATACCAACTCCGTCCTTCACTCAACCATCTCTTCAACAATCTAGGCTGGAAACCACATCAAGAGAAGAGCTCCGATTATCAACACTTAGGAATCGCTATCAAGATTCTTCTGCTACCCCTGGAGGCTGGTCACAAGCACAGATTAAAGCAAATGCGTTACATGTACTTTAATCTCAAAAACCCCGGAGGTGTTATATATTCGTGTCATCCACTCCCGAAACGACCTCTGAACATTTAAATTAGATAAGACATATTGTTATGTATTCGTGCTGTCCGCTCGCTGACAATGAGTCGACCTCCGCATGTGTAATCAAGATAGAGCAACCAAATAAGTGCTTCTAGAGGATTCCACTCCAGTCTCATAATTCAAGTTCAGGGTCTGACGAACATTCGGAAAGCGCCCAATGAGGAGCACTCTTATCTTAGATATATAAGAGACCGAGCTCTTGGGTTCCTTAGACATTACTATTCAGATCCTTAGTCAGTATCCAACTTCAGAGACAGTGTTACACTAAACTCTAGATGTTATTCTTCAAGGCATTTTAGACAGTATTTTTTCAATAAGTTAAAGATATTACTCTTCAAGAAGCACGAGGCAGAATTCTCTTCGTTAAACTCGAGACAGAATTAATCAATTCTCTTCACTACTCATTCTCTGTAGCTCATAGTCTAAATAAATTTCTCGTTCACATAACACTAATTCATCGTCACTCACTGCGAAGGACCCTGTAGCTCTCCTGCGTTTGTATGCGTATCGCGCGGATACGCGATGTACCCGCGTGGTGTGTACGAATGCACGCGCGCCTGCGCGTATGACGTCTGGTACCGGTGTTCGGCACCGGTGGCGCTCTCGCGAGCACGCGTGCATAGTGCACTCAAGCGGTCCGCGGTGGTGTGCGAGGCGCGCCCAACCGAGTTAACGGTGGCGCGGGATGCGTGCGTACCTGGGACCACTTATGCAGACTGCAGTACCCCGCGCTACGCGGGGTTACCCGCCGACGACGGGGACAGGTGTGCCGAACGCGATCGTCGATCGATCGATGGGCCATGGGAATGGGGACGTGGAAACGCGGAAGATCGGCGCATGGGCGTGCTCGTGCGTATGTAGGTGGGTTGGGTGCAGTTCAGGTCGAGGCGGTACGGTGTGCGGATGGGATTCGCGCTTGGGAAGGGATACTCGGATTGTTTTATCGACGATGATTATTTAATCGGTCGATATTTTTGGAGAGTTCTATTGCTCCGCAAAGAAAAACATTGCTTTGGCAGCCGATGGAAGATTACACGAAATGAAGAAATTAAGACCTGACACCAGTAGTCCGCCATATTGAATATGATTCGATATTTAGGATGTGAATAACTTTGTAATAATAAAACGCATTATTATAATAATATTAGTATTTTAACGTTGTGGAGAATGGACATGGATAATGAGCGCTAAGCTTGGGCGGAAAAAGTACGTAAATAGAAAATAATAATAATATAATTAGAGCTCGCGGTCGGGTACGATCTGTCAACCTTTGCATTCAGCAGTCATATAGACCAGATATACAAAAAGTTCCAAAACGAATTATCTCAACCACCGATGAGGTTCATAGAAAACTATCGTCCAACCGCGACGTGCAGTTGTATTGGGACAACTTTACGTTTAGTGTTTCCGTGTATTAACTCTCTGTGGTTACCAAGGGTCCACTTGACCCAAGCTTCAGTTTTGAAGCTGATTGTACTTCTCTTTTTACAATCATAAACTAGACCCTCGTCAGATTTCAGAACAATAGCTTCTTCTTAAAACTCTTACTACGAACTTTCCTCCAATTTTGGAAAAAAATAGAACTATTTATTGCTTCATCTCATGAGAATTTTTCGTCGACATTATTAAGAAAGCTCAAGAAATAAAAAAGTTTTGATATTTTTAGTGAAGTAGCTCATTTTTCACTCATCTACATATTCACGATCGTTTTTGAATGTCATCATTTTATTTCTTACATAGACACGGTGATTATACATATTCTACAATGTTCGCAGAATGTTCCATAATTATTCGGTTTAAATTATTTAAAAATCGGTTGGGTCTATTTGACCCATGTCTGACCATCGTGAAACTGTACAGATATGTGACCACGAAAGGTTAAGGAATATTTTCGAAATTATTACAGCGAAACACGAACCAAACAGGACTACATTGACTCTTCTCTAGAAAATCCCTCGAAATAGAACCCATTCCCTTCGCTTGTTCGTTTCGCCTTCGTGTTTTTCTAAGCTCATCCCCGAGCCTCTCTTCGGGGAACGCCGTCGTCGAACGTGTCAACGCGCGCGCTGCCAATTCGGAAGAGCGTTTTACGAGACCGCAGAGTGACACGCCGCGCGTGTAACTTTCAGGGGCGTGCGGAGGTCCGACCTCGCAGTGGGGACACTTGATACGGCGAGAGCTAAATCGGTTCGCAGGGTCACGTCGTTAGTTAGCACCCTCCGATAACATTAGACGCAGAAGGAAACGAATATATACCGATAGAGCTGCATATGTGGAGCTCAGTTTCAAAACGTAATTTCTCCAAAATTTCGAAAAATGGGCGATTGATGGTGCCACGCGAATGATGTTGAATCCCATCATATTAGCATCTCAACTAGTTAAAATTGATCATTTTCCCTAATAAAAACCGCTTAACAAATCAAGGGTTAAGTTCAAAGCGAATTTTTTCCAATAGGTATACCTAGATGTGTTCAAAGTGTAATTTCAACCTATACCTACATAGTCTATGCCGTAGTTGAACAGCTGATTTTGTTTGATGATCTTTGGGAATGCAATGAAGATGATTGTGGCAAAAAGTATAGGATATTTCAAACAGTTTTCTTCAAACTAAATTATTTTCAATGTCTTTGTGCAAAATATATTTTATTTTACTAACAATAGCCTTTTATGTTTTAAATAAAAATCATACGAACAAATTCAATTGTAGTTCAAATTTGTCGACCTTGTAATGCTTAATAAGACAGAAATTTTTATTCCCAGAAATCTATCAGTACCTAAAGAAATAACAAATTGCTAATTATCTCAGAAGGCCGATCTTGTCGAAATTGTATTTTGAAACTGAGCTCCCCCCCCCCCCCCCCCCACATATGATGAACACATAAATTCTATTTATGACACAAATCGACGTCCTTTTACACATCAGAGCTGTCATATTGGTCGATACCTCATGGCATCGAAGAGAATATTTAGTAGGCACCTACACCGTAAAAATGATTTGTATAATTAATATAATTGATATATTTGTATCTTAGTATAATGGGCATGTTCACAACTTTTTGTACAACTGTTTAAAGTGCATAAATCGGAAGATTAGGGTATTAAAGTAATGTAGGTAAAAAATGGGTAATTAAAAAAATGTTTTTCCATTATTTTTGAGATGTTAAAAAAGGCATTTGTTTTAAAGCGTCGCACTTTCACCGCCATTTTAACTGACCAATCAGAGTCGGGCAACAGATTCTCCACCATTCACAAACCCGGATTTGGGCCCTTGCCAATGGCTTTAGTGACGTAACTAAGGATTTCGTTTGAATCGAAGTCAAACTTTAAACATTAAAAAAAAAAGAAATTAGTGCTCAGAAAAAAAACAAACACATCTTATTAATAAGCACAAAAAGTATTAACGAATGAGCAAAAAAAAATCGTGAACATGCCCATTGTATGTAAAGCTTTTACCTAATACGTGATTATGAAAATTAATATACTCTGTTGTGAAAATATTCAATTTGATATAATTGTAATATAAAGTTCAACAAGTACTTAACACTCCCGCTGCCACGTGTATCTCTGGCGATACATCCTGTATATGCGAGCATGTATCGCTAGCAATACACCAGCCACTTAGATGGGAGGAAAATTTTTATGTTTTTCGTTAAAGCAGACTTTGCAGATATGTGGATTTCCTACACAAAGGTCACAAATGGTAATTACTCTTGGGCAGGAATTTTCCTTTTGCCATCAATTATTGTTCCGCACTTGCCATATTTCTTGTAACAGTTAGAGCACCTTGCTCTTTTTTTTGTCTGGATGTGTGTTATCAAATGGTGTTGACCAGTTGACTGTTTTCTTTTTACAGTGGGTGTGGAGTTTGATTATATCCAGGCCACATGTATCGCTAGCGATACACAAGACTTTTTGTCACGATTTAAAAAAAAAAAGGTGAAATTTAAACTTTATAGGTTCCCAGTAGATATTTTTTTGTGAAAATATTACAAAAAAGAGTTTTGGCTCACGGAGGTAAAATTTCGAAATACCTACCCCGTGGCAGCGAGAGAGTGTTAATATATATTTCATAAGGGAGTATAATATACTCCCTCATTATTGATTATCATAAATACGTAATTACACAAGGTTTCTGGTGGTCCTTAATGTAGGATCTTTCCAAAGGATAGGGATCATGTGTGCAATCTAACGAGTTAAAATATATATTTGTGAAAACGAAGGACAATATAGATGTTACATGGAATACGAGAGCGATTGGGTCTCGCACCTAACCCGTTCAACGTCCGCACTTCAACTGCTCTCTTTTCACGCAGTCTCCGCATTCAAAACTCCGCACAGTCTCCACATTCAAACTTCGTTACGGATAAACGTCCTAAAACTAAACGAAATCGAAATCGGAAATTGAAACCTGAACACACTGGTTCCTTTCTTTCTCCAGTGCTCCTCGAAAGGATCTTAAAATTAAACGAAACTCGAAAACGAAACCTGAATCCTGAAGACTGGCTCCTTTCTTTCTCCACTGTTCCTCGCCGACGCTCACTAACGCCAACGCTACATTAATATCCTCGAAGTACTTGAATTTTACTTATCCTTAAAAAGTCTTGGAATCATAATTCAATTTTGTATGGATTCCTAAAAATTTTATTTTCGTTCGATTTACAGAAGCATAGGATTGTTTAAAGAGTGAAATCTAATCCAGACTGGGTGCACCGAGCAGCGAGCAGCGGTCAATGAACGAATGGGATATTGTTGGTTAAACCGAAAATCCTGCCCGCATATCTCTTAAACATCTGCAATTTTAATCATTGAATCAGATTATAAATCTCAAATCACATGCATAATTATTTCGATTACTACGCCATATTGTGATACTCAAATTTAAGCCGTTGAGAGCCATCTTTTAATATGGTAGTCCTTTTAAATACCGGAGGGTCCGTAAGGACAGGGGACTACTATGGAAGCTCAAATACACAGGGCGGCCCGCAGAGGGTTAAGTGTGTCAATTTATAAACTATATTCATCATTTGACGCCCTTGCAAATCCTAAAAATAATTCTTAAAAAGCCCTTTAATTTCATTGCGATCCTGTACTAGACATTCTAGCATATTCAAAATACAAATATTTCTTAGACTGTAGATGCGGTACTATAACGGCATGCTGCAGCAGCAATGTTCCCAGTCGTCACGACTGCAGCCATAAATATCACCGCATCTCCTAATTATTTTTCTCAGCGAGTAAAAAAGACCAACCGTTCGTTTATGCCTCGTCCGACGCTAATTAAACAAAAAGCGCTCAATTTCGTCTATTCGACGCGCCCACGACTCCGCATAAACCTTCCCCGGGAGAATCGCGCGCGCGTCGGCGTTGTTTCCACGAAAAACAACTCGCCGCGCGGTATATAGGCAGCCGGCAAAAGCCAGGCGAGCGGGTCTGACGCAAAGAGAAGAAAAGGAGCCTATAAGTGCGGCGCCTGGCCGAGAACGGGCTGCCCGCTCTCGCGGCGGGACGCGCGCGATTGTACGACTCAGCGTAGCCGCGGGCGGCGAAGCCGAATCCGATGTGTGGGGGTCGGAGGGCTACCACGTCGGATGTATGTCGCGGATGGTCCGAAACAGCGCACGGCATTGTTCGCGTCTCGCCTATAAAACAATCGGCGGATTCGAATCGGGCTACGGGGTAACAAGCTCGCGATGCGTTGGACCGGTTTCCCTTTTTTTTTTGTCGGCTACACGATATTACAGCGACGCCAAACGAAATTTCTTCGCTGCCGGAAAAGCTTTGCGCGTGGGACCGGCTGTTTATCTCGTGTGACAATTTCTCGTGGAATAATGAAGCACCCAAGCGTCATTTACAGGGTTTAAAGACTGGACCAGAAATGCTGTTCCAAAAGTAAATTGAAATAAAAATAGGAAGGAGTCATTAGATACGAATGGCATTTTTCAGAAAATTAGAAGAGGGATGTAGGTTTCTGTGCAAACATCGGTAGCAGCGATAAAAAATGTAATTCAACCTTTTCAGGTGGTAAGTCTAAGGAACGAGATCCGGTCTCAAGGAGCTCCAACACTCAAAAAAATTTGTCCACAACTAGAAAATTATAGTAATTGCTGTGATAATTTTCTTCGCCATGGCAAGAATTCTTGCTACGCTAGCAATATTTTTCTAGTTGTGTCTGAGGCAGCCAGAAATATAGCTGGATCAGCTAAATACTTTTTTCAGTGAATGTTAAATTCCGAGTGGATGAAAATTATTTGTATCAAAGTGGTTCCAGAAGTTTCGGAATTTTTGTCCATTTTTTCGCAATAAGGGTGGTCATTCCTGCTCGGGATATAGAGAGATAGAATTTTTAAATTATTTGTTTCCAAATCAGCGTATTCCGTTTACCTTAACTACAAGCTTTCGGAGTTCTCGTTCATTTTTAATGCAATAGGGGTAGTCGCCCCTGCTCAGGTAGAGCAGAAGATTACGAATTTGTAATATTTATCAATGGTATCAGTGTAATTGATGACCTCTGAAGCGACGTTAAAGACGAGCTTTTGGAGTTCTCGTTTACTTTTTTTTGTAATAGGGGTAAATACCCCTGCTCAGAGGATACAATTACGAATTTGTATTAGTTACACTTGGAATTTAACATCGGAGCTCCATAAGGCCGGACCTTATTTCTCAAATTTACCACCTGAAAGGGCTCAATCACACCTTTTATCGCTGCTACTTATGCTTGCTCAAAAACTTAAATCCTTCCTCTCTAATTCTCTGAAATGTGCCCATTGGATCTAATGATTCCTTCCTATTTTTATTTCAATTTATTTTTAGGATAGCATTTCTGGTCCAGTCTGTATAAAAATACCCGTGTAAAAATATGTTAGTAACTATACGTGGTTTCGAGAGATGTTCCAACAGGAAAAGAAAGACAGGAAACCGACGAACCGTTCCGACGCGAAGATTAGTTTGACACGCCGAGCCTCGCGCACCTGTGTCGACTTTTTTTGTGCAGCTTTTAGAAAACGCGCCCGATTACACGTATAACGTGCGTTCACGAAGGTGTCGCGCGCCGAGGCGACCGTAATGACGAGATGGTATAATGGTCGCGACATTCCCGAGGACGGGGGACACCAAAAGAAATGGTAAAAAGAAGCGGCGGGGTTGGGTTCCACCTGTTTCCAACCGTTTGGCGCTCAGCGCCTCCGGATCACACTACGGCAGATTCGACGCGCGACTTTCACCGTGGAACAGTCCCGCGGGGCCCGTTCGTGTTCGGAGATCATCCCCTGCTGCGTCATCCGGCGGCTTCGATTAGGCGCGTATCTATGGTACGTATTGCTTCACTTGAAGAAGCGGATTCGAAGGGCATATCGGGAGGGAATTTGAAAATCGCTTCTTTATCTTTCTTCTATGTAGGTATATAAAAACCTCGCGTGTCCAAATTTCGTGCCCGAACTCTTACGAAACGTCTCGACCGCTTTTTATGAAATTTTGTATGCTTATTCGGTAGATAGGCGAAAACAAGATAGGATATATTCCATACCGCTAGGTGATTAGGGTGTTCGAAAAAAAATTTAACAATTTTCCAATACATTTTGTATGGAACTTCAATCCGTATACAACGCCATCTCTGATACATGACAGAAATTATAACAATGCCAGTAGATGGCTCTGTGTGCATTATCAGTTGCGCGGTTATCGGAGATGAAACGGAGTTCGCCGGGACAGCTAGTTTATTTATAAAAGGATATTGTAGCATATGCTATATATAAAAGTAAGATGAACGCGGCAGTTTCCGTTTAACTTTGAACGCGATTATCTCGAAATCAAGTGGAGATATATGAAAAATCAAGAGTAGCTTTTTTGCAGTAAAAATATAGACAGATATTTCTTGTTTAAACTTCTTTTCGATATCTCCAGTCGTTTGCAAGATAATCGATATTAAACCAGCATTTAAAATGGGCCGTTTGTCCTACTCTTTTGTCCTATATAAATAACACAACGCAATATGATAAATCCTTCAGGGATAACCAAAAAACTGATAAAATTGGAATGGCGTTTAACCCTTAAATGCATATTGTTGCTTTTCGGCAACACACTGCCTACTATACCTTTCAAACTCACACTAGAGCAAATATCGACTTGCTGCAAGGAGTATCCGTTGGGCTACGTATTGCTTTATAATAGGCTGTAAGCATTTGTTGGTACATGGCGCTCATATCACTGTATTATTGACATGTCCCAGTCTGCAGACAACCGGCGAGCAACGGGATAGGAAAACGAGATGCAAGCTGCCTAACTGCAAAGGACTTACCTATACCAAGTGTGAGAATTGCGGTGTAGAATTATGTTTCAATAAACGTAATAATTGTGTCAAAAAATTTCACACGTAATGTAATGTCATACTATGTACTTAATGCATGATGTTGCCATTTGGCTACATACCCTTTTTTCGAAAAAAAAACGGTTCAAAGTGAAATATAATTTTTATTTTTATTTTTCCCTGTATTAGTTTTGTAAAATCTTCCAGTTTTTCATTTTTTTATTTTTAAACAAAAAATCATGCATTTAAGGGTTAAGCTTCATGGATATATGCATCTCATTGCATATATACCGAGAGAAATACTTAATTGCTAGTGTAAAAAAATATGTTTTGACTCAAGAACATTATGATCTCACAAATTTGTAATGTGGCGAAGGAAAAGTGAGTTCGCCATCTCATGGGCGGAGCGTTTCGTTCTGGAGTCGGCCGGGGGACGGGGGCACGAAGAAAGCCATATCTTTTGATCCTGAAATTACATCATGCCATCTTTGATTGAAGAAAACATTTTTTGGCACCAGCAATTACTTCTCTCAGTGTAGACGCACTCTCAGAAATGTCAAGGTGTGGCAAAATGCATCCTTCGGACAATAACAAAAACGACAGTCGTGACGATGCAATCACGTGTAACTTTATCGCGCCAAAACTCACTCGTAGAATCTCGTCGTAAAACCCAACCCAATCAAAAACTGCATGGCACCTCTACCGCAGCTCGCTAGCCGCGCGGTAACGCGCGTCCACGTGAAAGAACAGCCGATTGGCGCGCGAAAAAAGCCTCGGCGAAAGGATACCACTTATATGCACTAATGCCGCGTAAAACTGTACCGCACACCGGGTGCAGCGCGGAACAGCCGAGTTCCAATGCACACAGCGCACAGCAGCGTTTGCCGGCTAGTCGTTAAAACCGTACTTATATACCAAAGCGAAGCCGCGCGAGAATTGTTAAAGCCGTGGACCGTGCGCGGTTCGGTACACCCGACCCTGAAGTGATCGCGCACTCTCCCCACCAGGCGGCGCGATCTCGGCGCCTGCCAAACGGGCGCAACGTAACGAACGGCAGCCCGGAATACTTTATGGGTCGAGTAAAATGCACCGCGGGCGCCCGGAGCGGTAATTAGCCATTGTTTTACGGACCTCCCACTTTTGCCCCGGTATAATGAAACGCGCCTGGTGCCGCGTGGTGGCAAGCGCGCCGGGCTGCGGGTACCCATGGGCATTGCCAGAAACCGTTCCCGAGGCGCGGCGTATCGTTTCTTGCCGCGCGGGATACCGATCGCGAGGTCGGTTTATTGCGAGGCCGCGCGGCGCATCACGGGACTCGGGCTTCTCCTTCGGGATCGTGCGAGAGACGCGGTGATAGATAGCTGTCTACCTGTGCGTCGACGGTACGGAACAATGGAGTCTGGGGTTTTGTTCCAACGTAGTTAGTCACTTCTCCCGCTGACATAGGAGACGTAACATTGACTAGTTTGTGTGTCGGGGTGGTAGGGCTATACTGCCCAACTATGGAGAAAGGCAGTAACTGCTAACCCCGACAAATTTGTGGAAAAACAACTTTAACTTCGATGCCTTTAGCCGATAGGTTTCCAAGACAGATTACTAATAAAGCCTAGCTTTAACACTAAAAAAGGGTACGAAATTTGGGTACAAAATAATTCAAGATATTCAATGGTACCAAAAACAACGCACTTCGATTTGTTTTGCTAGTTACTGCCTTTCTCCATAGTTGGGCAGTATAGTTGAAGTGGTTGCACGGAAAAAAAACTAATTTTGTGTTGACAACAACATCGAAAATCAGTTATTGTAACAGAATTTTTGTTCCGGTAACAAAAATAGTTTTCTCTTGAGATAAAAATGCTTGACAGGTTTTCTTGATTACGATGAAAGTTATAGTTTTTCTTTTTTTTTTCGCTACCGTAACAAATCAATTTGGTAGGATAACAAATCGATTTGCTATCATTATTTTAACTCGAATATTTGTTATCGAGCATGCCGTGAATCAGGAATGTCTGACTGGGAGTTATAAGTGCGTTTCTGTTTACAACGTTGTGACATCAAAACGCAAGAGAGATACACTTATGCCCAAGCAACAAATGCGAGAGAGAGAATTTTACAACGCGATGACATAGCAGCACTTTTAAATGTCGTTTTCCAACTTAAATTAGGCCAAAAACGAAAAATGAAAAAATATTGGATTGATAATTTTGTCCAAATTTGTTGAATCCTTGATAAAAAAAATCAGTGAGAAAACCAATTTGAAGGGTGAATTCTAAAGGGCGTAAGTGCTCAAAGCTTGATGTTCTTTATTCTTTAGTTTAAAATTACTAATGCAGTACCGATATTGTTTTATTTCAATATCCCGGTTAGAGATTTTTGAAATTTAAACTTTAGAATTTACACCCTTCAATTGTGTGGTAGAGTGATTTGTCTTATATGACGCGTTGGAGAGTAACGAGGTTGTTCAGAAAGTAGATTTTTATGCACAGTTTGAAATGTTCTGTTAAAATCGGTCCATCAATTTTCGTACATTAAAGTCAACCGAGTTCTTATATTGATTTAATATTCTTTGTATTAGTTTCAAAACGAGAAATGTTAAATTAACACAAAAAATCAGTCAATTTTAACCTACGAAAATAGGTGAACCGATTTAAACACAACATTTAATTATGCAAATCATTTATTACTTGTCGATAACATTCTATAGAAAATCTCAGACTCTCATGAAGCGTAACAAGATCGCACGATGCACGGAACAAGACATACATAATATTTATAGAGGTCGTCACCGCGACTGCCATAAATATTGCTGCACCCTCTAAATACTTTCTTCAGCGTACACCATCCGACTCGAGTCTAAATTATCAGCGCAACACCTGTTAGCCGCCACAAAAAAAAACGAGAAAAACTCGGGGAATCCTTCAAAAAAAAGCCCAATAAATTCCGCTCCCTCTCTCGCCCACCCCCGGGGTTCAACAATCACCGCTGCAGCCTCGTCCGTCTCGTTTCCAGCCCCGGAAAGCCCTAAAACGCGTCGTGGAGGTGTGCCGGCGACTCGTGTTCGTGGGTGCGGGCGCCTATAGGTATGAGGTCCAGCGGAGTCGGTCGGTCAGCTGGCGCCAACACCCTGCCGGTCCCTCCCCCGCCCCCGACCCGAGTGCACTTCGCCTCATTAATCTTGCTTTTAGTCCAGTAAACGAAGCTCTGAAATACGACTTTTTGAGAACCAGCCTGCGTTTTGGTTTAACGTTGTCATTTGACCTTATAAAGCTCTGGGTGAAGTATCGCGGTTTTTCCTCCACGGGTTATGGTTGAAAAACAATAACAAATACCATAAAAATGGGTTATTCGAGAATAACTCGAAAACTAAGCGAGATATCGAAAAAAATTTAAATCCAAAATTGTAGAGCTTAAAATTCTCTATAAAAAAGATTCACACAGTTTACCCCCACTCCCCACGGTTCACCCTCTAGAGCCGCGCGAACGTTGGGGGGAAAAAAAAATCGTAAAACATAGAAAATTTAACATTTTCGAATGCTTCTTTTTTTAAATTGCTTAAGAAGTTCTCTACTTTTTAAATAAAATTATATTTTTTTTCTTCATGCAATTGTTTAAAAACTGTCAAGTAAATAAATGATATCTCTCGATATATTGAATTAATGTTTCTTCTTTGTGTTCCATAATTTTGTTAGTTAAATTCCCTACATATTACACTCGGGTCATTTTTTTGTAATTGGCGTAATTTTTGAAATATCTGCGTTTTAAAAAATTGCTTTTTCAACTACTTGGTGCGTCCGGAGAACCGCTGGTGCTACACATATAGTCTATGGCTGCGCCGTTCACCCTTCTTTCCCCCCATGAATGGCACGGATCCGTGCCACACCGAGCCTTACCGCCCACTTAACACGGCCCGGCAGGGACCACATGTGGCAGGGACCGTCGCGGACGGGGTTCAACGCTTCCGATCCTTTCCGTCAAACGACGGGACAGTCATAAAGACTAGAGTCTGTGTTCCGTCGCACAACTTTTCCGGAAAAGGTTAATTAACGGACGGATCGAAATAAGTCGTTTCCCGCAATACCTATTCTAATAAACAATGTTCCGTCTTTGCGCGACGGACTACGCGCCAAATTAATCTTGCGTGGTGGGTTTAGGATGAATAAAATTATACCAATTTGTAAAGGAAAACAAACAATGCATTAACTTTATTTGCGAGCTGTTCCGGTCGCTCGGGGGTTTTCGAACGTACTGGTCGCTCTTCGACCCCGCGGCAATGAGGAACTTTCCCGGATCTAATTTATGGCTCAAAGGGCCCGAGGAGTGTCGAATTTCTCCCTCACACCGGTCTACGGCCCAAATGCGAAGAGCATTTGGGCGAATATGCGACAGACAATTTATTAATAATTTATTAATTCGTAGTGGTCACACGGGGTCCAGTGGACCCCATGGTAATAAAATATACATTTTTCTCATAAAAAGTTTTTATCACTTTATTTTACACGTTCAAAACCGACCTATTTGATTGTACGAGTTTCATGAAAATTAATATCTTCAAACTGTAAAATAAATATACTTTTTTCAAAACTCGTTTTAATACTGTTTTTTTTTCTTAAAAGTATATTATTTTAAGAGTGAAACGCAGGAAGTTCTTTACTCTATCTCAACAATTGAAACTTTGATGAATATTCCTATTCCTCCTTTTTTTTTCTCTTTCAATAGAAGATTTCGTATGCATTGAATTGCAAGTAATACAGTTATTTTTTTCACTTCTGTACGGATAGCCACTTGGTGTTCCATCTTTTCCACTGCACTGGGACAGCCTGTTAGAGGAACTAGCATGTGTATCCGAGTGCTTGCTTTAAGCATGCTTATTTAAAAGCATGCTTAAAAGTAGCATGCTCATATCGAGCAAGTGTAGCCGTTAAAAGAGCATGCTTTTTTTTAACCCGTAACCGGTGATGTACCTTTTTTTTTTCATAAACACCGATGTGGAGTCTCAGAGACTCCTCTTGCAAAAGTGGGCTGTCAAACTCGACTTTCTTTTTTTTAGTAAATAGCATTGTAATTATCTTTTTATGTATATATTTAGAAGATGTTTTAGCATATTTCACTCAGGAATACTAACTGTTGCCTTTACAGAACATCATATTAAAAAATTGAGCCATTCTATTACAAGTGAAATACTGGCATATATAATATATTATATATAAGACACGGAAATTGATGCGTAAAGATAAAGAAAAACTGGGTAATATAAGAATCTTGGAAGAATCGAGCGACAATGAAGAATATTCCAGTGACGACAGCTACAATTTTGAACTTGACGATGACTCAAGTAGTGATGGGTCAAGTAGTGATGGGGCAGATGATAACGACAATGAAACAGGTAAGATTACATTTATTTTCATTTTTATTTGTGTAGTAAAATTCAGTATGTTGGTGAGTTCTAAAAGTGACCATTGTCGCATTTTCGAAAACTCAAGACATTGGTATTTTGTTACAGGAGCAGTTTTGTCAACTACATAAGGACAACCTCAAGTTCCAGCTGCTAATCCTGCAGTAGGCGCAATACAAATGTTTTCCTGTTTTTATTATTTTAATCTAAGAGTTCGAATATTTTATTTGTTGCCTATTAAAATAAAGATTTTCTTTGCATCCTTTATAGTTTTTTTTACATACAGTTTGGCCTAAACGCTGAAGTTTCATACCTATCGGTCGAGCGCCTGCCGGAGCGGAGTCGATAAGGAAAGGTTGGAAATAAACATACAGAGTTCCGAACTGCCCAGCTCTGTTATAGCATCTCTAAGAAGATCTTATCGCACATCGTACATAAACTTATCGAGTTTCTCACATCTTCCGAAAAATCAATTAAAATATACTTGTCACGGATCCGTGTCGACGAAGATTAAGAGTCGATGATATGATCATTAATAATTATACGTGATATTTTTTACTAATACTTTTTTACATTTTAATTCATGTATCTTTGATAGATATAATAACAAAATATCAGTAAATAATTATTTATTTGAATTTATTGTAATTGAAAAATATTAGTTTTCATAAATATACACAGTATAAAATGTTCGCCCTTGCATACAAAAATTGCGTGTTAAAATTTAAATTAAACAATTCTTTCGTTTTCACGTGTAAATTAAACACAATAAAATATAAATCTGTAAAAATTCATAGTTTAATCGCCGAGAATTTTAACACAGCTTGGTATTACTTTTATCATACATCTGTATAGCTCTTTTCAACACACTATATATATATGTTAAATTTTATATTAAATTATTAACATATGTTTATTATTTATACATATGTTAAATTTGACTCACAATTTTGTACTGTGTATTTTCATTACATTTACATTTAAAACCGAAATTTAATGAAACATGGAATTCTTGAACTTTTATTTTGCCAAATGTATTGCATTGAAATTATTGTTATAATTAGGCATTAAAGTTTTATTGAATAATTATTATAATATTCCATTAACACAAATAAACAACCTAAATTTCATGAAGCTGTCTTACAATGCCATCTCATGCTCTCACTCGCACTCGTGCGCATGAATAATAAAATGTTAGCTTTGCTAAAATGACGTATGTAGGCCTGAGGGCTCTGGGATCTTACTCTATAGCACATTTTTGCACACTAGATCGACAGTTGTGGAATAGGCCTACTGGGGAAACCACAATTAAAAAAACGCGCCGTTTACTATACCTCATGGTGGTGTGGAAACGAGTACAATTATTGAAGAGGTAAGTGGATGAAAGAGTTATGTCCGAATGTAACTTCTGGTAAAGCGACCTACAAACTCAAATATCTCTGAACCAACTTTTTGCTACATAACCCCTTCATCCACTTACCTCTTCAATTATTAGGTGTACAACTTTGCGTCCACTGTTTTCCGCTATCTATTACGTTAGAAAAACGGCGGAAGCAAAGTTGTTTCATTTTCATTAATTTATTTCGACTTGTTCAACCACACCAATTAACTCGTTAAAATTATGTCATAGTTTAATCATGCTTGAATCTATAATAAAAAAACGGCGGCGGTGGTATTTTTAATATGTTAAATAACAATCATTGAAAAATTCAAACTTGTTATTTTACTTTATTTATGAGCGAAACAATCTGATACTTTTTTTTATAATATAGTTAATATGATGGTGCATAATATATTTTGCTGTGCGAAAGCGGTCGAGGTTAGAGAAGTTTAAACGGAGGAGAGCGAGGCCCAGGAGGGAACGGACTCGAGTGGAGTATCCACCATCCATGGGGGGGAAAGAAGAAGGGGGAAGTGTGAATGGCGCAGAGACATAGACTATATATGTAGCACCAGCGGTTCTCCGGACGCACCAAGTAGTTGAAAAAGCAATTTTTTAAAACGCAGATATTTCAAAAATTACGCCAATTACAAAAAAATGATCCGAGTGTAATATGTAGGGAATTTAACTAACAAAATTATGGAACACAAAGAAGAAACATTAATTCAATATATCGAGAGATATCGTTTATTTACTTGACAGTTTTTAAACAATTGCATGAAGAAAAAAAATATAATTTTATTTAAAAAGTAGAGAACTTCTTAAGCAATTTAAAAAAAGAAGCATTCGAAAATGTTAAATTTTCTATGTTTTATGATTTTTTTTTCCCCCCAACGTTCGCGCGGCTCTAGAGGGTGAACCGTAGGGAGTGGGGGTAAAGTGTGTGAACCTTTTTTATAGAGAATTTTAAGCTCTACAATTTTGGATTTAAATTTTTTTCGATATCTCGCTTAGTTTTCGAGTTATTCTCGAATAACCCATTTTTATGGTATTTGTTATTGTTTTTCAACCATAACCCGTGGAGGAAAAACCGCGATACTTCACCCAGAGCTTTATAAGGTCAAATGACAACGTTAAACCAAAACGCAGCCTGGTTCTCAAAAAGTCGTATTTCAGAGCTTCGTTTACTGGACTATTTACGCCGGTCGCCGCTACACCTAAATCCCTTCGTTCTTGGCTTCTCGAACCTCTCGGAGCGGAGCCCGGAGTCGAGAGCCGTGAAACAATGGACCACTCGACGGATCTCGATCGACCGTGAACGCCGCCAGGTCAGGCCTCGATTCCTGCGGCGATTTAACACACTTCTGGTTGAGGGTGCGGAGGAAGAGGAGGGGGGGGGGGGGGTGCTCTCGTGCCTCGTTTTAACGGTTGCGCGGTTCTTTGGAGGCTCCTTTTCTATAGGTATAGGTAGTCTGTCGTAGATGCGCTACTAGTGCTTTTTTGCTTTAGGTGGGAAGGGAGTGGAAAGAAATGATCGGGATCATGAGAAAGTGGCTCGTACGATGTACCGTGAAATTTGATGCCGCGGAATTTTGCAGAGGGGTGGGGAAAGTTAAGGGACTGGGCTATTGATTTTGAAGAGAAATTTTGTACTACGTGGACAATAATGGTTAAAAAGTATAACTATAAATCTCGTGAATTAACGTAGCTATCTGTTTAAATATACGAGTCTATGATAGAATTTATTCGAAGGTATCTTATGAAAATATATTTTTCCTTCATGCGCGGATAAATTATGTCTTATGTGTTCTTATTATAACATACATCGCGTACACAGAGAAAGAAAATAGTAGTTTTTTGACTAAATTGGCGGTCATGGATGGGGGAAAGCCGATTCAGTTATTTCAATTAAATAATTTGGTTGCAATAATAAAAATTGTTTGACGAAAATAAGCTGTAGTCAAGTCCAACAAATTATTAGTTCAAATAACTAATTCTGCGTTCCCCCGCCCATGACCGCTAAATTAGTCAAATGCACCATACTTTTTTCTCAGTATAACGCATCGTAGGAAAAAATTAAGATAACCGTTACAAAATGACTTGTTATTCGTATATTAGTTAATGAACAATTTCTCATTTTCAGTTGAAACCGATCTCCAATTTACACACTCTCTCTCTCTCTCTCTCTCTCTCTCTCTCTCTCTCTCTCTCTCTCTCTCTCTCTCTCATTTCTGCCTACGTTGTAGTTTAATCGAGTTCAATCGATTCGTTCTATCCAGCCCGTAATAAAATTCACTTTTATGAATCTGGATTAATTTCGCACGTCCCTTCACTTGTGGATGAGATTATTAATAGATCCCTATATGTGTAGGGTGTTCTCTGTTGATGAATAAAAAATTCAAATATTCAGCAAAGATCCAGCATTATTTCTACACTGAGAAAAAAAAAGATTAAAAATTATTCTGTTAGAAGGATAATCTGAGTACGAAAGGTAAACGATCAAAAATTATCCTTCCAGGATTTAAAATTTAACCTTCTTTAAGATAATTTTTGATCTATTTTACCTTTCGTACTCAGATTATCCTTCCAACGGAATAATTTTTTATCTTTTTTTTTCTCAGTGTAGCTGCTGCGGCACTATTTTTCTCTTAGCACGATAACAGCCAATCAACTGTCGTTGGATATTACATAACACTTTTCCTCGATCCCTAAAAATAACACCAATTAAAAATGAACGATAGAAAATCCGTATAGTCTACAGTTATAGCAAACTCCATCATCGCGGCGGAGATTAATGTCAAATTAACCGAAGTAGCGTTACACGCGCGTAAGTAGGTGTCGGTAATCTTGACGAGGTGGGGGGGGGGGGGGGGGGGGGGGCGACAAAAAAGCGTTGCAATCGCCGTTTCGCTCCAGCAACGATCCAGCCCGCCCCGCGTCAACATTAACGCTAACCAACGGCCAATAATCGATCGCGATCTCCTCCTGACCGGGGGTTCACGGTTCGCGAATTTGTCCGCGATTGGCCTCCCTCCGTCGAGTGCCCTACGAACTCTTGGGAGGGAGTGGGCCGCCGTGCGGCGGGGCTTCGCTATATCGAGCCGCGGGTCGTTCGATTATTCGTGATGCTCCGTCGTCCGGCGGTATCGGTATCCGTGTTACGCGCCCGTCGTTACGTATTCCACGACGATCGCAGTAGTCGTCGTTATCGGACGCCCGCGACACTTCGTTCCGGTTTTATCGAGGGACGAGGCAATGGAGCGAGAGAAACGAGGAGCGAAACCGTCGGGATATAACGCTTCGATCGATTCTTCGTAGAATGAAAGCGAAGAAAGAAGTTGGAGAGAGATTTTCACGCGGATCTCCCCCTTGAAATTCCTCTGAAAGCTGTATGCGGTTTGTTGAGGAGGATTTTGCGGATTTGCTGGGATATATATCTCAGCAGTGCTCATTCTAAACAGTCACATTATGTTATACCGCCTTTCTTCGTATGATTCGGATAAAAATTCGCCTTTATTTCGGCACGTACGATTAGGAATTAATTGGATTTTTATAATAGGTATTGTGTGGATTTCTTATTTTTCTAATTCGAACATCTGAAATTTATCAATTTCGGAATCACCATATTTTGTGTATCTTTTCACTTTAATTGTAAAAGTTACAAAGCCTTCAGGGTAATTTTGAAGGAACACCGAGATACTAATTGACATTATATCGAGATATAACAGTTTATTGATAGTAGATAAATGTGGTTTGAAATGCGGCGAAATAAATATTAATTATTACATACTTATACGTTACTCATCAAAATATTTGTTTCATCCAAACAGTTGTCTTAAAGGATTTATTAGTGCGAAATAAATATCGTAATATTTGACGAATATTTACTCGGTTCAATAAAATGTTTAAATGAAATATTTTCCCGGTTCATCGACGTCCTGTGATCAAATAAAAAATATATCTTAAATAACATATTTGATGTCTTACATTTGTTTCGAGACGTCGACCCGATCCCAAAAAACTGCTTCCCTTTCTCCTCCGTGAAATAAAATCATGAAAGACGTTAACGTTTTGGTAAGAAATGTAATAAAAAAATAATTTACCGATCCATTTAACCGTCGAAATGAATAATAGCAAAACATGTTTATTTAAGACAAGTACATTATCATTAAATTGAACGAATTTACACTTGATTCGCACTTGATTCGAATAACTCAACGATAATATGTTTGCTTTTAATTTGAGTAACATATACATATTTAATTCAACGACAACATGTTTGACTTAACCCTCTGTGGTCATCAAGGGTCCACTTGATCCAGGCTTCAGTTTGGAAGTTGACTGTACTTCTTTTTTTACAATCCTAACTAGACCATCGTCAGATCTCGGAATAAATAGCTTCTTCTTAAAACTCGTAATACGAGCCTTCTTCGGACATCGGAAAAAATCATTTTTCAAACGTACACTATAGAACTCTTTATTGCTTTAAAGTACCTAGGTATCTCTTGAGAATCATTCATTGACTTTATTAAGAAAACTCAAAAAATAAAGAAGTTATGATATACTTCTGTTTGTTTTGTTTTGAGAAATGGGCATTCGTGAGAAAAAACAGTATATGTTATTTGGCTGAAATCCTCGGATTTTTAAGGCTGTGTTTAGGTCGTAGCACGAGGCATGGTGAGAAGACGAGGCTCGCCATACCTCGTGCTACGACCTAATTAAACAGAGTCTGAAAAAACCTCGGATTTCCACCTAATGACATAAGATACTATTTCTCTCATCGAGTACTATCTACCCGATTCCAAAAGCCTGCCTTCCGTTTTCCCTCATAAAATAAAATCATCAAAGACGCGTTCGACGTAAATATATCGCGCACACGAAACGCGGATAGTCCCACGTCAGTGACGAAACTCGGAAGAACGATCCAGTCGCTTCCCCGCGGCGAATCGAGTTCGGCGCGCGAGGGTGGCTCGCGCCTAAATGTCGCGCTTCTTTTTCTCGGCGACCCCCGCGCGCGCTCGCTTCTCGCACAATGATCGTAAACGAAGACATCAACGGCCATTCATAGCGCGGCCCTTGTGTTTCAATTACGCCCGGCGCGTTTCGCCCTACGCGCGCGCCACAACCCCCGGACTCGTACCGTACAGAAACCCGCTTCGATCCGGCGAGCACCGCGCGCCGCGTTGCAGGAGATCGCGCGCGGGAACTTCACCCACCTCCTTCGACTCCTCCACGCGTCCTCCTCTTCTTCTGCCCGGCAATGAACCCCCTCGCGCGCTCAACCCCGCCGCGCTTCACTTTATATCTTTCCGCCTCGACGAACCCTGCCCTCTCTTTCATGCCCCTCCCCCACACGATGAAAGAGCCAGTGACGCGGACACTTGTCACGCTCCGCTCGCTCGGCATTATGAATTTCGCGACCGACGTTCGTCGCGTGTCGTCCTTGAGAAGAATAAAGTTCTTACCGCGCGGGTCGCACTACACCGCGCGCGAGGAACGGCGTAGTCGCGCGCGCGCGGTGCGTAAAACGACGTTATTTTTGTCTCGCGAGGAGAAAGGAGTGACGGAGCGGACCCCGGGGGGGCGCGGGGGAGTCGAGAAGCCGGGAAAGCGTTGTGCGGAGGTCGTCGCACTCAGCACCACCCCGCGGGGAGGGATGCCACGAATATCCCTCTTTCTTCGCGTGGGTATACCGCTCTCGCGTGTCACCTGCGGCTCGCGCGCGCGTGGGTATTTTGCGGAAGACTCGCGGAGGGAGCGGGAGGGATATTTATACAGTCGTTTCGCGCGTCGGAGATGAATATACGCGCGGCAACGGCGGTGTCTTTTATTGGACTTGCGACGCTATTTTCGCGAGTTTCGTGGTATTCTTCAAACGCGGCGCCTCTCGGAGCGGTGTATCAGTTTTATATTCGTCCTGTGCGATTGTTAAATGTAGGCGTTTCGTTCAACTTTTCGGAGGTGCGTCACGCTTTGAATGATGTTGATGCGGATGTAGATCTGTTTTTATGTTCGCGCCAGAATTCTTAAATTTACATTCACAGTTATATAGCTTTTACGCTTAACTTCAAATTTTTGAAAACTGTCCCGAAGTACAGTTAGGTACTCTATTTTTTATAGTCTACAAATATATCACCACATTCGAAAATTCTGCCGATAGAAAAATAATCAAATTAACCTTGTTTCCAAATTGTGCGCAAGTAGAATTTGAAACCGTCTGGGAATTGCTTTTATAATGTTTCAGTTCAATTCAGTTTATACCTACTCGATTACACATTTCGGTTTTCAATTAATTCCAAAAATTCCGTATACACTGAGAGAAGAGTGTAGGTTAACCAACGATATATCAACTATATTGGAAGGCGTTTTGTTACCTCACTTATTTTAGTTTATATAAATATAGGTATATATAAATTTTGAATTTTTACAAAAGCGTCCTAAAACTTATTTGTACATCTAATATATATATATATATATACCGGGTGTTCTCGAACCTCTGACTCAGTGGAAAACTCTATGTTCATTAAAAAATTACGGACATAATGCAATTGATTTTATTGAAATCCGTTAAGAATTATTAAAAAGTAATTGATATTTTGAATTTATTCGGTATTGTTGACGTCATATCAAGACTCATGAATATAATCGCAATTGCTATCGTTATTATAAACATTATCTTCGTGAGCCTTGATATGACGTCGTCAATGCCGAATAAATTCACAAAATATTAATTACTTTTTAATAATTAATTTCTCCGTATATTCTTAACGGATTTCAGTAAAATCAATTGCATTATGTCCGTAATTTTTTTTATGAACATAGGGTTTTTCTCTGGGTTAGAGGTTTGAGAATACCCGGTATATTTATTTATTTATTTATTTATGTATTTATTTGTGACGTCAGGGTACGTGAAAGAAGGAGAGAGAGAGGAAATGGAGAGAGGTTTCCCTCTTTCCCATCGATAGGAGTATAGCTGTCCATTCGTGGTCGATGTTTTTTCGTTTACATATCGACGGGGGTTCACAAAAGAGAAACCATTCCCACCCCCTCGCGGTTGTTATGTAAACGCGGAATCCTATACGGCAAGGGGAGAGCAATTCTCCGCCAACGACGCATCACCAGAGGGGGAGGGTGAACCGCCCAGCCTCCGAATGGCAGGGCTAACGAAACTGCGATCTTTCCTGCCTCCTCTCCAGTCGCCCTCGCGCCCTTTACGCGTTTCCCCAGTGTAAAGGGTGAAATGGAAAGCGACGTCGTCCTCCAGCGATCCTTGTTTACGCGGTCGGATAACCCGTGACGTCCTTTCTCTTACGAATTTGGTGGTCCCGTAGGTATCCTAGCATCGAGACTGGGGAGGGGAAAGGGGAAAATGCTTTCGTCGCGCGGTTTTGCGGAACGTCGGGCTAAACTGGAATGGAGTCGAGTTTATTTCCGAAAGCTTGGAAAGGATCTCGGGCTCCGCGAGAGGATTCTGATTTGGTTTACCGGAAGGACGAAGTGATTTCTGGGTTTCTCGTAGCAACATATTTCTTTATTCAGTTTCCACCGAGATATCCAGAATAATTTTTACTAGTATGCTGACTTTCTGGCATATTTCTTCAATAACTTGGTAAATCAACTTTTTTCAAGCTTACATGTTGAGAAAAAAATTATTTCGAGTGAATTAACGTATTTTTGAATAGTCCTAAGAGTAAATTTGGTCGATTAGAATGAATATCGATTGGACATATTATATACTTAAATATTGTTGATTTAATTTGGTTTTCTCACAAATTTTTTGCATTGCAGAGTCGACAAATTTAGATAAAATTATTTACCTCGTATTTTTTTCATTTTTCATTTTTGGCCTTATTTTAGCTGGAAAACGACATTCACATATTCAGCTACATCATCGTATTGTAAGCTTATCTCTCTCGCACTCGTTGCTTGACATAAGTTCATCTCTCTTATGTTTCGATGACGTCACAATGTTGTAGAGAGAAATGCGCTTATAACTTTACGAATAATTATTTTCTCAGACATTTTCTTTATCGCGTGATGTTAAATATGTATATATAGAGATTACAAATTGAATTTTTAAGAATATGAATATTTTTTTATGAGAAGATCAAATTGAATATTATTTGGATTAAATCGGTGTTCATTCGAATCGAATAAACGTAGGCGAAATTAGTGTCGATTGTTACACGGGGTCAATTGTAATATTGACTGTAATAACGACATTATTTATTTACGAAAAACTGAAGTAAGGATATGCATCATTCTATATTTTTATCAGACATAAGTCACCGACAAAAAAGCTAGAAATCACCAGTACCTATAAGCTTGTCAGTGCCTGTTTCTTTGAAATCATTGTCAAATCGTTAATTTTGTTATTCGCCGTTATTTTCTTTCGACTAGTCCCACAACGGTTTTTCGTAAAATGACATTGTTTCACGTGAATATAATATAGACTTTGGAATGAGTTATGTACTCGTATTAATCTTATTTATTGTTTACATGTGAGTTTAATGGACATGTAATTGAAGCAAGTGGCGGTGATTTCGAAAGTATAAATAGTCCCAGTGGTGTCAATTGTAACATGTTGCAAAGGCCACCTCAGTGTCTAAATCATATTCTAGTTTGGATTATAAGTGGCGAAGATGTAATTATTATGGTTTCGGCTACCGTTCGATATATATTGTATTTATGTAGGTTTTCATTTTCAGAACTGACAAATTTACAAAATAGTGAAACCGAGGCCTTGAAGATCTGACTAAATATGGAATTGACAATAATGATCTTTATGATGTTTAAAATCTCACGGTCATTATTTTTCTCATTGTTTTTCACGTTGCATAATGATACTCGCTTCACGTTGATTTCCGTATTAGTATACTCGCAGTTATTATGTATTACAACCGACACCCTGGTGTCCACCGGTGGTGTCAATTGTAACAAGTTGCAGTGGTACCTTTAATGGAAAATATCTTTTACAATTTGTTATTCTTTCTGATGTTTATTATGATATAATCGAAGCCAAAGACCTTTCTCTTCGTGTAAAATTAAGAGATTCCCTGTGATTTATAATAAACTAGTTATCCGCAAATAACTTTTTCTTTTTGTTACAAACTGCACCACTATCCTCTACTCTGAGGACTATCAGAAAACACGTTCATGTCAGTCAAGCAAATTTCTTTCTCAATACAGGAATGCTCGATCCAATCGAAAAGTATATTTACATACGTCACAATTTCAATCCAAATTCTCCTTCTCGAACTTAAAAATCACGCGCCACATTCTAAACTCTTCTATCTGTACATACAGGAAACAAATCTATAGTTTTTGACAGGATTCGCCAGGAAAAACTATCACATCATCCCTTATACGAAATAATCCTCGCCCCTCATAAGCAACGCGATTTTTTACCCGCCATTCTCACTGAGTGGACTTTTTGTCAACGTGTACATCCGTCAAACAGAAGTATTCCCCCAGCCGAACCATAGGAAAGTTATACCACCCCAACGGAACCAACCAGTCCGAACCAAAGAATAAGGGATAAAATAGAAACGAATGAGTAGCGAACGAGGGAAGCAGCCCCCCCCCCCCCCCACATTTCGCAGAGTTCTGATCGCTTCAGCCGAGAATGCCTGAAATTCACAACAAACGACCCAGTGTGTCGTCGTGGAAGCGGGAAAGGAGAGGGATGATGCGACCGGAGTGACGCACTCGCTTAGGGGTGATACGCGGTCGTTATCTTCACGGTGAGCGACCGCGCGTCGGTGCGCTGGTTGTTGCATCGCGGATGGGTCCGATATACGGGGTGTCATTTCGCCGTACTCGTCAGTCGAGGGGCGGCGGAGCATCCGAGAGAGGGTCGGAGTGGGTGGCGCGGGTTGATGTGCCGTCTGCAGAATCTTATGGGGCGCCGCGTCTGTCCACGCGATGTTTTATGGGCTGGAAAGGGCAAAGGGAGATCGAGTGACTGAGCACATTCATGATCCACCCTCTCCCTTCGCGACCCGCGGCCACGTTCACGCGGAAGAGTCGCGTGGCGGCCGGAAATGGCTACGGCGCCGGAACCGGATTTCTGAAAGGGCCCGCGATTCGGCGAGCGGGGGTTGGGGGCTGGTCGGACGGGATTACGGAGAGAGCGCTCGTAGCTGCAGGGCGCGCGCGCGGCTAGGGGTACTCGTTGATCCCTCGGAAATTGCCGCGGTGAAATATGTATAAGCTTGGGGGGCTGGAGGTAACGAGAGGCGTTTTTTTCTTGTGGATTTTAATTAATTGCCAGTTTGCTAACGAGAGAAATGAATTGGTAGGTGTGTCGTTTGGTCGGCAGAAAAGAAGGATTCGGGGGAAAATACTAATGAGGGTAGTATTATGCAGAGGGATTAATGGGTTTTGTCACTGGGGGTATAAGGATAAGAGAGAGAGAGAGAGAGAGAGAGAGAGAGAGAGAGAGAGAGAGCGCAATAATCCTGTTTCTTTTGGTGTGATTGGGCTTCGGACGTTTCGACAATAGCTTTTCGATTGTCTCATCTAGTTAAATACGAGTGAAAGTGGATGAGGCTATTGATTATTTGGTTTTCTGACTTTGAACTTTAGCGTGAATTCGGCGTTACTGCAGCGTTTGCAACTGCCAGTCGAGAATTTCGATTGAAACACATTTTTAATTCCCTTTGACCCTTTCAATTAGATCTTTAAAATGAAGTAATTCAGGGACAAAATTGAAATTTTCTTAAGGTCCATATGATATGTAATTTAGATCTTCGTAAATAGGAAGCATATGCTCCTTGCATAGCTGATGAAGCAGGAATTTTTAAAATCTTGTAACTTCCCGAGTCGAAATCCGAGACATGAAAAAGCCCTGACAGAACTGAAAAACCCCTGAAATACCACTGACAGAAGTGAAAGACCACTGAAATAGCCTTGCTACCCCTGAATATCCCCACCTCTCTCAAAACGTAGCACTGAAATAGCACTGACAGGCCTGACTTGGCGTTGAAAAAGATCTTAAAGCGCTGAAATTGTCCCCTCCACTTATAGAGGACTTAGAAAATTTTCGACTGTCACGCTCGATATATGGACTTAGAAAATTTTCGACTGTCGCACCCGATGGACTTAGAAAATTTTCGACTGTCGCGCTCGATAGACTTAGAAAATTTTCGACTGTTGCGCCCGATGGGCTTAGACAATTTTCGACTGGCACGCTCATTAGCTATAGGTACATTAATTACTGATATACTTGTGGTAGACAGTAATACAAAATAAACAGCCACAGATATACATGAACTAAAATTTTATATTTTTAATGAAAAAAAAAGTACAATGAATTACAATTTATTCTAATTCTTTATAATTAGTTGGTATTGATACATATGACTGGCCATTGATCGTAATATGAAAATATGGAGCCTGTATTACATTTATCGGGATAACTTTCATATTATTTATTGTATGACATTTGTACATAAATCCCGCCGTATTATATTGATACTGATTTCCGTCAACTTCAAACATGCCATCGCAGATGATTTCTCGAATAATTGCCAAATGTGAATACTCACAATTGCAATTATTATGTCTGCACCGATTACTGATTAGTTTTAAATAATGTTCTACGATTCCATATTTCATCTGATTGTCAGTCATGTCAATATATTGTATTACAGATGAAGATGTCTGTAAAACTTTTCCATACTGTGCAGACATAAACTTTTTTTTTTTTCAGCAATCTGAAATATTTCCACATTGTATATCGTTCAACATCTAGCTCATTATCTAGTAATGCCTGTTGAACATTTTGCGGTACTTCTGGAAGAGCTCTGTAAGTACCAACGGAATACATTTGGTCTCCAATTTGTTCAATTATTTTGACCTGTCGTTTTTTTCTTAAACAAAATTCTCGTATTTGTCCTTCTAGAAGTTCGTCAATATAACGTGCCATTTAACCATAACTAACCCTATAACCAAGTCCTTTTTCAAGGTCGCTGGACCGGAAATAAAGATATATATATGTATATATGTATATTGTATATATATTTCAGTATTATATCCCCACCATTCCCAATTACCCCTCTCCGTCGGAAAGAAAATTATTGTAGTATATATAGTGCTCTAATATACGTATATTTTCAGAGGTATCACGGCTGTATCAGTGGGACTCGGGATACCCCTGAAAAAGAACTGAAAGCACTGAAAATGATACCCCTGAAAAAGAACTGACACCCCTGAAAATGCATTTATGCAAGCCTGTCATGGCTTTTTCAGGTGTTCCGAATTCATGGGTCGACCCATGGCCGCGCGGTCACTTCAACGAAAATAATTCTGCTCTGTCAGTGGTATTTCATGGGTTTTTCAGTTCTGTCAGGGCTTTTTCATGTCTCGGATTTCGACTCGGGATTTTAGGTCACATTTTTGAAAAAATCCATTAATATTTTTCTTTTGTTTCATAGTACTAATGTCAATTGTCAAAGTGCAGGCGATTGACTTAATCGCAATGTATATTCGTGATGAGGAAATAGTTGAACCTCGATGATTACGTAGTCGTTTCTTCTGAATGAGAAAGCAATACGTAATACATAGATTACGAGGAATAACTAGTCAATCGGTTTTTCTACGTGAGAATGATCCATTAATATTGTCAATTAAGTCTTCTAAAAATTGGGTAAATCAATATTTCGTTTAGGAGGGGGGGCGAGATATTCCAACGAAGTTCGTATACCGGTATATAACCGACGAATACATTAGGAGCGATATTCGGGATTTCTATTTATTACAGACTAAGATTAACACACTCGATCTCGGAATAATAATCCCAGAATATAACGTGCTCTTACGTATCGACGCGCGATTACGTGGTCAATCAAGGCACCTGAAGGAAATGTCCGTTGATGGGCTATTATTGGACGTTACGATGGTTTTGTCGAATCTGTGACGTTTCCGTGGAAAGGCGATTATTAACGTTAATAATTAAGAAATCGGAACGACGATTTTTTCCATTCAGATTGAAATACCATATATATATTGATAGCTCTTTACTGTAAAACCAAGTATATTTATGAGAAACGAAATTATACGATAAGATATTCTACTAATTCAAATTTCAGCAAATATGATACATTTTCCATTATACAATACATTTACGTATTGTTTGCAGAAAATGTTTTATATAATTTCTAAATACCTCTACACACACCGTTTATGTAGATCCATTTCTATACATAATACAAATACAGCAACACCTCGGAATTTTAGAAAATATTCCCACATAGAATATACCACTTCACTTTCCTCGTATACTAAGAAAAAAAAATTGGTCGAATCAATTTAGTTGGTGTGAATTATTGCAAGCAATGAAATATTTTTTTTAACTTATATAAGTGTGTTCAATCCAATACCCATTTAATCGCACAACTAATAGATATTTAGTTACTATAACTTAACATATTTAGTTCGCCATATGTATATGACTATTCTTGTGCAGTTAAAACAATTAAGTATTTTTTTAGTATGATTAATATTTACTCACATCAATTATGCTTACACTTGCTTTTAACCAATTTTTTTTCCGAGTGCATAGCAAACATTAATGCAATATGACATATATTTTTAAGCAATCCAGTATTTCATGAGGTTTATGGCTGTATTGCAAACAATACCGTGCTGTATATTAGGAAAATGAAATGTTATCTTGCATGATAATATTGCATAATGCATAGCTATTTTCAATACAGCCGAACTTCATGGAATGTTAAATTAGTTATAAAATATGTGATATTGTATTAATATCTGTCATTCGATAAGAATAAAATACTACTCTGTATGTCAATATTTTCCAACATTCTGAGCTGTCATTGCAATGGCATACACTTAGTACATAAATAAAAAGTTCGGGCATTCACAGTGTTCTTTTTTCAAAACTCATTTTTCTCCGTCTATAGATTGAGAAAAAATAACTTGTTTAAAATGACAAAGCGCATCTGGTTAAACGTATTTAGTTATTCTAACTAAAATACTAGTAAGTTTAATGAAATATTTAATTAGATATTTTAAGTACATGTTTAGGTATTCAAACTACACATCTAGTTATTCTAACCAGAAAATGGTCAGTCAAAAGAAACAGATTAACGATTCATATTTCACTAAACGGTTTGGTTATGGTCTCCAGGATTTTGATTAAATTGACCAGATTATTTGTCTCAGTATAGGGTCACTCGCAAAGGGAGCTCGAAATAGTTACGCAACGCCGTTTAATTGCTACGCTGCCATCGACGAGAAACTATTGATGGGCCTTTATAATATACGCGACAAGTATCGAAGCATGCGAGGCACCGTTGAATAATTAATTGTCGATGATTAATTAACGATAAGCACCGTCCGAACGGTAATATTTCGTTCGACGAGACGAGTCGTTACGCGACTCTCCGATCCGACGAGGATAACGCAACGACCTGTTTATCGATCCGCCAGATCGTTTAGTAATTAATTATTCGAGCGAGATCCACTGTCGATCGTCGATCCATCTCGACGCGTTCGTTCGCCTCGCGGGTCGAGTAACACTTTTCCGCGCGCGCGTCGTGACTCTCTCGCAACAGGTGCAAAACGCTGTCGTTGCATTTCGCGGCGTATCGCGGGGCGGAAGTGTGCAATGCGACCGCGGAAATTCGGTGCGCGCGACACTTTGCCGTGACGATCGACCGATTCCGTATCCTTCCCCCTTTTGCGGGGTGTCCCATTTCGGACGCGCGGGACTCTTTGTTTTCGTGTCGCGGGGCGGTTTTATCGCTTGGATCTTCCAGGCGCTTCTCGTCGCTCGTAAATCGCAGGGAGGCATTCTCGCGACGATCGACTATTGGGACAAATTGACTCGGTACATCGGCGAGGAAATATCGCGCGCTAAGAGTGTCGGAAAAATTTGGATATATGTATTGTTTTTTTTAGCGAAGATAAGAATGTGACGAGGAAATAACGTGTTCGGTTAAATAGATAAGCATTTTTTCAATTCGTCAACCGAACGTTATTAACTTTTCATGCTTTAATTTCTGGGAAAATACATAATAGAGACTTACCTTGACTCTCGAGTTACAATTAATTGCACTTCCAGCATTGTTGATTAACTAATGCACTGATGTTTTGCTGCTATGGACAATGTACCTAGATAAATGTTCACAGTTTTAATTCGTTTATCTCAGCGACTACACGGAAGGAAATTTTGTGTTCAAATTGGTCCATCTATTTTTGGTATGTTAAAATCAACTGATTCTTCGTGTTTATTTAATAATTCTTATATTAAAATTAACATAATGCTAAAATTAATACAAGAAATGTTAAATTAACACAAAAAGAGACACATTACAAATTTATTTTAAAATTCAAAAATGGGTTGATTGATTTTAATACAAAATGTTCAACGGTATAGAGAATATTCTTCGTATTAATTTAACATTTTTTGTGTGTATGAATATTATCGCAGAAAATATTAAGTTAGTAAGTACACCAAGAAATTGATTTTATCATTCAAAAATGGATATACTCATTTTAATACAAAATGTTCAATTGCATAGAGATTATTCTTCGTGTTAATGTTTAACACTTGTTATACTAAAACTAACACAGAGAATATTGAATTAACACCAAAAAAACATTAATTTTATAATTAAAAAATGGATGGGTTCATTTTAATATAAAACATTGAACTGTAGAGGGAATATTTCTCGTATTAATTTAATATTTTTTATATAAAAATACACGCAAAGATTGGTAAATTAACGGAAAAAAAATTGATTTTATCATTCAGAAATGGGCGAATTGATTTTAATACAAAATGTTTAACCGTATAGGGAATCTTTTTTGTGCTAATTTAACATTGTGTGTGTGTGTGTGTGTGTGTAATAAAATTAACGTAGAGGATGTTAAATTAACATAAAAAAATTGATTTTACTATTCAAAAATAGGTGGACTGATTTTAATAAAAAACCTAATCTGTATAAGGAATATTTTTCGTATTAATTTAACATTTTTCAAAATTAAAATTAACATGAAAAATGGTAAAATTAATACAAAGAATGTTAAAGGAAACACAAAGAATGTTAAATTAACACAGAGAATGTTGAATGTTCACAAAAAATCAATGGATTTGAACATACAAAAATGGGTGGACTGATATTAGCACAAAATGTCCAACTATATGTAGGGACTATTAATGAATATTTGACGATCGAGTCGAATGATCAGCTAAGCCGAAACCCCATAAAAGCCGACAGTATACCCAGGTAGAAATCGTACCCCGAAATAAGCTTGTTACAAGGTTGGCCGGCAAGGTAGAACCTTGCGGCAAGGTTGCAAAACAAGGCTGATGCAAGGCAAATCCGTTACGCGTTTCAATGTTGTGACAGTATGCTATGCAAGCTTGTTTCAAGGTAGACTATGGCGCTTGGGACAAGGTTGCGTTGTCGGTAATGAGTCGGTAATGAAGAACATTTGAGGTTAGAATTAAATTTTTATATTTTATTGATAATTAAAATTGGGTTACAATATATAGCGATAGCATTACAAATTTAGAAAAATAATGTATAATACTAAGACGAGTAAAATTTTATTATTCCTACTTTACTATCACTAGGTTTACGGAACCCCGTCAATTTGACGGGTGACTTATTCAATTTCGATTGTTTAATAATATATGAGATTCATTTAACTTAACTTTTATTAGGTAATAATCAGGCCAAAAAACAACAAAAATCACTGCTCGTCTGACGTTTGGGTTCCTCTTCGAACGAATCCTTCATTTTGTCTCCGAAGAGGGTTCGGAGAGGAATCGAAGCGTCAGACGTGTAGTAATTTTTGTTGCTTTTTTGGCCTGATTGTTACCCAATAAAAGTTACAACAATCTAAATTGAATACCTATACCTCTCTTGTACAGCAAAATATAATGTACGGAAAAGTATTCTAACAATTTGGTCTAAAATCTCATAGATTCTGATAATATTACTTCTGTCGCCTGTAGTTTAATATTAATTTAACTTAACTTTTATTAGGTAATAATCAGGCCAAAAAACAAGAAAAATCACTGCACGTCTGACGTTTCGGTTCTTTTTTAGAATGAATCCTTCATTGTGTCTTCGGAGAGGGTTCGGAGAGGAATTGAAGCGTCAGACGTGTAGTAATTTTTGTTGCTTTTTTGGCCTGATTGTTACCCAATAAAAGTTAAGTTAAATTAACCTCATATATTATTAAACAATCGAAATTGAATACCTATACCTTTCTTGTACAGCGAAATATAATGTACGGAAAAGTATTCCACCAATTTAGTCTAAAATCTCATAGATTCTTAAGATAATATTACTTCTGTGGCCTGTAGTTTAATATAAATTTAACTTAACTTTTATTAGGTAATAATGAGGCCAAAAAACAACAAAAATCACTGCATGTCTGACGTTTCGGTTCTTCTTCGAACGAATCCTTCATTGTGTCTCCGGAGAGGGTTCGAAAAGGAACCGAAATGTCAGACGTGTAGTGATTTTTGTTGGTTTTTGGCCTGATTATTACTTAATAAAAGTTAAGTTAAATATATATATTAAACTACAGGCAACAGAAGTAATATTATCTTAAGAATCTATGAGATTTTACACTAAATTAGGGAACCCTGTCAATTTGACGGATGACTTATTCAATTTCGATTATGTAGTAATCTATGAGGTTTCAGACTAAATTGGTTAATGACACTGGAGAAAACATGCACATTCCTCTCAAATGGAACCAGATATCGCTGTCGAGGAATCTTCGGGAGATGTGGAGCCAAATCTTCAGTCAGGACTGGATTGCTCTGCATGGTCCTACGACGTAGCCTGTAGAGCACCGGATCTTATGCTCCTTCTTCTGATCTGAAATACGAATTCGATATAATACTCCTTATAAGATATTAATTTTTTTTTCGCTGCCTACTGTTAACCTCAGTGACGTTACTTACTCGATAGCTGAGCTGCCGCACTGACCAATGCCTGCGGTCCCCTTTCCATGTTACTTTGCCTCCGAGTCGATGGAATCTCTGGCCTTCCTGAACCTCGCGTACCTCCTCCGGGCAATTTTTCCATCCTGGCTGCATCGGTAACGCTGGATCTGCAACTCTATGAAAGACAAGCATATGAGATAATAAAGAAACTTATTCATCTATCTGCCTCTTGCAAATAATTTCATGAAATTAGCTATTAATACTTACCCTTCTATGCAGGAAGCTGGATAATACTTATTTTCTGCTCGTAGGTCCTTATTCCAAAGATCTTGCCCCGAATGTTTTAATCCATTCCGTGTAAACGTTGGTCATTCGTGTCCACGCGATTTTTAACCATTTGCGTGATGCAGTACACACAATCGTTATGGTTAATTATATCGTTATTTAAATAATTCGATACTGTTTGCTGCGTTAGTATTTTTTTCTAGAGGAATCCTTTTGACATTTTTTGGAACGTATTTAAGAAAGTAAGGCTGGACACGAATAACCCACGTTTACACTCAACATGCACTAAAAAAACGTTTACACTCAACGTGCACTAAAGAAACGCTTGCACGCGTTAACATTAAACACTGACGGCTTCTTAAACAAAAAAAAACACGCGTGAACCAAACTGATCGCCACTGATGCTAACCTCAATCTAAGGGCTCTGACAGCTGAGGCGATGCGCACGCCACGCCGCGGATTTTTATGATATCTATTCGCTAAGCGCAGGGCCGTGTCTAACGAGGGGCCATTTCGTGCCACGCACGAAGGCGCACTAGCCATGGGGCGCCGACACTAGAAAAGGGCGCTAAGCATGAAGACGTCTCAACATCTAGAGGCGGCACTGATTCGCTAAACTGCCGGCACAACCTTGTTTTCGCCTTGTTTTCGCCTTGTCGCGCGAACCTGGTATCTCTCTGTTATTGCAAGCTTGAAACAGGCTAACGGTACAGGGCAGTGGTCAGTTTCGGCTATGCAAGGAACAGACAGGCTTGCAGCAACCCTGTTTTAACCTTGCAGCGTAACCTTGCAAAACGTACCTTGTAACAAGGTTCAACCTTGCACAACCTGGACAGATTTCTACCTGGGATAGACGCGTATAGTTTTACCGGAAGCTCGCCTCGGATACCTCGCCTCGTTCCGCGCGTCAATGTCGATAGGATGCAATCGATACTCGACTCATCTCGCAGTAATTCCCATCGCGCGGGGCAGCATCCTCCGCGTGCGTGCGCAGGTATGCGCGCGCGAGTGCGTATGTAGGTACATACGCGCGTCCTTGCGAAAGGAAACGTCCGGCGGTGATTCATCGCCACTTCATCTTTGCCAATACGTGCGTCACGAGCTTCAAGGGTGAGAAGATCCTCGCGCGTTGATGTGCCGAGTTGCATTGGACGATCGAGAGAAAAGAAAAAAACCCAGAAATCATTTCCCGTGCGATCATTCACTGTGATTGACCCGCATGCTTATCCCTACGTGCGCGTGTGCAGCTAATGCAATTCGAGTCTCGACTTTCTGCATGCGTTCGTGCCGCGGTAAGCCGTGTGTTGCGTATGACGATAAATAAAAGCGAATTGCATTGTATCACACACGCATCATGCGATCTACACGATGCACGCATTGCGAAGGTATGCGCATTGAATTGAGAGGCTTCGTATATATCATCCCATGCGTGCACGCACTATTGGCCCTGTAGAAAAATGTGGTTGAAAGATTTTAGTTTTGGTTTGAGCTAGTCGAAATAATTTATTCCTTTGAGTTAAGGAAATTGTTTTCTATTCGATACCCGTTTATTCACGGCAAATATATCTAAGCGTATAATTAATGTAAGTAAATACTAGTCGTACCTACCAAAAGAAATATTGAATTGGCCCAACTCCGCAAAAATAGTTATACTCGAATATATAGCAGGCTGAAGTAACTAATTATAGAGATTAAATATATATTATATTACGAATAGACGGATATTAGGATTGAACAGAATAATGTAAACGAAGAAAGTATTTAATTGCTTGAAATAATTCAAATCAAATAAATCGATTCAACCGATTTTTTTTCGATGTACTTTGAGGTACAATAGTCCGCTTAAAAACGCTAGAAATATGGTCTGAGATTGTATGCACACCAGGTCTGTCTATTACAATATCTAGTAGGTATTAGTTAAACAATTCTGAAAAGCCTGAAGCTGTCACAAAATTTTATGTGCTATGGAAAAGTCAAATACAATATAGAGAGAGCTTGAAGGATTTTCTGAAATTTGTTTGTTACTTCAATTATTTATTTAATTTCAATATGGATATCTGTAAGCATCATGAAAAATTTGTTATTTCAAAGTTGAGATTTCAATTTTATTGAAAAAGTATTAGTAGATAATAAAGCAATTACTGCACTTAACTTTCCTCCGTGGCAATTAATTAATATAATTATATCGTCAAATAAAAGAAATTGCCGCTTCTGTCATTGAATGAAGCTTCTAAAACGTCGACTGAAACGAGCGAGACTCGATTTTTAAATAAGTCCCACGATTTATTAGACTCACATACGAAACGTCAGAAAGGAAGATCAAAGTAGCTACATCCGAAGTGCCTTTTCCACGTTAACTACAACCTAAAAGTGTCCCCCGAGATCGACTCAGCTGACTTATCGCCCCATAGAATCACGGATAATAACCCGACGAGATTTACCCCAAGAATACCGTAACGATCGCGTCCACCGCCGTTACAGCGAGCATCGCGCAGCATCCTCCGAAACGCGTCGCGTCGCATTTTCCGCTCCATACATATAAACGCGCTCCGTTAGCGCCGCGTCACGCGCTTCCTCGAGCCTGATCGCCTCGAATCAGCATCAGATTCTCTCGACCCCTCCAAACACGAGGGTGGCAACGACCGGTCGGACTAGGATCGAGGAGCCAACTCTCTATGACTTCTCATAAGGAGAAGACCCCTCCCCTCGATTTTATCCATACCGATCTCCGATCCGATTACCGATCTTTCACTGTCACAGCCTTTCAGAGTACAGCGAGAAAGCGCCGACCGCGTTTGATCCTCTCCGCGCAACGGAACTCTTCTCCCGTTAGTACGACACTCGGTCCTTCCGACACGCGTTGGTATTGCGTGGGCAGCCGTTAACGACCTTATTCAAAACAGTAGTCCTCACGGCCTCGATGCGTGTTTAATAGCGCGCGCGGTATAACGCTGACCGTATACCGGCGAGCGGGAGCAATTTGTTTGCATGTAAATTACAGCGCCGTTATTCCCGGATTAGCATACATATCTGACGCGCGTTTCTCCAGGCACGCGCATATATATACAGAATCCCGGGGGTTGGCAAATTGAATGGCCCGCGGTCGGCGCGATAAATCGAGCGTAACGCGAGAGAGGGGGTGGCGACTTTTGGGGTTGAATTGAGATTTTTCACGATTCTCTTTGTTCTTCTGATGTTAATCTTCACGATCGTTCTTAGCTACTCGATTTATCGAGCTTGGTACACGAGAAAAAATATCTGCTGGCGTCAAAAAAATGCTTTCTCCAATGAAAAACGCGATATAATTCCATGATTAAGGCGGCTGGGAAAGCTCCGAGGAACTTCTTTGCACCGATCCATAGTAACTTTAAATCATGAGTGTTCATCCTTCTCGAACGTATTTGTTGTATGCCTATAGTAATTCAATTTTTGTAATGCACCTCACGGTAACTTTATTATATTTAACTCTTAGATTTAGTTGAAATCGCATTGCTGTGGCTCTGTTAAGTATATAGTCGCATGCAGATTGTGTAGGACATTTTTCTCTTAGAAAATCATTATTTTCACATTGTTCGTATTACTAATTTGTGCGCAAATAGGTGCATATATCCGTTTGTATTACTAATTTATACAAGAAAGAATTTATTCTAGTAAGATACCGACATTTTTCATGGAATAATCTATTTTATCCACATTTTGCAGAAGTAAAATTATTTATTAATGACGAATACTTTGATGTATTTGATACATAAGCACCCTGGTCAATGGTCTAAGGATGTTATTCCACCTATTAGGATCGCTAGTGCTGTTGCCGTTTTAAAATGATCTGTATTCTACAATATTTATGCCGGTAAAACAATGCTTTGTCAATAAAACAGTAACGTTTTCCAGCCCCCTTAAGATGCCGACACACGCCGTCTGGAAATGTAAAGATATATTCCCAACACACACATGGTGCATAAGAACCTTTTGTATTTTCGCCACCATATTTTAAAAACATAAATCTGCGGCCCTATAGAGAAAAAAAAATAAATTTCTTTGTTGTAATCAATCGGCAAAATCAGAAATGTATAATTTTCTTTTTTTTTTTCTATAGGGCCCTAGATTTATGTTCTTTAAGTGTGGTGGCGAAAATACTAAAGGTTCTTAGGGGCCATCCATATATTACGTAAAACGTTTGAGGGGGAGGGGGGTGTGAATATTTCTTACACTGTATTTAAATACAGTGTAAACTGTATGTACAAGTATCTTACACTGGGGGGAGGGGGGGTCAAAAAGAGGCCAAAAACGTCTTACGTAATATATGGATGGCCCCTTATGCACCATGTTGGAAATATATCTTTACATTTTTCCAGACGGCGTGTGTCGGCCTCTTAAGGTTTCTCGAGCGGTACAGGGGCTTTTTTCCTGCTAAAAGTTAGTCCACTGAAGTACAGTAACACTCTAAAGTATGTTCTTCGTGCGATGTGGCAACAACGTTTGACGTACAGTAGTATGTGTGTATCTGTGAGTTAAAAAGTGAAGCCCAAAACATCTGGTCATGCATCTGTGACGTCATGCAACGTTGCCACATTGACTTGTCAAAGGTTAAATTTATAAAGAACAATTAATAAAAAATAACAGGCTTCTTAATGAACGTGAAAATTGGTATAGATGATTTTAGTTCATTAAACTTGCTGTTCAAAAAATCTCAGAATTTTTTCACTATTTTTCTCAGAAATATCGCGATTTGTTAGTTATAACCCATAAAAACACATGTTATTTTGTTATTCAAAAATCTTTGCAACGAGCTTCTTAAAAGACTTGAAAATTTAACTGAATTTTTTTTTACTTCAATCTACCGAATGCAATCATTTTCAAGCATTTCTCACTATTTTTAGTATAATGCTCGAGAATCCTTAAGCCACAGTTTTTTTCGTGCAAGAAAATATTTGATAAGCTCGAGTAATTGCTTTTTTCGCTCAGAAAGAGTTTCTTGTTCCAACGAAGCTATACTCGAGTTATGAAGCCCTCGATATATTCTTCGATCAAAAGAATCTGTACTTTTTTTTTAATTTGTAAGATCCTGTGTTCTTGATGCAAGAAATATTTTTTTGACACTAGCAATTATTTCTCTCATTGTAGCGATAGTAATAATATAACGTGTGTCTGCGTTCAAAACCGGTCACAGCAGAGTGTCTATCAAATAAAGAAATAAACGAATACCATCCGGTTTGAGCGCAGACATACGGTACTTTCGTCCTAAAAACAATTTCAAGACGATTGACGCGTATTTTTATTTACAATTTGATTGAAAAATAAGTTTAGTTCAGGCGACTCGATTTAATAGCTTTTTATAAAATGTCAGTTTAATTCATGCCAACTAGTCTCCTATCGGCATTGCGAGCAAAAAGTCGAGCGATTACGTGCAATCTTAGCGTCTCTACGCTTTAGTCCAACCTCGGGCTAGCCTTGGTCCATTTCTGCAAGGCTCGGGCAGAGGCTGACCCAAGCCTGGGTTAATATTGTAGTAATGAGCGTATACGAAAATAGTTCATGTAATAAATTTTATTTCATAATCATCCGAGAAATTCGAATCTTACACGGAGAAAAATGGAGTTTAAATGAGGAGCATTGGATCCCCAAATTTTGGGACTACATGCCCTTTGCATGGCCCTTTATTTCCTGCGTATAACAAACATTAATATAATATTGCATATTTTCAGATAATTTACAAGGTTATATTGCAATAAATGTTAATAAAAACAAGGTTGTATTGTAAACACTGTCATATGGCGGTACTATAAAAAATGCTAGTTAGCTGTATTATAAAGAATGCCAATGATTGTATTGTAGAAAATGCCACAAGGGTTGTATTGCAAAATACAAAATTATCTTATAAACTTTACTACATTAACGTTTGCTATAAGCAGCGTATGAAATGCTATTCTGTATGCCAATATTTTTCATAACTTTGAGTTGTCACTATAGTGGTATATAAAGCCCTGTTAAGAGTATTTCCGGCAGAAAACGATAGAATATAGCGAAAGAGCGATTCAAAAATATCATAGAACGTGTAATCAATCGTTTCTTATCATTTTCATATTAATACCATAGAAACGTATGCAGATCTTATGTCGATCTCATGATGTTCAATGTGAAAATAATAAGAAACAATAGAATTTCTCACTCTGCGGTATTTTTTAATCATTTCTACAATTTTCTATCACTTTCTATCGTATTTTTTAAATAAAAAGCGTACGTAATGCCATACAAAGGGTATATAGAGTGCCAGAATTCGAGCATCCAATGCTCATCATTTCAACTTCACTGTTCTCCGTCCACTTCGATTCGCCGATACAATCATAGTGCAGAATACGATAACCCTCCAACTTCCGTTCACACGTCTAGTATCTATACTGTTTATCCACGTCGTCGGTCTTATCACGTAAGGGCGTATCTCAGTTTTGATGATTTCTCAGGAGAGAGCGATTTTAAATATTTTACGATTTTTCACTGTGAATAAGTTCTGCAATTATTTTTAAAGCTTGGTAATTTTTTTTATGTATAAAATTATGCACTTGAATGCCATTTATATCACACGTACGGGCCTATCCTAAGTCAGGCCTATACGTGAGATTTAAATTTTGATTATTTTGAGATACGACGAAAAAAATATATGGGGAATAGCAAAAGTATAAAATGTCGAGGTACGCCGAGTCGTGAGATAGAAATATAAGGCTTGAGAGAGCAACCGATTGGCGGTCTTAACTCAATTTTCATATTTTCTGAGCGTGATAAGACCGACGACGTGTACAGAGGGTAGAAACTATATACCCATCCAGCGGCAGAATATCCTCTCGCCTCCACCGAGAAAGAAGATCGACTTTCGCCGCGGACGAATGGTCGTGAGTGCACCTCAATTTCACGGGTGCGACTGGAAGCGAACCCTCTCCCCGCCCGCTCGACCGCGTTCTCGAAATCGGTAACTACCGGTTTTTTTCCTCGGCCCACGATTCGTTTCGTTCGCGCGGCGTCAGCCGGGGGTTTACGACCTCGCCCGGAGGGACTCCCGAGGATAGTCCTCCTCTTAATGAGGAGTTAAGCAAGGTATGTGTGTCGGGGAGTTGACGCGTCGCGGTGATATATATTATACCGCATCACACGTCGAGTTCAGGCTCTCGGACCCGAGCGGACGACGACGGCGCGGAGGACGTAATGAGGCGCGAGCGAGGAGCAGTTCCATTAAATTTGAATTCCGACGGATGGCCGAACGCGAGGTGATCCGCGTGAAACTTTATACCCGGCGTGATTATGCGAAAGAGAGAGAGAGAGAGAGAAGTGGGAGGGGGAGGGAAAGAGTCGCGGGCAAAAAAAAATCCTACCCGTCTTATCGCCGCTGATACTTATACGGTCGATTTTACGATTGCGGAGTAATTTGTGGAAGTAATGACGTTCGCTTCGGTCGTCCGCGTCTTTTGACGCGCGTTTCTATTTATATTATACACTGTGAGAAGAACAGGACGGTGCAACTGCAACAACAGGCCAATAAAATTGCTAAAACGCGTTACTGCGAAGGGTACAAGGAGATAGTAATGGATGATCTGCCCGGATATCTATTAAATAGCGGAAAGAGTGGAAGCCAGAAATTGATTGCGAGGGCAAGATGCGAGAACTTAGATGAGACGAGGAAACACTGGATGCAGAGAGAAGACAAGAGATGTGTAATATGCGGAGATGAAGAAGGGTCTCTTGAGCATCTAGTGATGAATTGCGGATGCTTAAAATCAGGAGACGTGGGGGTTGGTCAAATATTGTTCAGTTCAGGAACTGGGGAAGAGGTAGAGTGGTAAGAAAGATGGAAAAAGCAAGGAAAGAGAATGAGAAAAACAATACAAGGGTATGGAGTGTGATGTATGAAGTGTGAGTGATCTAGAGAAAAAATTTTGTATTAGGACACCTAACCAAGTCCATTTCATGGCCGCTGGGCCGAAATAAATATATCATCTATTTATATATTATACATTGAAATATTTGGGAATGCTCCGTATATGGCGTACGGTTAGTGAATCGAGTGACTCGTTAAGACAAATATTAAGGGATGACGAAGCTAACGTAAAGTACTCGAGTAGATAAAAGATTATCGCTTATTACTTGTGTGTGACAATCGAAGTGTTAAGTGAGAGATCGTTACTATACTATCTTTCCTGTGGAGATTTGGATATCGCTCGATCATTTATTATTGTATCAGAATAATTCTTGCGGTCCAAATTATTGCATTTGCAATTTTATCATTGCGGAGTAGTGGTATAATTTATAAGTTTCATTATTTTCTTATTAAAAAGATAATTATTCTTTTTCGCTTCTAATTTCGTTAAAATCGTATTGTGACATTTTACGATTTTTACACCTACGTATATAGCTTCGGTGTTAACCAAATTAGAATACTTCTTCGCGGCAATAATGAAGATCATATAATTGCTATTAACAATAAGGATGTTAATCGCTGTACTATAAATTTTAATAAAGTTATAATATAAATTATATTTCGATTATAAAATATAATGTTTTTAAGCGAAAGAAATAATGTTAAATCTCATACATGCTTTTTCATACTGCTCGAAATATATGTATCATCGGAAAATTAAAATAAACGTAAATCAATCGATTATTAATTACGAGTTATAGTATTTCTTTTTACTACCGGGTCCATCAATTAGACTACCGCGCAATAATAAAATTGAAGGCGCAATAATCTTGATCGCAAACATACAGCTTATCATTTTTTAAGGATCGAATTTGACTTGTATTCACTAGGGAAGCCGCCGTGCTTTTTTCCTATATTTTACATGCATTGTCATTTCCAGATAAAGAATATTTCGCTCATGGACCATAGTTTTTCCGATAAAGGAGACCTTCAAATTATTTCTTTAATTAAAACATAACTTCATGAAAAGTCCCTAGTATTCTCCAGAATGAATCAATCATTAATAACTGCTGTACAATAGTTTAACGTTAAAAACAAAGACCATATGAAACAAAATGATGGTTTTCTTAACCGGAAACACCATATATACTGTCACGGACCCAGTTTTCGATCACTTAATCACATTTGAACCCTCATAGATATGTATTAAATTTTTAGTAAAATATTTTATACAAAGACGAGAGTGTATCACCAACAAGTTCTTGAAAAGAAACGGAAAGCCGAAAAAGAAAAGCAGCCCAGGAAGCTAGGCTAAAAAAACGAGAATTAAAAGAGAGAAAGTTGAGAAGAAAAAGAAGAGAAAACTTAGAGGAAAAGTTGGAAGAAATGTTGTAAAAGTTTCAGAAGTTTAAAAAAAGGCAACGGTTACGAGTTAATTAAAAAAAAATTTTACATAATTATTGTTTATTACTTGCATAGATTATGTAATCTATTATTATTAGAATATTAATGTCAATAGATAATAGGTGTACAACTTTGTATAATAGCCATCTATATAGGAAAACGGCGGAAGCAAAGTTGTACAGCTCAATAACTTTAATAAATAAGTTACAAAATATCTATTTCAATAATTCTGCCTCATTTTGTACGTGTTAGAATCCCTGATCATAAACTGGGTTCACGCATGATCAAAAACAACTCCCCTGCATGTCTGGGTAATCGAAAACTGCTCCCTCTCGTATGTTTTCACAAACACGTAATTAATTATTTAATTTGCGAGACTTTCGTATATTTGCTCGTGTCAAGTTCAACTCAAATAATCAATTTATCAATTACAAAACGAAAAGTTTTTGATTTATTAATTTATTATACTTATATAGGTAGTAAAAAGAATGCCGTGAAAACCTTAGCTGATCGAAAACTCGGTCCGTGGCGATACTTTATCAGTGAAATGTGAGAATGGATTAAAATTCTTACTAATACCACCTGATTTTCATTATCCAGACATACTTTGCATGTAAAACTGTACATGAAACATAGCGGCTTGAACACCTCAGACTCTATCATGAATATCAAAGAATTTTGTATTTCTCGGGTGTTATTTAAAGCGAGAGGGAGCGGACATTTTCCAAGGAGCGGAAGATCCCTTCGGAACACCCGGTACACCTTATAATGCAACTAGCGGTAAGAGAGAAGAGAGATAATGAGGTGGTTGGTTGCGTTATACCTACTTATCTTCCCCCCCCCCGGAGTGAGTTTCGAGTCGCGCGGGTACTCGACGCATATATGTAGCTCGGTCAGCTGTCGCGGTACGGGCCGAAATTCTTAAAGGGGGATTAATAAGAATGAAGAGCAGGCGCGCGCGGGGAGGGAATTGCTCCGTCGTTTAAACCCGAGCGCGGATAACGAGAAGGTTTCTCGCGACGATTTATAATATTCGTACGTCCTCTTTCGTGGCTTCCTTACGCGCGCGCATACGCGTATACGTTTGTACGATTATTTAAGTAAAACACCGCGAGAAGTTCAGTGGGCGATCGAATTATTAAGGCCAGCTGCTAGTTTGTCATTTTTAATGCGCCGCTGTGCGGTTTAACGGCGTCGTCAATTACGCACGCGTTCCGCGAGTCATTCGAATGAAAGTGGCAGTTTCCATTGGGCTTCGGAGGCTGGCGGAGTCGTAGTTACGATTTTTGGCTCGTTAGACGATATTTACGGCTTCCCGGATTTCTGGAAACGCACGATTTTGCGTGGGGTCCAAATTTTAATATATTTTTACGGTAATATCAGCGTGACAATTTCAACTAAAAATTTCATCTTATGTTTTAAAATTTGATAATTTAATTGGGTTTTTGTAGAAAGATCTATATAACATACAATATATTGACGTGATACTTAATATAAGGAGTGTTATGTGCCATCGTCAAATTTCTTATGTCAACTATTTTTGTAACGTCGATCGCAGTAATCTTTTTGCTAGAACTGTTCGCGCGAATGACGATCGTCGCTCCTTATCTCCATGGGCATGTTCACGATTTTTTTTTGTTTGCTCATTCGTTAATACTTTTTGTGCTTATTAATAAGATGTGTTTGTTTTTTTTCTGAGCACTAATTTCTTTTCTTTTAATGTTTAAAGTTTGACTTCGATTCAAACGAAATCCTTAGTGACGTCACTAAAGCCATTGGCAAGGGCCCAAACCCGGGTTTGTGAATGGTGGCGAATCTGTTGCCCGACTCTGATTGGTCAGTTAAAATGGCGGTGAAAGTGCGACGCTTTAAAACGAATGCCTCTTTTAACATCTCAAAAATAATGGAAAAACATTTTTTTAATGACCCATATTTTACCTACATTACTTTAATACCCTAATCTTCCGATTCATGCACTTTAAACAGTTATACAAAAAGTTGTGAACATGCCCATTACGCCATATCTCGCTCCCTAGATATGTCCAATAGTACCAAAAATGACCTCTTGAATATTTTATTCAATCTTAACAGGGCATTTTGGCGATAGAATTAATGACGTACCCTTGCTGCATAGTTTATATACGAGTGACACATAAATCATGTCAATTTCAAGTGTAAATATCTCGATTTAGGGACGGTTAATCTTATTTGAATTACATAGATGGGCTGGGCAATATTTTGAATAATGCGTATGCCAAAACAAAATAAACGATTCTGTGATGGTACTACTTTAAGTCAATTTCAAAAAGGACGTTTATTATTTGCAGCGATAACTCCACCACTATACGCTGAGAAAAATAACCCGGTCAATCTATCGAAAATCCTGAAGACTATAACCAAACCGTTTGATGAAACATACCATATGACCATTTTCTGGTTAGAGTAATTAGACATATGTATAATTAGAATAACTGAAAATATCATTAGAATAACTAAATATTTAGTTCCATTTATACTAGTATTTTGGTTACAATGACTAAACTCGTTTAACCAGATGCGTTTTGTCATTTCAACCAAGTTATTTGTATTCCGTGTAGAAGTTAATTTTTTTCAAGTTTTCGAATTTAAAGTCCTCCACGACCGTCCGAAAATCAGCGTTTACATTTCTCTTTCTACATTTCGAGCGTCGCCATCGAAGAAGACTTCGCGTATCGCACGGTCATCCCGCGATAACTGGCTATATGCATACGCACATACGTGTAAACCGGGCGTGCGTGCTCGTCCGACCGTACGTGGCCAGCGCGCACACGGTTCTAATAAGGAAGCTCGGACCTTCTCGGACTTCTCGGTTTTCCACCACGTAGAGCGCGCGCGTTTACGCGCGGTATCGCGATCTCGACGCTCTCTCTCTCTCTCCCCGACAAAAGCGTTGAGAATCCTGGCGCCGACCGCCGGCGCGCAGCTATGCGGGAAAGAATGCGAAGGAGTGGAATAAGCCGTGTGGACGACGACGACGACGACGACGACGAGACGATATACGCTCATCGGTGATCCGGAGGGATGCCAACGGCTTCCTCGTTTGAGGTCTCCGGTTTCCATTACCGGGGACGGATTCTTGTCGAAATTTTGAGGAATCTCATCGTCGTCGTGTTGCTTACGCGAAGAATGAAATCTGTGCGCTATAGTTTCTTCTGTCGAAAGCTTGGTCGCATTATGTACACTGAGGAAAAAATGTACTTGATCGAAATAAACGTACCTTTGGATAGTTCCAAGAGCGTATTTATTCGATTTAAATGAATATTGATTTGATTCAAATAACATCTAATTAATTCAATAATCTAATATTTGCGTCCAACCAATATTCATTTAAATGGAATAAATATGCTCTTGGGACTATCCAAAGGCACGTTTATTTCGGTCAAGTAAATTTTTTTCTCAGTGTACGTAGTTGAGTGTTCGTGTTGAAATCGGTCCACGCATTTTTGTACGTTAAAATCAACCGATTCTTCGTGTTCATCGAACATTTTTTGCGTTAAATTAATTTTAACACTCTTTGTATTGATTTTATCACACAACATTTTGCATCAGCACGAAAAATCGGTTGATTTTAATATTCAAAAATGGGTGGACCGATTCTAACGCAAAATTGTTAATTGGGTAGAGGTGCCGACAGTAATTTTTTTATATTTATGCATAATACGGTGGGAAGGATCTGTAATTGTATGTGGTAAAACAGATCTTTAAGGAGGAGGGTGGAGGGTGAGGAGGAGGATTCTCTATATATTTGCCCTGTTTTGCCATATCCGTAGGAGTACACTGAAAGAAATGTTTAATTATCCGTGCGTATACATAGCATGTGGCCCGACCTTGGATCAACTTTCATTCAAGGCTGCCAAGCGTGGATCGAAGTTTACTCAAGGTTGAGCCAAAGAGCAATGCAAGCTGGAGTAGATTTACTGATGGAAGAATCAATTATTTGACACTGAAAAGAAAAATTATGTAGACATGTGTTATACAGGATGTAATGGCTAAGAGAGCCGAAACAGGAGGAGCCTAATTCTACGATCCTGACTTCCTACGATCTCCGTTCCACAGTATCCACTCGGTTATCAACTCTTTGTCAAATCGAGGGGATCGTAGGAAATCATATCATTGATCAGCGTTTAAACTCTGAACAGAATTAGGCTCCTCCTGTTTCAGCCTTCTTGGCCATTACACCTTGTATATTTAGGACTAGTTTAGCCCTAGCATGGACGTATCTGCACTGAGAAAAATAGTTCGTTGTGGGTTGTATAATTCTACTATTTGTGTACACAGAGAAAAAGAATTAGTTGGATCTACTAAAAACTTGCGGGGTCGCAAGTAATTATTTATTTACATGAATGACATTTTTTAATACATCAATTAGATGTCTCTACCTTGCAATTACGTAAAGCGGTATGTGAGATTGCAAGGAAAAGATATTTAATTAATATGACAAAAAGATTGAATTGATCTAAATAAATAATTACTTGCGACCCCGCGAGTAATTTTTAGAAGATCGAACTAATTCTTTTTCTCTGCCTAAGGATATTGTGGGGTAACTATTGTGATTAGTTGATATGTGCATTTTAACTGATGACCGCTCGGCCGCAAATCCTCCCTGGCGCCGGCGCAAGTTTACATTTTTCGAAATTCGTTAGTCCTCCGGCATCGTTTATTTTGGGTGTTCTCCTTGTGGGTCTAGGATTAGGTATATCGTCATCTTGTGTTCTGTATAATTAGTTTTACAATCTTCTATTCACGAAACTGCCACTTTGTGCGTCGGCGACAAAAAGCCGATTAATAGGCTACCGGTCGATAAAGTGTTAAATGTTTAGGGATAAGGGGTTAAAATGTCATAATAACCTTGATGCAGCGATTCGTTTTGCTGAAATCAGAAAAATTAGATTTATGGGTTAAAGAATGTATTGCAATGTACTGAAAATAATTGTATCGCTACGTTTGGAAACAAGAATTTCTAAAATAATACCTAACTTGTTTCGTAGCAGAAGAATATAGATCCTTGTGTTTTGGCGATCTAAAATTCAAGAATAACTTTATTAGTATCCATTTTTCTCAGGATAGGCCTCTTAACGCATTTCCATATCTTCTATATTTTATGGATGCTGCAAATTTAATATAATTTTCACTGCGATTATTGCAACCATTTGGAAAGGTATCGTCGAATACTCATATATACTCATATTTGTCACGATATACCTACACTGTAAAAAAATCTGTATTTTTAATGTACTTTAGTACAAAGTTTTTTTCCGGATCTGGTACACCTGGGTGAAAAGTTAATGAATTGAAATGTTATTTCGACGTTACGTTACATTTTTTTGAGTGAATATAAAGTTTTTTTCAAACGCGTGATTGTAAAAATTAATATATGTATGTATTTATGAAATCACCCGTAAAATGTTCATAACGAAGTATATTAATTTTCATGATCCACTTATTGGATAAAAGCTTTATATATAATACAATTATATTAAATTTAATAGAAATGTTTTTAACAGTGTACATACATCATCCACCCAACGTCACTCCAGCCCCTATCGAGTCTCCCACACTCTTGAAGCACGAAACGTCCCAACCGCAGTTTTTTCGTGCGCCGCTTCGCGAAAAGAAGAGGATCAGGTTCCCGCGCGGGAAGAGTCGCGGTATAAAACAGGTGTCAAGCGCGCGATCCGTGCGGGCTTCTTTCCCTTTATATGCCTGCACACTCCGGGCCCCGCCGGCATCGCCTCCTTCTTTTTTGCCAAGCAAGTAGGACCAATTATTATTCAAGGTATGTAACCGCCAAAAATTAAGTAATGCTTATAAAGGTATGCACCTGCGTTTTAGCAGGTGCCCGGCCTTAGGGCTGTGCCCGCGCAAAGCAACGTAAAGTCAAGAGGCGTGCGCGCGAGTGATCCGCTTTGCGTGTCTCCTCTGCGTAAAGGCGTAACGAGCGCGTATACGGAGCTGCACGAAACGGCGTTCGTGGCGACTCGCCACACGCGCGCGCGCGCGTGTGTGTGTGTGTGTGCGTGCCTCTTTTATTTCGCGCGGCCGAAGCGGGACGTTTCGGTCGTGCCGCAAGGCACTGACGTAGCGTGTGATGTCGTCCTTAAATTTCACGGCGAAATACGAGTCGCGTGTATCGCTTTCATTGATGAGACACTCGGGTGTAGGTATTCCTGTTCCGATGCACACTCGTCTTTTCCTCTTTTTTTCTGGCTCATCTCTACAGCATCCTTTAAATATTTTTTGTTATACACGGAGAAAAATAAATCGTAGCATTTATAAAGTTTTGGTAAATCTCGGGACAAGACCAATTTATCGTTACGATAACTACAATTTTAGTAAGAATTATAGTAAAACTTGTAGAAGTTGTGAGCATTCCAAATTGTAGTTATCATAACAATAAATCGGCCTTGTTCTGAAATTTACCGGAAACTTTGTAAATGCTACGATTGATTTTTTTTCCGTATATCGCTCATCCGGAAGAAAACCGCCACAACTCAAAAAAGTTCCTTTTTCAGGAGAAGCAATAAGAAGTTGCCAATAATTTAATTTGTGAATATCGTTGATTTTTTTATTCATTTATAAAAAAAGTGATTCTTATTCCGACATGAGATGGTTTTCCACAACATTTAATGGGCTATTTAGGATTCGTTTAAGACAAAAACTTAACTTTGAGTTCTGACGGTTTTCTTCCGGATGAGCGATATGTACATTGAGAAAAGATACAGAAGGTGAAACACTAAATCGACTGTTACTGTGTAGTCCAGTAAAGATATCATTTTAAAAAAAATAATTTACGGCAAGCTAATTTTTTCAGGGTCGATGGAGGGGTGTCTGCCGAGTATCCAACCAAAAAATCACCCTCCGCACCCTTTGCCAAGTGTTGCAAATAGGGTAGTTTTTGTTTTTGTTTTTTATTTTTTGGAAAAAAATTTTTTCCAGCTTGTACATAATAATAATCTCTACAACTCTGCCTAATAACATTTTTTGATAACTTTGACTTTTGACCGACCAAGCCTGGCCGAAGGTAAATTTCAAGGTCCCTGCAACTGTGGGGTAATGCACGGGACATACTGTATAATGGGCGCTGGACCGTCAAAAATCAAAGTTATCAAAAAAATTTATTAGACAAAGTTGTAGAGTATATTATTATGTACAAGCTGAAAAAAAATTTTTTCAAAGAAACAAAAACATAAACAAAAACCACCCTATTTGCAACACTTTGCCAAGGGTGCGGAGGGTGACTTTTTGGTTGGATACTCGGGAGACACCCCTCCATCGACCCTGAAAAAATCAGCTTGCCGGAAATTATTTTTTTGCACCCCTATAAAGAAGGTCTACTTTTACTGGACTAGTGGGGAAATGCAGGTTTAGTTATACTGAGAAAAATTTAATTTATTTATTTAAGTCAAATATATCGTCGTTGGATCAAGCATATTATGTTATTCGAGTCAAATGTAGATTCTTTCAATTCAATGAACATATTTTGTTTTAAATAAATATGTTCTTGGCATCATGCATTTCGACGGTTACTTGGATCGACAAATTATTTTTCTCAGCGTACTTGGACTAATAATTAACTTGAATGGTCAACAGCCTGTTTCCTTCAAATAGCCGTTAATCGTTATAACCAAATTTATCAATCGAAGTAACTAAATTCTCTATTCCCCCACTCATATTCGCCGATTTAATTGAATATACCATTTTTGTTCTCGGGGTAGGATTTGCATCAGGGTTTATTTGTAATAAAAAAAAATACGATACCTAAATTTCTGCACGAGTACCATATTTTACTACTGTTCTTTTCCAATTCTTCCATACATACGGAGCATGCAGAACATTTTTAATAAGAGTCTTATACTTAGTTGGAAATTTAGTGTTGAAATCGATCCACCAATTTTTGTAGATTAAAATCAATTGATCCTTTATGTTAATTTAAAATTGCTTGAGCTAATTGTAACATTATTCGTGTTAATTTTAACATAAAAATGTCAACACGAAGACACGGTCGATATTAACATAGAAAAATGAGTGAGCCGATTTTAACACAAAATTGATTTTTCGTGTCAATTTAATATTTCTTGTGCTAATTTTATCGTTACTTGTGTTAATTTTAGTACAAGAATTGTTAGACCAACACGTAGAATCGGTTGATTTTAACATGCAAAAATGGGTGAACCGATTTCAACGCAAAATTTACAACGGTTTACAAATCCTCAAACCACAGCATCAATTCTGAAAACGTCCACCGAACTATGCGCATACACGCCCACGTACATAGCACACGTACGTGTATATATAGGTACTCTACTTTCCGCTCGTGGGAGTTCGAAGCCCGTCGTGACGTCAGAATCGAGGCGACAGGTTGATACGGTTATACAAGGCGAATGGCGCCGCCTACTTAATTAGAGCCGCGATCGGTTTCGAGCGCCGCGCTGCAGCGCGAGAGCGTCGAGAAGTGCGGCGGTGTGGGAGTGCTGCTGCTGCTGGCGCTGCTGCTGCTGCATGCCCAGGCTCTTCGGGGTATCGGTGAACTGGCTCCTCGGAAACCGGTAGCGGCAACGGTAGCCGCGGTAACTGGTAACTGGTAGCTCGCGGCTGCCCGGCTCCGATCTCCCGTGCATCGCTGCAGCACGCTCTGGGGCCCGGCAGAAACGAGACGGGGCTCTTCCACGCTCGTCACACCAAAGACCCCCGTCGCCGCGCCGCCTCACTGCTGGACCTTTTTCGTCGAGTCACCAAACGCGTGCTATCCGTTCGGATAGCCTCTCGGGCCTCGAGATGTCCGCTCTCGATGATGTCGGCGAGAGATAAGGGTGCGATTGAGTGGTGGCTGGGGCTGCCAAAGGGGTGTGTGGCCAAAATTCTTCGAATTTTGGGGGTAGCGACGAACAGGTGGCATTGAGAGCATTCGAGGTTATCGCGGGGCGATGAGAAATGACCCGATTGCGATATTTTGCTCGATACTCTGATTTAGAGGTGGGGAGGGGATGGGGATGATCTTGACGAGTTGCACCGATTCCCGGGTCTTCCATAAATCCCGCGTTAAATGGAAGAGCATCGCGCGTGGTCCTATAAAGTAGACGCCAGTCGTTCGAAACTGCAGAATTGACGATATGAGGAAAGTTCGCTCGACTTGCAAATATTGTCGGGAGAAGTGCTGCGGTTGATGCGACTGCTTTTATCATGGCGCGTAAAATTGAAACCTCTCGATGTGGAAGGTGTGATAAAGGAAGAGGAGTGAATTCGATGCGATGGGCGACGCACTGACAAACGTTTTTATGGGCAAACGTGAATATAAAAACGGAAAGACAGAATCCATACATTAAAAAAAATTGTCGTATTTGAGATTGCATCATGAGGTCAAAAAACTCGTCGATTTAATCGAGTTTTGCTTAATATGACTAAATGAAGGTCGATGAAATTAAGTTAATGTGGTAGATCCAATTGAAGGCATCAATGCAAAAAGTGCCTAAGTCACATTTTGCCGTCTTCGAGAAAAACGCTTTTGAAGTTTCTTATCTTCTTGGAAATGTTACCTTTGCTAATATTTACTTGATTTTTTAACACATTATATTTTATTACTATTAGAACAATTGGTTTTAAATAAAATTAAGATTAGCGTCGTACTTTTCAAAAGCGTTTTTCTCGAAGACGGCAAAATGTGACTCAGGCACTTTTTGCATTGGTGCCTTCAATTGCACAACACAGTTTACTTGTTCAGTTGACTTAATTACTAATGCAGTTGTCTCGAATGTTTAGAAATTGAAACGACGGTTGGGTGACTGAATTAATTATATTATTCAGTTAATTATCAATCCAATGCTTCAAAAGGTCATCTAAGTTTCTAAACAAATTATCTCAACTACCAATAAGGTTCATGAAAAACCATCATCCAACTGCGACGTGCCGTTGAGACAACTTCGCACTTAAGTTCTGTGTATTTAACCCTTTGTGGTCACCAAGGGTCCACTTGACCCGGGCTACAATAGGGTAGTTGACTGATTTTTATTTATCGATGATTCGAAAAATTCGAGCAAAATTATCAACCCCGTATTTTTTCATTATCCATTTTCGGCCTCATTTGAGCCGGAAAACGATATTTAGAAATGCAGCATACGTCATAGTATTGTAAGTCCATCTCCCTCGCACTCGTTGCTCGACATAAGCGCACCTCTCACGGCTCCTCGATGACGTCACAACATTGTAGAGAGAAACGCGTTTATAACTCAGTGAATAATTATTTTTTCGGACATTTTCTTTTTCATGTGATATTCAATATGTATACAGATTACAAATTGAATTTAAAAATATGAACATTATTTTTAGTCAAATACCGTATTTCGAAGCCAACTGCACTTCTTTTTTTACAATCATAAGTAGACCCTCGTTAAATCTCGGAATAAACAGCTTCTTCTTAAAACTCGTGCTACGAACCTTCTTCGGACTTCGGAAAAAATCGTTTTTGATACGTACACTATCGAACTATTTATTGCTTCAAAGTACTTACCGTATCTTGTGAGAATAATTCGTTGACTTTATTAAGGAAACTCAAAAAACAAAGATGTTATAACACTTTTAGTGAAGCAGCTTATTTTTCACGGATTTATATATCACGATCATTTTTGAATGTCATCATTTCATTTCTTACTTTGACACGGTGATTTGATAGTCTACAATGTTCGCAGAACGTTCCGTAATTTACCGGTCTAAATTAGACGGATTTTATTCACGTGACTTTTATTTAAAAATCGGATGGGTCTATTTCACCCATGTGTGGCTATCGCGGAACTGTATGGATGCACGCACGTGCGCGCGACCATGGAAGGTTAATATTGCGGTATGGTTGATACTTTTTCTCGGTATACAAATGTTGCACAAAATCATCGACGGTATATAGACATCGGTAGCAAAGAAGAAGTAAAATAGATTTTATAATCTGTATATCGGATCAATAAATAGGTGATACGAATCGTAACAAACATCGATTCAATTTACGTCTCCTAAAATTCATTCCATAATTACGTATATATCACATAATATCGACAATTCAATCGCAGCATCCAACGCAGAAGTTACTCCACGTCTCTCAGTTAGTATACAGATGTATGTGCCGCGCTAAACTGGCGTCGAATCCCTCTCTCGGTTCTCCAATTAGAATCTATCTCTGCAGCAAGCCATCCCCTCTCCGACCGGAAACAAACTTCAACGCCTAATTACCGGAACTCAATTAACGACGCCCGCTCGTTGCGCCGCGCGCGCAGGTATACGAGCGTAACAATGCGCGCAGTTCGTTTACAATCTCAGATCGCTCGACACCGCCTCGGTCCACTGCAGGCGCCTGCCGCCGCTGGTCACGCCAACGCACCAACGTGCCTTCGCTCTTATCGATCTCTTCCCCCCCACCCCGTTAGCGTCGATTGCATAAGCACGCTCCGCAGTAACTCTCGACGACGAAGAAATCTCTCGCAACGCATAAGAGAGAACGACGATTTACTATATTCTTCCTATAGTTTCATCTCGCAAGGAAAGCATTTTTTAGAGCAAGCTCGTCCTGAGAGGTGGTACCGCGGGAGGTTCGACTGTACGCCCGTCGAACGCCATCAATCGGCGCTTTAAGGTTTCTCGAGCGGTACAGGGGCTTTTTCCCTGCTAAAAGTTAGTCCATTGAAGTACAGTAACACTCTAAAGTATGTTCTTCGTGCGATGTGGCGACAACGTTTGACGTACAGTAGTATGTGTGTATCTGTGAGTTAAAAAATGCAGCCCAAAACATCTGGTCATGCATCTGTACGTCATGCAACGTTGCCACATTGACTTATCAAAGGTTAAATTTATAAAGAACAATTAGTAAAAAAAATAACGGGCTTCTTAATGAACGTGGAAATTTGGTATAGATGATTTTAATTCATTAAACTTGCTGTTCAAAAAATTTCAGAATTTTTTCACTATTTTTCTCCGAAATATCGCGGTTTGTTGGTTATAACCCATAAGAACACATGTTATTTCGTTATTCAAAAATCTTTGTAACGAGCTTCTTAAAAGACTTGAAAATTTAACTGAATTTTTTTTTTACTTCATTCTACCGAATGCAATCATTTTCAAGCATTTCTCACTATTTTTAGTATAACGCTCGAGAAACCTTAATTCGCGCGTCGAACGAGAGCGCGAAGAAGAAGAGGGCCATCGAAACCCGGGCCGCGCGAGAGCGGAGATATTTGCACTCTCGCCCCGTTCCGTTTCGTTTGCGCGGAATCCGTCCCGGCTCTCGTTACCGGGCGTAATTACCGGGCCGGGCGCGATTATCTTCGCGCTTTGAATACTTGCGCGCGCGAGCAACTGATCACGCCGACGACGGACCGATCGGACGTCGATCCTTCGAGAAGGTACCGCCGGGAAGGGGGCAGCTACCGGTTTTCGATCGGGAATACCGCGGCGAGGGTTCTCTGCTCGGATCGGCGCGTTATCTTTTCGACCTTACGCGCGCCGCGGGGAAAGGAACGCGTGCGGTCTGACGTCATTTTCGAGGACGGGGAGAAGAGTGGGGGCTCCGAGCGGACGCGTACACTGAGGAGAAAATTTGATGAACTTGACTAAATTAGCGATCACGGGCGGGGGAACGCAGATTAACCTAAATTTAGTTACTTGAACTAATAATTTGTTAGAATTGCCTAGAGCTTGTTTTCGTCAAACAGTTTCAAATCGTTAAAATCGAATTACTTAATTCAAATAATTAAATCAGCGTTCTCCCACTCAGTGACCGCCAATTTAATCAAATCTACTGTTTTTTCTCTGTGTAGGGTTAAAGATGCCCCAGTCTCTTGTTTAACTTTGAATGCGATTATCTCGAAATGTAGTTGAAATATGTGAAAAATGTAACTTACTTTTTTATAGTATAAATATAGAGAAACATTTTATATTTAAAATTTTCTTTGACATCTGCAATTGATTTTAACTTATGGTACATACTTATGGTGTTGAGTTTGGATAAGAAGCGCTAGTCATTTCTTTGGGGTTGAGGATAGTGAAGAAAAGTTTCAAAATATAGTGTTTACCAAACTGTTCGAAGGAATTAATGGAGATGTTTATTTATCAAGCTAATCCAGAGGGCGCCAGCTCCGTTGGTCCTCCGATTTCTAATGTGATTGATTCTACGCTAGCGACCATGATACTTCTCTAAAATTCAAACCGATCAAGTTAGATGGGACTAGCGATTGTGGTGCCAAAGTTTCACGAGAAAGCATCCTCATTAAAATGAACTTATTTCTCACGTCCCAATAGGACCCATTTTGTATTAATTTTAACGAAGTGTTCTTAGTTACAAAGTTACTTATGTACACAATGTTAATTATTTAACACAAATATTTACATACGATAATGTTACTTTAACAGAATTACTATGTCACTTTATGAACGTTATTTCAAATAAAAATTATTTTAAAAGTGAGCTATTTTTACACAATTATTAAAGTACTTTAAGAATATGTCACTCTGATACAATTATTATATCGCTCTGATACAATTGATTAATATTGTAAGTCGAAGATGACTAAAAATATGTCACTTACAGAAAACAGATAATATGTTGAAGTGATCAATGAACATAAACTTCAATACTTTGTCTTAAAATTAGTAAGGAATTACTCGTAATAGCATACTGAATGTATTAAATCTGGCTTTAACGAAACACTAAAAGTGTTGAAATTCTGAGTTTTCGAACAGTCCAAGTATTTATTCAATCAGCTCTTTCTTTCACGTCGAGTTTAGTGAGATTTAATTTAATCATCATACTTGTGTATATGCAGTTGGAAATTCTAGACCCGGTTCATAATTAGTCGAGAGCCATTGAATCGTTTCTTAATTTATGGCTGAAGTTATTGCCCGGGGCAGCTTCGGAGACTGAAGGTCCCCTGCGCCAGATATTGCGGCAGGTGCAACGGATCCTTCTCGCCGATGGAATTCCGTGCCGAGATGCAGACATTTCGACCTTTCTACTACACGCCTTACATGGATTCCCCTGAAATAAATGTAATCGGAAATGCTAAGATATCCAAAAGAGAATTAATTAGCTATGGCAAAATTCTGTTATTCGTGTTCTTTATTCAGAGTTTTTATCTATTATGAATTCTACATAAATGAACGCCTCGCTCATACGTCTCGCTCAATTTTAATCGACCTCTACATATTCTCATTGCTCCCTATAATGGTCGAGTATCAACTGTAGTCGATCTAACTTTATTCTAATCTTTTCTAATATAGTTTAGATTCCTTCGAAAAATGTCAACCTACTAAATAAATTTATTTTCGCAAATTCAACAGATTTTTCAAATCGAATCGTTTTTACGCTGAAAAAAATGATTAGGTTAAAATATCAAAATGCATTTAGTTATTCTGACCAAAATAGATACTGATCGATTGCTCCAAATATTTAGTTATTATAACCAAATATTATACTTAATGTATTAATGTACCTACCTGAAAAGTTATTCTAACTGAAAAGAGAGAGAGTGGTCAGTCTAACCAAACAGATGGAGAGAATCCATATTTCACCAGACGATTTGGTCATCGTCTCCAAGGTTTTGGTTAAATTGACTAAGTTATTTTTCTTAGTGTAACATCCGTCAAAAACAAACTAAAAATATATCTTCAAACAAAATAAAAAATCAGAGAAAACTCGGTTCGTTACGAGCTTCCGAACTCTGATTCAAACGCTGCACGTTCCACGAGTCCGATAGAGGCGCACTAATAAAAACACGAAAAATAAAACGAGAGAATAGGCTGAAAAACAATTCGATGTATAAAAGTAACCTTACCTTATACAGTCGACACGCGAGTGGCGTCCCGTGGGAGACGGGAGGAGCTGGCGCGGACGTCGATATTGGCCAGCGAGAGCGGGGCGCCGTTATCTCGAGATGTCAGTTTTTTGCCCCCGACGACGTCGAGAGCCGGGCGCCCGTCGATCGATTTTTAATTGCGATCGATCGAGACGCTCGGGGTCCGCCGCGCGGCAAAACCGGGCGGCGGGCAAGGACTTCGCGTACACGCGCGGTTCGACGACGGATTCGCGGCGAAGGCTATTAATTGGGTCACGTTCGACAGCTTCGATAATTATGCCCGATGTTGTCTCGCGGGTCTTTGCCGTGAGAGAGAGAGAGAAAGAGAGAGAGAGATAGTGGGGGGAGGGGGAGGGAGAGATAGAAGGTCTGGTCTTCCTCCCGAAGACGCGGTGTCGCCCATTCATTTTCCTTACGATCGATGGCAAGAGTCGTATCGCGATTGTAGCTCGAGGTAGAAATCGGCATTCTGGCATGAACGCAAAAAAAATAACAATTTTTACAGTTTCATCCAGTATGTAGCGCTGAGATTCGAACTGATTTTCAAGAACTTGTACAGAGGACACATTTCGATTTACAAATTTATAACTGTACAAATACTAGTTGAACCAGATATAATTTCTGTTCCCACAAGAATTTCTATCGATTTCCCAGGAAAAACACCGAATTACTGTGTAATTCTGTAACGTTTCTTGGGCGGAATCGTAGTTTATGCTATGGTCAAATTGTAATTCGTGCAGCTTCTTTTTCTCCGTGCGGAACGACTGATACCAGTAAATTGTACTGTATTGTATGTACATATTTACAATAAAAAAGATACATATAATATAAAGATTGTCGGATATTCCTACTGTGCTGAAGAACAATTTTTCCATAGAAACTAGTAAATTATAATGTAAACTCCCGAGTGGAGTCATACAATCAGCTCAATATTGGCCCAATATTATGCTGATTCGATGCTGATTCAATATCCCTAACGCAATACCGGTTTGCCGATGTCATAGTATTTTTAGCCCGATATCCTCTTAACATTTAAAATCCAGTACGGATATTCCAGGATCACTTTGATACTGACTCGATATTGGTTGAATATGAATATTTCAGTACCGGAATGCCTTCGTAGTTTTGGTACTGACGTGGTACCGCATTAACATCGAAAACCTAGAACGATATAATCACCAATGTGGCCCCAAGGTCGACAGACGATACTGGTTTGCCGATGCCGAAACAGTGCTGTCCCGCGTTATCAATGTCGGAAAACCCTTCCTGGGTAGTTGAATAAATGCCGTTGGGATGCTGCGCTTTGAAATTTGATAAAAATCGCTGGGGTGGCTGGTGGGCATCGCGAGAAACGTCTTACGGCTTCTTCTGTATTATCGTAAGTCTCCGGAGAACCGCGCGCGTAAAAGGGAAGCTGCAGCCGCCTAAACGGCACCCTACCTCTTTATATACGCGCGACCTCTTCCCTCGCCGCGACGCGGGACAACCGGATAGGTCGAGGGACTCCCGAGCATTTCGTCCTCCGCGAGAGATTCCGATCTCTAGTCAAATCCTCGTTTGTAAACAAAATGCATTCGCCCGGCGTTCGAGACGCGGCGAGTTTTTATCTCGCGCGACAGAAGCGCGCGGAGCCGTGTCGTCCGTACGTGTCTCGGATGTTTTGCCGCCGTGGACGAGATAGAGCTGCGCGAGGTTGAGAAAGAGAGGAGGGAACGGAGGAGAAACGGCGCCGCGACCTCTCGTCTCGCGTATAGTGCCGCGCGGGAGAAAGGGGGCGGCGTGGCGAAGGAGGAGGATTCCGAGTCGGAGTTGGAATTGGCGCGATGAGCCCTCGCGCTGATACGATCGACCGACGGTGTCGTTTTTAGCACGTCCGATTTTGCCCGACGGAACGCGATTCTTTATCGTATACAGGTTTAGAATTCGATCGGTCGGGATGTGGGAACGTAGGTATATGCGTTCGATGGATGTGTTATTCGGATCGCGCAGGGGTGGGTTATTTCTTTTCTTTAAAGATTTCATGTCTATCTTGAGAAGTCTCGTACGTGTATTATATAAGATTTTTCGAAGATTTTACTGCAGTAAAATCTCGAATATTCGAACCTCCGTTATCCGAACCAGAACATAGGTACTTTATCCGAATATTCTATTATCCGAATGACGAACTACTTCGTTCGGATTTTTTATTATTTGAACGTTAATACGAAATTTTGAAACGCCTACATACTTTTTAGCACACATTTTCACGATTTTTCAGCAACTTAATGCCAAAAAACGTATAAATCATATTTTATACGCCCTTCTGATAACTGAATAAGCCTGCTTCATTAGTCTTTCTGCCTTTATTCTATCCTTTCGTTCGTAGATTCAGAATGCAACACCGCTATCACTTTTTACTAAGTTCAACTTATAAATAAGTATGTAATTTTATAGCCAACATTTGCCAGAGATTTAAGTATATACATATATCGCGTGCTGAGTGCAATAGTGGCACAAGTCAAAAAAAATGAATTCTGACATTTTGTCAACAATTAACTCTAGTAACCACTACAGTTCATCGTTGACAAAATGTCAGAATTCATTTTTTTTTTGACTCGTGTCACTATTGCATTCAGCAAGCGATATATAGTTATCTCTGTTTCCAGGGTGAGCCACGTGGAGGCTGTTGGTCCTATTTCACCCCTTTTATTTTTTTAACGCAATTACATTTTTCTCATTACAGTTTTATATTTTTTTTTACATTTTTAATTTTTTTTTACTTAATATATTTTTATAATATGATCAAAGTATTAATTAACTACGTAAGTTTCATGTAATTACTTGGCCTATTAACTCTGTATTTTTATAATATAAGAAATACATTAATTTCTTATGAAAGTCCTCACAATTCTTAACTATATCACTGTAACACTGTCACTTCACAGTTTCGAATAAAATAGTTGATGCATTATATAATTTTAGTTTTGCAATCACATCCTACAATCTGAACACGAATACCATCGTGTACTTCTCACACACCTGCCATTCTGTAGCAGAATGCGTAATTCAATGCCCAATTCTCCCTAATACAGAGGGCATGTCAAATGCTATAGCACCTCGTAAGACATAAATACTGCCTTGAACTGTTAATTGCTCGGGATGTTCGTCAAGACTTCTTTTGACATCATGCGATAAAGAGTCTTCTTGAAAGGTATGCAATATTTCGATATCTATACATAGATACCTGGTACTCTCGTTATGTTTTCAAAGAACTGCATGCAGTTAATGTTATGTTCCCTTCCATAAAATGATCTATCGATTTTTGATGCCCAATCCTCAGACCTTCTTGGGATATATGTAGGTCTTACGTCGACACTTAGCACCTGACAATGCCGTTCGCCTGTATCACCGCATGTGCGGCAAAGAGATTTCTCGATTACCCCGGGAATTTTCGACGGGAGGATGTTAGCCACACACACATTCGCGATATATTGTCACTACAATCTAATATAGCGCTTTGTTTTTTGAACTGTTGTAAATTGTTCATTAGCATTGCCCGTTTTCTGTAAGTTTCTCGAGTAGCCCCATTTTGAACAAAATACTTTATGAATTCTAAAAATATGTTTAGTGAAGACCTAGTGTTAATAAAATTTCGGAATACCTCACTATCGACGTATGTGGTCGAAATAATTTGTGACAAAGCATCGAAGGAACATGTGTAATGCATCGTATTTTGTGCTCCTTGACCTTTATTGCAGGAAGCAAATTTCCATTTTGTAAGAGTTCATTCTTATCTCTCCGTTTTAATATTGGCTTACTATGTATGTAAGTCTTTCATTTCTGGACACGTTTGTAAATATTTACCTCTTATTTTGTTTGGGGGGGGGGGGGTGATTTATCTTACCTACTCCTTCTCTTCGGGCAGAAGTTTTATTCGTTTTGGAGTTTGTTTCCCCTTTGGAAGTATCATCACATTCTCCTTTCCTAGCCAGGCCACCTCCGGTCTTCCACCTCACATAAGAAATTTACTGAATGATCTTCTTCTTCAACATTTTTATTTTCTGAATGTTCAGTCATCTGCGTCTTATGTTCGTACATCCTGGCTTTTTCCTGAAGAGATAATGCGTCCTCTCGAAGGAACTCAGCTTTTCCAATTATTGCAGTGAACGGATATGTTTCATAAGAAACTTATCGACACGAATAGGTCGAATGCAATCTCCGAGTGTTAGACGTTTTAAGTCGTTGAAATATGACTTTGCGGTCGACGCTGTAGATTCGGCATTGTTATAATGAGGCACCATAACTGCAGACCAAGATGGAAACTGTTTGCCAATCCGTAATATTTGCGATGTAAATTAAGGCAGAAAGTACGGATTCAGCGTTAGTACGTCATCTGTGTTGACCGCGTTATATTATCTTCTGCAGTAGATCTGATGAATTCGATGAATTGGCTAGCCCGATTATCAGTGACGTCGTCGACTATTAATGGATCAAAAATTTCGTCAGCGGTGTCAATTTGCTCATCTGGCCTGTCGAAGTTGAACGTTCGAATCAGATGCATCATATTTTCGCAACGTCTTTCACATTCCGTTATCTCACCGACGTCAGTTAGACCACCGCACTCGCGCTCATACAAATTATAAGGGTCGATAGTAAAACCTCCTCGAATTGAATTGATGAAACAGTAGATGCTATAATAGAATAGCAATGCAACGCACAAAGAAATCTTTTATTCGAGGATGTCTACCGATGAAGCATTTCCACCTACACGCCGATTTAATTAAGTGCGCAATATCGACACGCACATAACAAGGAGGAGGATGAAATCTTTCACTCAGCAGGACCTTCATGCATACTCCGACGTATGTTTTGCGATCCATACAATTGAAGGCATTAGATGCGACATTTAAAAGAGCTATACAAACAGAATAATCTGTTACTATTTCGCTCGGTACCGCAGCGCCCGATCGTAGCCATTCTCTCAGCCGGTAAATAATCGTATTTGTATCGTGCTTTTCTGAAAGTATTTGGCAAATGGGAACTACTCCGGCCTTTTTCAAACTACTAGTGGCTACCATCTGGTAAAGGAAAATGTGACTGGACCTTATGCCCCTTAATCAGTCAATTTTCTTTACGACGGAATCTGTTGCACCAATTAAAACCGTCGACTTACATAGGTACCATTGCGAAGTTCTTTGTACATACAGAAACTATGACGGAGTCCAGTACATACAATAAAATTGATCAAGACCTGTTTCCCTGATTGTACTGGAAAACTCTAGAGAGTATTTAAAATCTATTTAAATTATTAAAAATAAATAAAAAATATTAAAACTTATTTAAATTATTAAAATTAAATAAAAATGTTAAAACCTATTAAAATTATTAAAATTAAATAAAAGTTTTAAAACCTATTTAAATTATTAAAATAAAGTAAAATTTTTAAAATCTATTTAAATTATTAAAATTAAATAAAAACTTTAAAATCTATTTAAATTATTAAAATTAAATAAAAATTTTTTAATCTGTTTTAAGTCGAGCAGCAGTTACGTCAGTTCTTCATACTTATTGTTAGGCACTCCCAGCTCTTTCTCTTTCATTTCTTGCCGAAGTTTTCGGAAAGTACCTTCATCAGGTAGATGCCCAGTTTCGGCATTGCCGTGCTCCATTATCTTCGAAAAACGCTAGCTTTTTTGTGCAGCAATTATTTTCCGATTTCGAGTCGAATCTTACTGCGCAATTGCGCTTTTGCTTATGCGGTATTCCAGTATCTAGTATCTATATATATAGTCTGAATTTTAATCTCTATTTCTGAACCTTCTAATGGTTCCTCCAGGGAGTAAGCATCGAGCGTTGTTTTACACTCTTTGCAATACCCTTTATTTATAAGAAATGCCTTTTTGTCTAGAAAAAGGGATATATCTTGGACCTCTCAAACGTATACGCACAATGAAATTTGTATTTCTTCCATATTTCTTGAACCATTAAATCGAACCATCCTCTTCTCAACGTTTGGTACTCCCGTATTGGCGAACGTCGATCTGTTTTACTTCTTTCTTTCGAAGGAACGATCTGCTGCCATTATTTTGGCGTTAGATAAATGTCTCCCTTAAAAAGCCTTTTGCTTGTAGCAGTCTTTGCATTCAGGATGATACCGCCCTCGCTGACACTTTCGGAATCGTTTTCGGTTTCCGTATCACGATTAGAACTGCTATCTAATTCTATACTGCCCACGACATTGAATACGTTCCGTATTTCTGTCAGTACAGAGTAATGGTCTTGCCTAACAAGTACTTTAATTGCTTTCACTAAAATTCGATCACCTAAAAGATTACAAACGTCTATCCATACGGGATCTTTACGAGGTTTAAGAGTTCCTTTATTGTCAAATATTTGAACCTTATGCAACGCCTGGATTACCTCTTGAGGCGTTACGCTCGGTTTACGTGGCATTATTAATGACCTGTGTTTGGTATGTATGGGATGATGACAATGGCGAGATGCACAAATTATATTACTGACACTATATTTTAATCAAGATATACGTCATTTTTAAGGCTTCAACTCGTGGAACAAGGGGTAAAGTGAATTGTTAAACCTATCGGCTAGTTCAAATGATGTAATACTGCACTCACTATATTACTGATAATATATTTCATTTAAAGAGATGCAGTAGTCTGATGATTTGACCGTGATTTACACTGTGAGGTTGTTTGGAATATACTGTATATGGTAGACTACAGTACGATGATTTGAACAGCAAATTAAAGGACTTACCATCTGAATGTGGTGGATGTGACTACTGCACACTGTGCTGCACACGGTACTGGACATTTCTCTACACACTCGATGACTCGAACGGCAATTTAAAGGACTCACTACCTAAATGCACTCCCGCTCGAAAGCCCGCCCTTTTCACAGAAGGGTTAACTGCCGGAAGAGTCGTAATGAACAGCTTCTCGCATTACCAATTCTAATAGGTACCACTATACTTAGAATATTAAATTAGCTTTGTAAAGAGGAAAAATGACGAATTCAATAGATGACCGATCGGGAAAATCTAACACCTGGGTTATCAGGTATAGACGGTCGATCCAGTTTGAATCCATCTTTATGGTTATATTTTTAGGTCAAAATGGAGAGAATGAGAACAATGAGGTCCTTTCTGAAGTGAGAAAAGAAACTCAGCGCGAAATAAATAACCTTCCACATGTTGACACTAACTCTCCAAATGACATAAACTCAAAAGGAAACCCACTTGAAAGTATAAACGGAGAAAATGAACTCAAGCATACAGATGAGGAAAATAAACTTGAAAATATAAACGGAGAAAATAAACTCGAGAACAGAGACGAGGAAAATAAACTTGAAAATATAAACAGAGAAAATAAACTCCGTCGAAGTCAAAGAATTAAAAACATGCCCTCTTGATTTCTTATAATGAAGACCATTGTCTTTACACTTGTGCACAATCAAATGGATGTAAAAACCGCTTTTCTAAATGGTTATTTAAAGGAAGAAATTTTTATGAAAATTCTTGAAGGAATTGAAGCATTCAGCAATTATGTATGCAAATTAAATAAATCTTTTATGCCTTGAAACAATCAACTCGGTGCTGGTATCAATGCTTTGATGAAGTACTCAAAGGACACGATTTCATAAATTCTTCAGCAGACCGCTGCTTATACAGGGTGTTTATAAATGAATGGCGCGGTTTTAAAAGTTAATAATAAATCTATTTATTACTGTATATGGACAAATCTTTCAGCATAAACAGCGGCATCTGTCCAAGTTTTTGATGCATTGATCACAATCCTTCAATATGTGCACTCTTGGTCACACGACACACATCTACACGGTAATCAAATTCTACCCATACTCTCGGTGTAGCATGTCCGCCGATTTGTAGAAAGATTCTGCGATGAAGCCACTTTCCATGTTTGTGGCAAGGTGAACAAACACAATGTCCGTATCTGGGGAAGCGAGAAACTACGTACACAGATAGAGCATCAGCGTGACTTTCCAAAAGTGAACGTTTTCTGTGCGGTGATCTCCCGCAAGAACGTTGCACAGCCCATTTTTCTTCGAACAAGAAATTGTGACCGGTGACTCATTTCTAGACATGTTGGAAATCTGGTTGTTACCCCAGCTGAACACCAATTTTATTATGATGATTACATTTTGCAACTGGACGGTGCTCCGCCCCACTTTCACAAGAATGTACGAGAGCTTCTTAATCGTGTTCTTCACCAACGCTGGAGATTGGACGTGCTGCAATAGCAGACAACAACCTTCTCCCCTGGCCACCCCGCTCGCAGGATTTAACACTGTGCGATTTCTTTCTTCAGGGGTTTGTTAAAGACCAAGTTTATATACCGCCAATGCCTGTGTCCCTTGAAGAAGTTCGTGATCGGATACAGCATGCAGACCGTCATGATGGACATGCTACACCGAGTATGGGTAGAATTTGATTAACGTGTAGATGTGTGTCACGTGACCAAGGGTGCACATATTGAAGGATTGTGATTAATGCGCCAAAAGCTTGGACATTTGCCGCTGTTTATGCTGTAAGATTTGCCCATATAAAGTAATAAATAGATTGATTATTAACTTCTAAAGCCGCACCATTCATTTATAAACACTCTGTATTTTCTTGATAAAGGACACATTGCTAGAAATATTTATTTAATCCTCTATGTTGATGACCTTATAATTGTCCCTTATGATGAAATTATAATGAAAAATTTCAAACTCTATTTAATGAAACAATTTTCAATGAAAGACATGAAAGAAAGAAACCTTTTCCTGGGTGTTCGTATACAAAGAAAAGATAATTTTATAACTTTACATCAGAGTACATATTTAGAATCAGTTTTGAGAAAGTTCAATATGATTGATTGCAAGGATATTAGCACTCCATTATAGGTACCCAATAAATTGAATTATCAAGCAGTAAATTCCGAAGAATATTATGATGCTCCTTGCAAAAATCTCATTGGTTGTTTGATGTACGCAATGCTGTGCACGCGACCTGATTTATGCGTATCGCTCAATTTATTGAGTAGATTCCAAGTAAAAAATAATAAAGAATCATGGCAAAATTTAAAAAGAATCTTGAGGTATTAAAAGAACTTTGAAACTTCAACTGGTTTATGAAAGAAATTATTTTAAAGATCAATTAACTGGCTACGTAGATTCATATTGGGCTAACAATGAAATTGACTGTAGAAGTACTACAGGGTATTTATTCAAATCGTTTAAGAAAAACACAATATGCTGGAATACACGAAGACAAAATTCGGTTGCGATTTCGTTCAAAGCCGAATACATGGCACTCTACGAAGGCGTAAAAGAAGCCTGTTGGTTAAAGTCTTTATTAACTATCCATATATCTTTGATCGCGATAAAAATAAGCATTCCGAATCATTCACATTACTTTTTTGGAGAGGAATAAAGTAATGTTAATGACTGGAATGTTCATTTTCACAATGATTTCAGAAGTATGGATCTATGATCTAATTTGCCTCGGTCTATCCTATAATTGATTCGATGATATGATATTTTTCCTTAAATGGGAAATTCTCCGTAAAGTTTAAAATACAGTCAATTGTAGATTTTAAGTGACATGAGAACGAACCAGCCCGAAGTCGCGCCACGAGAGCCGATGCAAAAATAAATGACGAATAATAGCAAATGACGAGAAATAGCAAAATAATTATTTATTTCTATCGTTTTATTGGAAAATTGAATCGTACAAGCGATTACGGCTAAATCGTCGCGGCTGTATTTTCTCGTAGACGTTATTAAACCGCCAGATGCGTTCTATTCGTAAGACGCGGTCGAATAACAAGGGTATCAACATTCGCAGCGGTTGATGTTTACGTCGTATCAGAGATTTGAGTTCGGTGGTTTCGCTAAGGTAGGGCAGAGTGAGGAGAGGCTCGCTCTACCTAGGTGCGATACCATGACGATAAGGTAGACTTCATAGCAATTGAACGCATCATTCTTGTTTCCATGTATCTGGCTTTTTTCTCGCAGAGTAAAATAACGAAATGCGTTGCGGCTAAAGATTGGTAAGCTGATTCTTTCATTTTCATGTAGAATTTCGAACTCTCTCGTTCCCTAATATGCATTTCAAGGGAACAAGGGAATTCAAAATTGTGCATGAAAATGAAAGAATCAGCTTACTAATCTTTAGTCGCAACACATTACGTTATTTTACTGCGCGAGAAAAAAGCCAGATACATAGAAACAGGAGCGATGCGTTCACTTGCTATAAAACATATTGTATGTATCCGGTGAGGTTGCCGTTAACCCTTCTGAGGTCGCGCGATTAGCGTGGCCCCGCATTTTTTTTAATCGTCATAATTGCTTATCTACTTCCATTTGAACGATCACCAGCTACGTATTCCTTCACTGAAGTGTCGCGAATACGATGATTATAATATGAGAACTCTGCATTCAATGGAAAAATTAAAAAAATTATATTAATGAAGCCTGGGTAAAAAGGCGCGAGCTCAGAAGGGTTAACGATTCCACATACCGTAAATGGTCCAGAAAGTTTTGTGACAGAAATTGTAATGTTTAAAAAAATTCAAGAAACATAATCAAATAACATAATTTGTTCCCCAAATATTTTCTGACATTCTCCTACTACCGAAAAACACCAAAACTTCACACGTGTGAAGTAGATAGCACTTTGGTTTTGCTATTCAATACCTTCTACTGATGAAAACGGGAGTAATGAACATTAAATAATTCGCTTACCAATATTCGCCCGAGAGATGAAGGATGGATTCACTTCGACAGTTGACACTACACGGCAATTAAGTGACTACCTCATTGCCACGGTATCGCGCCTAACGCAAAGCCGCCTCTCCCCACTCTACCAACCTCAACGAAGCCACCGAATTCAAACCTCTCTGATACGACGTAAAGCCGCGTACATACTTGGCGAATGTGTTCAGCCGAACACCAGCGAACGCGTGCATTCGCCAAGTGTGTACATTTCAACGAACGTTCGCCAAACGTTTTCGAACGCATTCGTTCGCGTTCGCCAATGTCCGCCGATCTACATTCCTCCGAACATTCGGACTTCGACAGTAAATGAAGGACTCTATTTTTGCGACGTCTTGATAATAAATGCTGGTGTGTTTGTTGATACATTGATTCCGATTTATTATTAAATTATGATGGAGTGAAATAGTGATCGTGCGTTGGAACTGATTAATGTATATCGAGAGAGCACGAGCATCTATGGAACTCCGTTCATACGAACTATAAAAATAAGATAAAGAAAAGGAATGCGTGGAATGAGTTCAGTTCAAAATTCGACTGCAATGAAACAGAAATTAAGAAGAAAATGGAATCGTTACTCAGTTCGTTTCGACGCGGAAAAGAAATGGATTTCGAGCGAACCTCGGTGAACACTCACGAACATGTTCGATTCGTCATATGTGGACGGAGTTGCGAATTTCAGCGTGAACGAACTACGAATACCGAATGCATTCGCCAAGTGTGTATGCGGCTTAAACATCAACCACTGTGAATGTCGACGCTCTTGTTATTCGACCGCGTCTGTTTTCTTACGAATAGGATGCACCTGGCGGTTTAATTACGTCTACAAGAAAATACAGCCGCGGCGATTTAGCCGTAATCGTTTCTACGATTCAATTTTTTAATAAAACTAAACCATTAAATTCACTTCTGCGTTGATCGGAAGAATAAGGAACTCGTCGAACGATTCGATCGATTCGGTAGCGAAGCGTTCCTGCTCGTCACTCTCCCTCGTAGTATCGTACCTGTCGTCGCCTAGCATTACCCCAGCTTCCGTACTGATAATGACGAATCGTTTTTAACCCTCATATACGCGTCATACGTCCTCGAACGTTTCATCTATTCTAACGGGTAGATTATCGAATTATAATTACAGATCTTCCTTTTTTACGTTGATATTTACGTTGCCCATACGTAAATACAGTGTAAAAAAAGTTGTATTAAATTTAATATTTTTGTATATAAAGCTTTTATCCAATATGTGGTTATGAACATTAATATACTCCGTTACGACATTTATAAAGGAAATTTTATAAGAAAATATATTAATTTTCATAATTACGGAGTATATTAATTTTCTTAATCACGTATTGGAAAAGAAACTTTACATAAAAGTGTGTGTGTGTAGATTAAGCCGATCAGTGAATGGCCACTTAAAGCAGACGACCAACTCAGTGATTGGCTACGACTTGCCATTTGAAAGGCATTGAAGTGTTCATTCATTGGTAGGTGGCCGTTCACTAGTCGGTTTATCCTATATTAAAAAAATACAAATTTTTTACAGTGTAGTAATTAGAGTATATTTCTCACTCCACTAAATTCTCTTATTTCTGCGTTTCTTCGAAACGATTTCGCTTATTGGTGTTCGCATCCAATTTGGGTTCCTAGCCCCCAAGGGGTATAAATATTTGTAGAATCGAAACGATCGTAGAGCGCTCCGAAGCGAGACGTATACGAATTATCTTCGCGACCATCTCGCGTGTGGAACGTTAAAAACACGTTCATCGTCGCGTGCGATCCGATTACGGTGATATAAATACATACGTATATAGAGCGAGAATCGAGCCGAGATACTTACCTGAAGTAGGCACTTGAGTTTTGACGGATCGGTATTTCGATCCGTAATCGTCGTATTTCAGATTAGGTTACTCCTGACGAAATCTGATTAAGCATTCGATCACTGATAAAAACGATCGGAAGCTTGAGGAAAGGTCGAGCTAAATATTCCTGAGTGCTGAATACGTCGAAAATCGATCTCGTGAATCTTTGAAAAATGAGCTTAATTCTAACCCCCCATATTAGGTAAATCCAAAATTCAATGGAAATCATATGCAATACCGACGTACAACAAAAAATAATTATCTGAGAAAAATTAGAGATCGAAATTATTACGTAATATATTGGAAATGAATCTGAGATCAAGTACCACTCTACAGATATGCATCCATGGGTTTATTATACCTATAAGTAATAATTTCACCAACTTACATTTATAAAAAATCTTCCAAAGTGAAATTAAAATCGTACACAAAGAAAAAAATGGGATTAGAATGCAATTTATCGTTAACTGAAGAATCTGCATTCTTCTGGCATAAAAATGGCTTGTTCCACACGGAGGAAAATAACTAGATTAAAATAACCAAACGCATCTAGTTAAACGCGTTTAATTATTATAACTAACATACTGCTCTGTTGAACCAAATATTAGGTATTCTAATCAAGAAATGGTCAGTTTAATCAAAGAGAAATGGGGGATCCATATTTCACCAAACAGTTTGGTTATTATTTTTCTCAGTACAGATAATCATATACTTACCACTTATTAGAATACATGTATTCTTGTCTTTATATATTTAGCATGAATATACTTCCGACACAACGACCATTTCTCTCAATGCATAATTAAAAATCTAGCGATAATCGAAGTAGTAGCGAAGTATCGATATAACGAAAAGAAATGTGCATTTACGGAGAATCGATTCTTTTTCTCGCACAAGCCCGCATTGAAACCTTCCCGTACCGATTAATTACCATTCGAATACGGCGCCGGTTTTCTTACTCGTCTGCCAAACACACGGCTTGTACAATATTATATCCACCGCCGAAAACGAGCAAGAAGCGAGTTTAGATAAAAGTGGCTCTCGTTGTTACATTACCACACGCTCGCCATTCCCGAGCGATCCAAGGCATCCAGCCGTTTTTTGCCTTGGCCGATGAAATTAGCGTTGTTAATTGGCTCGGGCCGAACGCACGCGCGTTACTAACCCGTCGTAAATGCAAGGAGGAGACGCGGCGGAGGCAAAGAAGAAGAAGAAGAAGAAGAAGAGGCGCAGGTGCTCCCGAGGATCCCTCGCATCCCTGCGCCGCTTCCCCCTCGGCGCTATATACCGCAGCGCGTGCATCGCGCGAAAATATCGACGCCTACTTGCGCGCGGGAATATCGTCAGTCACTGTCACTGACGACAAATTCGTTTCGCCTTCGCTGTCCGGTCGATGCAAATGGATTAGTCGCGACGTGTGTGAAAAATTCGTAGGTAGACTCATCGCCGCGTGAAGAACGCGAAAGCGGGCTATCCTCTTTTTCGAATAGCTTTACAGCGCGAACCAGGAGATCGTCTAATTACGATAAATCAATTCTGTCGGACTGCTTCGATGGAAATCGAAGTGGAGCTGTTTATTTGAATAACCATTTTCCAGCTGCATATACGGAGAAAAATAGCTTGGTCAATTTAACCAAAATCTTGGAGACGACGACCAAACCGTTTAGTAAAATACAGGTCCTCCATCTGTGTTTGGTTAAACTGACAATTTTTTGGATAGAATAACTAAATGTTTGATTGAAATAACTAAACGTTTGGTTTGAATAACTTGATATTTGGTTCAGTTGACCAGTATTTTGGTTAGGATAACTAAACGCGCTTAACTAGATGCGTTTTGTCATTTTAACCTAATTCTTTTTCTCGATGTAGAGAGAAAAGAGTTATGCTTTTTTGAGCTACGATCATAACACCATACTGAAAGATTTAAAATCATCTGAATTATAATTTATAATTTTTGTAAACATTTTACAGTAAAATTCATAAGAAGAATATATTAAAATATTGCTCCTAATTAATATACCGAAGATAACAATAATTTTTGTTAAATTGGTGAATGGATAGTGAATTTTTGGCAGATAATGAATTTTTCTGTTAACGAATGTACTGAAAAAAATAATTTACCGATCCAAATAGCCGTCAACCTGAATAATGCTAAAAACATATTTATTTATTACGTGTACAACTTTGTTTCCGCCGTCTTCCTATAGATGACTTACGAGGAAAACGGCGGAAGCAAAGTTGTACACCTAATAAGTCTGACGTATTGTCGTTGAATAAAATACATATATTTTTTATACGTTATTCGGATCAAGTGTAACTCAAGTGCAGATTCGTTTAATTCAGTGAATACACACTTGCCTTAAAAAAATATGTTTTCAGCACTATTCATGTCGATGGTTACTTAGATCAATACATTATTTTTTTCAGTGTAGTATAATTTATAGTCCACTACACCATTGACACAAACTATAAAATAAATTTGAGACCACAGAGCATATTTTTCAATACAAATAAAATATCGTTGGTTAAACTATATTTTTCTCTCGGTGTGATGGGGAAAGGTCAATTTTTTATTTTTCCACGTGTAGGTTTTGAAAAGAAATTTCGTTTACAATTAATAAAGGAGAAATTAAAATATTTATGATTGGCGAGAATAGACTTCATCCCTCATTATCGATCATATCGATCTCTCTATAAGTATGACGAACTTCGTTATACGTCACCTCTGACGATTCCCTTTTCAATATTTCATGACACACATTATTATACTACGAAGGTGGTTCCTCGTGGCATTAAACAAAAATGTAGAAAAAAGATTAAGTACCACGAACCCGAAAATTGTACGGAAGCTATCAAATTTTCCGGCGTTCGAAAGAATTTATAAGCAGCGCGAAAGAACGCGGCAGCACGAAAGCCCCTCCGGCGTTTCGTTCTTACCGCGAGACGGATATTTTTGGAGCCGCGCATCGCGGCCGTCTCATTTATAACAATTAAGCGCGATATCCACGGCGACTTCCACGTCGAGAAGCACGAATTCTTCCTACCGTGGCCGTTACGCCGAAAATGTTCCGTTTAGCCGGCGGTTAAAGAGCGCCAGTCGTCACCTCGGCCACCTCTGCTTCTGTTGGCCCTCTCGGAGCTGCATCAAAACGACAGTCATTATCACGCGCACCGATCGTTGTGCTCGTCGCTTAATTACTCGGTCCACTAATCAGGTGACGTAAGCAGCCTCGCTTGAAAGTTCGAACGAATCAATTAAGAATCGTTCGCGTGCGATAGGCTCCAACTGTGACGAAATATAATATATGTAATATAACAGTTTTAGGGGAGATATCATAGTACGTAGAGTGCATTTTTGAAATTCCGCAATCAACAAAATTAGATATTTGCTCTATATTTTTCGACGCTCTGGCTTCGAAATTAGACACAATTTTATCTGTACCTACTTTTTTTCTTACAAGAAATTTATTTTATTTTATTACTTATACGCCAAAAAACACTGATTCTGTCCCCAGGAAAGCTTATAATTTATTCCAAGATTAAAATCTATTTCAATACAAAATTCTAGCTCAGAATTCTGAAAGAATTTTCAAAATAAAGTTGCTTCGATACTTGCATATTGCCTTTTTACATCAAATTAATTGTTGAGAAATTTAAAAAATTACATAAATTCGAGTTTACCGTCCTCGCAATTCACCATGTATTGTACATAAAATAATGATGATGACGCTTGCAGTGTACGTATAGACGTACGTTCGTGACTTTTCATTCCACAATCGTACGACGTTCTCGCGTGACTCCCTCATCGGTCATTCGTTGCACATGCGCGTGCACGTAAGTGCAAGTCGACGGTAAAAACCGGACTTCTCCAAGAGCGCCGGGGTGCGCTTACGTCAGGTGCGCCCGGTGAAGTCCGTTTATTATATCCCCGGCGGTGTGTATAAGAAACGCGTGGTGCGTCGCTCGTACCGCGGGAAACGACGCGAATTTCCAAATAAATCGGTCGCCGCTTCCGAAACGCCGCTATCTGATCGGACGTGGTGAGATCCAGATGCGTTCGTTGGTCGCTTCTTCTTTCCGCCTCTTCGATGCGTCATAATGAGAAAAAGATACACATACATAACTCTCAACGAGATATTTTAACTACAATATATTGGAAGGATCCCTTAAATTTATTTTATAGTTTATATAAATAATGCAGTGAACTATAAATTATATTATTTGAAAACAGAAAAATTCACTATCTATTCACCAATTTAGCATAGCTAAATGATTATCATTTTGAGTAAATTAATTATAATTGGGAACAATATTTTTAATATCTCTCTCTCTCTCTCTCTCTCTCTCTCTCTCTCTCTCTCTCTCTCTCTCTCTCTCTCATCTCTCTCTCTCTCTCTCTCTCTCACTCTCTCTCTCTCTCTCTCTCTCTCTCTCTCTCTCTCTCTCTCTCTCTCTCTCTCTCTCTCTCTCTCTCTCTCTCTCTCTCTCTCTCTCTCTCTCTCTCTCTCTCTCTCTCTCTCTCTCTCTCATCTCTCTCTCTCTCTCTCTCTCTCTCTCTCTCTCTCTCTCTCTCTCTCTCTCTCTCTCTCTCTCTCTCTCTCTCTCTCTCTCTCTCTCTCTCTCTCTCTCTCTCTCTCTCTCCCTCTCTCCCCCCTCTCTCCCCCCTCTCTCTCTCTCCCCTCTCTCTCTCCCTCTCTCCCTCTCTCCCCCTCCCTCCCCCCCTCCCCCTCCCCTCCCTCCCCCTCCCCCTCCCCTCCCTCCTCTCTCTCTCTCTCTCTCTCTCTCTCTCTCTCTCTCTCTCTCTCTCTCTCTTTTGTACTATAAAATATTTACAAAGACCTGAAATTATAAATCAAATGACGATAAATCTTCCAATATGGTTATACTATACTATTATTTAAAGAAGTTATAGACTATTATTTAAAGAAATTAAGAAGTTTACTGGATAGAATACGATATTCTTTTTTATGACGGAAAATTAGTAAATCAGTTTAATGTATACGGAGTGGGACATTTCAATTGAGACACACGAATATCTGTAAAAAAATTAGCGCATTTTTTAGAAAAAAATGTTTCTTATAAAAGTTATTTACTTAAAGAGGCAAGAGAACTATGGCTTATTTTTCGTTTAGTAGACATTTTCAAGGCCATTTTAAGGCTAACGTTTTTTTCTTTAATTGGAAAGAAGATAAATAAAAAAAACCTTTCAGACAAGAGTTGTCTATTTTTACGTGCAGATTAAGAATTTTTGGAAAAACTATGGGCTTCGTTTAAAGAAAAAAACATTCAACTTGAAAACATTTACTAAATGAAAAGTAAAGCACACAGTTTTCTGTCCCCCTCCAAAGCAAATAATAATTTTTCTAGGAAACATTTTTCTTTAAATGCGTTACGTTACAGAGAGATATTCATGTAACTCAATTTATGGTAAATGCCTCACCCTGTTTACACATAGGTATTCCAGATTATCAACCGTATTTCGTATTACCTCCTTATTTCCTACGCGTGCCATAAGACGTATCGAAAAATGTCGAGAGAGAAAATAAATGCGACCGGAATGAATGATTCTGTGCGAATAATCCGGATATTTCAATCCTTCCCTATTATTCTAACACCACAAGAAATATTGCCATAACCATTGCCACATGTACGATATACTCAACCTTGCCCCTCTTTCCTCGTCGCTCGGTGCCACCTTCCCTATTCGCGAAACCGGGCTACGTGTCGCGCGCGGGAATTCGATTTCTCGATGAGGAGGAATCTCCTCGCCGCGGGCGATGCGATTCGCGCGCACGCGGTGAGACGAGCGATGGGATCGACCGCGAGCATCTCGATCGCGCGTCACTTCGTAGGGAGATTTCACCCGGACCACACACACACACACACACACACAGCGCTCCTCCCCGCGCTTCGATATATGCGCAGAACACCTGCAACGGTGCGCCGCGAACCGCGCACGAAGGTGTCTACTGCTCATTACGTCGAGTTCTCCTTGTACGATTTGATCAGCACCTTCTCGAATCGCCCTCCTCCTTTCTCTTCCGGCGTCCGGACTTTCGATTGGCTCGGTTCGGAGTTTTCAGACACGCATTACCTCTTCTCTTACTCTTCGTCCTGTAATCGAGGGAGATCATGTCAGGGACGAGTCAGGAAAATTGAAGAATATTTTCAACAAGTTTATTTATAAAATTAGACGGGATTTCTAATGTGACGTGGAAAGACTAATATACGGTAAATTTTACTGTATTTACAATAAAAGAGGTATACATAAAGATTTTAGGATGTTTTTACAATGCGGTGTCACGTAGAAAATTGAATGGTAACGATTATCATGCCAGAATAGTAAGCTGGTGAGAACTTCAACAATATTATGTTGAATAATCTGCAGAATAGTAATCATCACTATTCGGACGGCAATCATTACTATGATCCACATTATCCAAACGTTATTTTTGAAGCTGTCACTGTTCTGGCATAGAAATCGTTAATATTTAATTTTTTGCCCGTATAATTTTTCTACATTGAAAATATTAAATCGTGATAGTTTATATTACATTACTAGTTTCTAAGGAAAAATTGTTCTTCGGCACAGTAGAAATATCCGAAAACCCTTAGACTGTCCACACACTTGGAAGAATAACAATAGGATTGAGCATAAGAATAAGCGTTGTTCTGTAGAGCCATTTAATGGTTAAACCAATATTTCCTATTATTTTTCCATTTCCCATGATCTTTCCGACCATGTCTTCGCTGCATCCTAATCATTACCAATACAACAACTTCAATTGCATTAAAAATTGCGAGCATTAGAGGTTCCTGATTCATATTCTTGAATTTAAATCCCTCATAGACATTTCCAGGTTTTGACCATATTGGGAATGATGGTAAGAAAGCCATTAGATGATTGAATCACTAGATAGTTGAGCCATTAGATGGCTCTATGGGACAATGCTTATTCCTATTGCTATTCTTTCAATGGGCATGTTTACGATTTTTTTTCCTCATTCGTTAATACTTTATATGCTTATTAATAAGATGTTTTTTTTCTGAGCACTAATTTCTTTTTTTTTTAATGTTTAAAGTTTGACTTCGATTCAAACAAAATCCTTAGTGACGTCACTAAAGCCATTGGCAAGGGGTTTGTGAATGGTGGGGAATCTGTTGCCCGACTCTGATTGGTCAGTTAAAATGGCGGTGAAAGTGCGACGCTTTAAAACGAATGCCTTTTTTAACATCCCAAAAATAATGGAAAAACATTTTTTAATGATCCATTTTTTACCTACATTACTTTAATACCCTAATCTTCCGATTCATGCACTTTAAACAGTTGTACAAAAAGTTGTGAACATGCCCATTGCGTGAATGCCATTCTACAGGGAGAGAATTTTCTACGAAAAATTGGTATGGTTTTATACTACCAGAGGAACAGATCAGTAGGTACTCTAGTAAAAATTGATATGTCTAAATCAATAAGTGGGTTCGAACGCATTATATTTTATATATTAGACGCATTATATTTTAGATTGGACATTAACTATTACAAATCTTCTTAATTTTTAGTTCAATTCTATATCAAAAAGTATCAACTGAGTACTTCTAGTAAAAATTATTATGTCTAGGTCAATCATTGCATGCAAACATATCATATTTTAGAATGGAAACATACCAACTTTAGGAATATAACATTCCAATAGTCTAAAATGCGATATGGAGGAAGTTCTATGGAGGACATTAACTAGAGGAATTCTTTTTAACTTCAGATGAGTCTCATACCGAAAACGTAATATGCAGTATCTGCAGAAAGATGTCGGTAGATACAACAATTTGTAAATTAAAAAGAGTAACAGATTGCTGTATGGTTAATTCATGGAAGTATTACACGCACCGATGGCCGTGATTTTAACATCAAATAAAGAACAGTAAATAAGTACCTATACATAGGTTCCTCTGTAATTATTCAGTATTTTATTTATTGAGTTATAATTGCGCTTTCTGAAATATGTGTATATGCGTTATTTGTATGCCGGATGTATGGCTAGCCCATGTGAAGTAGAAAACAGGTTACGAAATCATCATCTATCATAGTCTACAAATTGATTAAACTCATATCTATTCTTCTACCAGTATGGTTCATACACGGAGAAAAAGGATTAGTAAAAAGTCATGGGAAAACCCATGAATTTTTACAGTTATCCTGGTAACAGAGCTCCACGGGGTAAAATGTTGAAATTTTTAATAGACCACAGCGTACTTTTTATAGGCCCTAACAATATAAACATCAATTTATGCGGTAAAATTTACCAATCTCTCGTTAATATGTGTTGGTTATTTACGGGTGTATGCTGCAACGAACTGTAAAAAGTACGCTGTGTCTATTAAAAAAATCAATGTTTCACCTCAAGGAGCCCTGTTACTGGAATTCACTGTAAAAATTACTAATCCTTTTTCTCCATGTATGAAAAATTGGTTCAACTTTCCACTAAAAGTCAGTAAAAAAATTATTTCTGTGCGGTATGAACCGCGACTAAATTTTGATCATCTATGTAGTTCAAACCAAAGTGAAGCATGCTACAAGCTAAATAGTAGCTTAAACTGGTTTCGCAGGAACAACGCTAATTTTTCATATGGTCTCTACTAAAAAAAAACAGATAAATTTATGTCTGTTCATCCACCGATATGCCCCGCATTCTCAAAATTGATTTAATTTTCTACCAAAACTAGAACATTTTCTCCCCGTGTATGTGTACTTCTTTTATCGTAAACACACACACAGTAAGATTTGCTGGATACATCAGACTTTCCGTGTGACAACAATTTCGTATCGGCATCTTTACGGCCCTGATCATTTCGCCTTCGTGCGTCTAGACATGTTTGCAAACACGTACTTTTGAACAGACGCTTTGCCTTCGAGTATTTGTACGTACGTAATTACCCGGTTTGCACGTCTGGCGCGCCTCCTGGTACGGACGGTCGTTTGCACGCGTCTAGAATTCCGGACGATGATTTTCCATTTCCAGCAAGAACGCGACGTTTAAGTAAGCTTCTCGCTCACCGGTATGACGAGGCAAAAATTTCATTTAACAGTCCCGTGTAGTGGCTCTTAACTGCGGTGGTCGCCACTTTGGTACCAGCGTACGACAAAATATTCGTATCGTGTGACATTCGAGAACATTTAACGGCCAGAGTTCATCGACATTCGCGTGTCATCGTCTGTTCGTAATCGAGAATCGTCTTCCTCGAGTCCTTCCTTTCATTCCGCGCTCCCTCCTTGAAATCGCCAATATTTGGTCGCCGGTAAGCCGCCCGAGAGATCTCTCTCGAAATCCAAGATCGCATCGCGGCAGAGAGTTTGACGTAGAATCTCAAAACAACGTCAACGCCGACTTCTTTTTCCTTCCTTCCTCCTTTCCTTCGACCTCCCGTCCACGCTCAACCGCCCCATTTGTCGCGCGTTCTCATTAACGCGTAGCCGCGATCATTATACGTATTCTCGTTAATTTCCAAAGCGTCGCGACCGGGAGAATATTTTTAGCCGCACACACAGACGGTGGAATTTTTTGTCCCCCTACCGTTGACCCTTATCAAATCGATCGAGCTAAACAGCCGCGTACAAATGGTAAAATACGAGGAAATTCGATATTCCCTCCGACTTCTCGTTCCACGGGTTATTCCTATCGATTCAATCGACTCCATTTCATCGTCGTCGCGCTTCTCTCTCGTGAATCCGGGGAATCGCGTTTCTCTGAAGACCATATTTCTATCCATAACGAAGCTCCTAACGAAATAATCGCGCTCAAGACGGACGGCGCTCGTCGACAAGGCTCTTAATTACCACCGAACTACGGAAACAACTCGCCAGAAAATCCCTCCGGGCGTCATTTCTCTCAAATTATCCGCGCCGGCCGTGCTTGCCGTCTAAACAAGAGGACGCCGTACTGCCGTCCACGAAACGAGCTACCTAAAGAAGCACGTACACCTACATATATCTCCGCGCGGAAAAGAAGACCGTCCCGCGAGTTCACATCCGAGGCAATTAAAGCCCAAACCGTGTGCACCCGACCCGCAACGATTGCGCTCGCGAGAGAGAGCGGAGACGCGTCGCGACGCTCGTTAATATATTTTAGAAAATGTTTAAGCGAGCGATTTAAGAGGCGGCTCGTTAAGCGGCCAGCCGCGGGCACGGTTAGGCGTCCAGATCTGATAAGGATTAAACACCGCGCGCGCGCGCGGGGACACTCTCTCTTCCCCCTCTTTTTCTCGTAAGCCGAGCGCGTGCACTTCGAACGCTCGTGCGAAAGGGAGAGGTGGGATGAAGGGAACATTTTTGTATAAGGCAATATAGCGGATGACCTGAAGAAATATTCTAGTTCTGGTTGACAATATGAGAAAAGTTGGTTATTTGACGATAACAATGTGTTTATTTGTATAATTTGTAATTTCTTAAAAAAGTGCATTTTGGTCCTTTTCATAAGTCGATCGTATTGAGAGGGACATTGTGATAAAATTTATATTTTTTATATAATTCCTTCAAATTATCAAAATAATTATGAAGATTGTGCTCATTACAACTTGTTCAGATAATGAAAGATTTATTTATAAAAGTTCCTTCAGCCAATCTGAGCTAGGCTCTTTCTTTGCTTTCCGTGAAACAGGTAGGACTTTATTAAGTTTCATGACATACTGATATACTATAATAGTTCGCTGACCAGCTTAGTATTCACTCCTTAACACCTTATATATAGTCGAAGTTTTGAAATAATTTGTAAGGGAACATTCTTCTTAAATTTTTGCCATGTCCCATTTATTAATATGACAATAAAACTGGAAACCTAATCTCTAAAATTAAAATAGCAAACGAAAGATAGAGGAAGGTGTCATACCTTGGACGTATCCAAATTTCGGTCCTATGTGCTGTATAGCGCTATTATTTTGTTGAGAATACATTAAATCTCTCCTGATGATTGTAGTCCAATTTTGAACCTATAAAAAAACTGAAGAGCGCGCCGCTATTACGTGATAGCTTCGGACTAAGGAAAAGTGACCGGAATGTTTTGATAACGAAAAAATAAGTTTTTTGGTCCCACTCTTTTACCTCGTAGTTAATCACTGTGTTTTATTTTTGGAAAAGTAGCAATGGCATGAGAAAAAGTGATGTTCCTTCAATAATGACATATCCTCTTTATTATTATGTTATAATTACCTTTGTTATGTTTCTATCTTTAAAACGACATGGAAATTAATGTGTCTGAAGTAGGAGGGTAGAGTACCTCGGACCGCTATATTGTGTTATACCTCGGACTGGTACAAGGTACAATACAATTTATTTTAAATGAGATATCGGATTCTCAAGATATATTATACATACAGAGGGTGACATTTTGAAAACTTGCCACCCCAATATCTCAGAAAGTTACAGAGATTTTCTAAAAAAGAAAATACGGTTTCGGCAGTGGAGAGGGGGAACCAAAATGACATAATCGGAGACACACCCCCTTCAACCCCCTTAGAGGTAGCCCCCCCTCCCCAAATTTGTAATCTTAAATAGCAACCCCCCCATGTGTGATACAACGTTGGAAAGCTCTTTAAAAATGCTTTACAACAACACCAAATTTTGTTACCTTTCGATGAATAGTTTTTACGCAAATCGAGAAAGAAACTGCTAGAAGTAAGTTTTGTCAATCTATTTATTAAAGGTCACAATTACGCTATAATAAATTTTCGAAATGATTTCCATCACCTGATCTTACTTCCTCCCTACGATTCCTTCTCCGAGGGACTACTCCTTACGGGGACTACTCCCTACGATTTCTTCTTATGAGGACATCTGAAATCTGTTGTTTTTCAAACTCAACCGGCAAGCATTAACCAACTAAAATAGAGAATTACGCAAGAATGTCGCAAAATTTCAAGAACATTTGAAAAAGTTCGAAAAATCAATGAAAATCATTTCGAAAGTTCATTGTAACGTAATTGACCTTTAACAAATAAATTGACAAAACTTACTTCTAGCAGTTTCTTTCTCGATTTGCGCGAAAACTACTGATCAAAAGGTACCAAAATTTGGTGTTGTTGTAAAACATTTTTAAAGAACTTTCCAACGCTGTATCACATATAGGGGGTTGCTATTTAAGATCACAAAGTTGGGGGGGGGGGCTACCCCTAAGGGGGTTGGAGGGGGTGCGTCTCCGATTATGTCATTTTGGTTCCCCCTCTCCACTGCCGAAACCGTATTTTTCTTTAGAAAATCTCTGTAACTTTCTGAGATATTGGGGTGGCAAGTTTTCAAAATGTCACCCAGCATATACATATACACAAACATGGCATTCAAACACGTCTGTTGCACCTTAGTAAGGTACATTTTTTGGTAAGTAAAAATTCAATTAATGTATTCTGTAATCTGGTATTGAATAAAACATGTATTACGCGTGTAATAGGGTAAAGTATCAATACAATCAATAAATTTAATCTCTGTACTACAAATTGCAAATGAGAAAGGAAGATATGATAAACACACTGGACCGAAGTACAACATTCTCCCCTATCTAACATTTCGCGTTTTCGTTCTTGAATAAATATTTGTCCAAATGCAGTAATAAAAATATCAATCAATAGTAACAGTACTTGAGAAAACGTTTCGGAAGAGCACTAAAAATGTTTCTTTGCAGTACGAGGAATTTCAATCGCGTACCACCGCCAGTTCCGAAACGACAGCGGTTTGAAATTAGGCGTGGTTGGGCGTGCATTATTGTTACCACAAAACAGTAATGCTTTCGTTGTGGAGAGATCCATCGACTTTTAGATAATTGCTATGTCCTTCTCAAGACGTGCCCCTTTCATCCCACATCTCTCCTACTCTCACAGCTCGTTAATCGGGTAAAGAAGAGAGGAAGAGAAGAAGCGGCGAAAAGCAAGAAACGTCGCGAAAGCATTATCGCCCAAGCGCATCTGCTTGCATTTGTCATCCTCACGGTACATCTGTCTAATTGACGCACGCTGATCCGACGAATGTAATCCGCATTGCATCGCGATTGCGAACGGAAGTCGCGCGCAATTGCCGAACACGTTTACTGGACAGGTTCGCGTGTCCTGCCGACCGCAGGCAAGGGCAAGAGCAAGAGAGCAAGGGCAGATGTTCATTACGTGAGACTGGTCGTCTCGTTATTATTTGGACAGCTCGTCCCGTCCCATTCGTCGATCCGCGGAGTAGAGCGCAGGAAGCGCGCCGCGGCGGAATGCGCGCGCCTTCCGCGCGCGCCTCGGGAGAGTGCGTATATACGGCGCGGTGCGCCTGCGCGCGCGATCCGGGCGCGTCGCGTGAAACGCGCGCCCGTGTGCGCGCGCGAGGACGCGGTCGGTGTCGGCAGTCATTGCCACCTGCCGCATTCGGGCTCCTCCGGTGGAGGAGGACGCGGCGTGCGGGGAGGGTCGTTATTTTCTTAGGCAATTTACTTTTATGCTAAACAGCTGCCGATCCCGGGGCTCCGCGGCTCCCGATTTCGATCCGATGTATAATCGATGTCGAACGCGCAGCGCGGTTCCACGGCGATATTAGGAAATCCTGGGGAGATTTGGAGCAGGTGCGTGGATGCGGATGATTTTCTCTGATTTTACTCTCTGGCTGTGGAAAGAGTGTCGCTGTTGGAAAGATTGTTATGGTAATTCTGTTCGATGTGGCCGAATATCAATACTGGCCATGAGTTAAAAAGCTGGTTAGACCAATATTTAATTAGTTTTCGCCTTCTACCCCTAACTAATGAAACGCACGGAGGGCGATTCAATTTGTTCGCTTCCACTTGTGACCGCGTAATATAAATCTCTCGCGCCGCTATCTATCGCTGACCGGCACGATTATCGACATCTCGCTCGTTTATCACTCGAGCGTTTATCCTAACGCGGTCTTTTATCGCGATTGCCGCGCGTAAAGGTTAAAATCCCAACAGATGTTCACCTATGCGGTCGCCTATATGAAACAGCCGCTCGTTCATCCGCGAACGGAGAGACAACTGTTACCGTAACGAGACTAGCGCGCGCGTTATCAGTTTTATCGGCAATCAGCGTTCTCACGCAAACGCGATAGGCTACACAGGTTGGAATTTACCTGGGAAAGGGGGAACGCTTTGCCTCCCGCAGTTCGCGTATAGGTTAGTCCGAAATTGCGCAGCCCCGTTGTTGTTAGGCTTATAAAAAAATTATTCTCAAAACGGATAGACATAACGTAAAAATTACCCAAAAATGGTAAAATTAAAATATGAAAAACTAAAGGTAAAAGAAAATGTAGAATATAGTCGATACGGTCTTTTGGCATTAAGTTTCTTAAAAATCACGAAAACTATTGCCATAAAGGCGTATTGTTATACATACTCTTGTATAAACCTAAAATCAATACTCTTTTATGACATTGCTTTTCGTGATTTTTCGAAGACTTAATACCAAAAAGGTGTATAACAAATACCTTATAAATACGCCCTTTTGCTTTAAATTTTCCAATTTCTGTTCACTTTATTTATTAATATTTAAGCACATTTGAGTGAACAAAAAATAATAATTTTTATATGCCATTTTGATTTTATAAACACACTTTTTGGTGCATACGACCTTTTGGCATCAGTGATTCGTATTAGAATATCTGTTTGCTTCAACGAAATATTTATTTCACTATATTCAATTATACGTTTATTATAATAACTATAAATAAACTCTTCTTTCTATATAATGTTCGCTGGTATATGTGCCATTATATAACATCATAATAAAAAGTATGACTTGTATAGAAACCGCTCTTATATATTTCTCTTCGTGCAGTACTTATTCAAAGAGAGAAGATATTATGCTTTTTTGAATTATATGATCATAGTGAAAGATTTATAGTCATCAGAATTATAATTCCTGGTCTTTGTAAATATTTGATAGTTAAATTAAATTCATTTAAAAAATATATTAAAAATATTGGTAGATACTAATTAAAATACCCAAAATAACACTAATTTGTGTTAAATTGGTAAATATATAGTTTGGCGGATAGAGAATTTTTCTGCTTACGAATAATATAATTTATAATCTACTACAATACTTATATAATTATATAAACTATAAAATAAGTTTGAGGGCTCCTTCCACACACACACACACACAACATAGTTAAAATATCTTCAGTTGAATTATCTTTTTCTCGCAGTACTATGCGCAGTTTTTTCACCCTAATAGATACGTAGTAGGGAAACGTATTTATTTTTTACAATGATAAATAATGGTTGAATGGTCATCGAAACGATCCTCTTCTTCTCGATTCAAGGGGCGACCTTTGACCCGATATCCACAATTTCGCCGATATCCCCAAAGTCAGCCAATACGGCGAGCACTCCGGGTTCAAACGACCGGTTATTATCGTCGCACGTGAGCAAACAAGCTCGCATCTCAGATCGCCTCTCGATTTCGTAAGCTCCTCCGATCGGTGAGGGGCGATCACGCGTGTGGCCTTTCAATTAGATCCGCCGCGTCGACGGCGCGCTTCATTAACGCCGTGAGGATTACCGGCGGACGCTTATCCGTCGGTGGCAGCGTTATCGCGAAGCAGCTACGGGGAGTTAGCGTCAATTCGCCAATTCGCCAATTTTCTCACATGGCCATGGGTAATACTGCGCGATCAGAAGAAGGACGATGTAATTAGCGGGACTTGAATAGGTATCTGTAATAACCCGACCAGAAATTTCGATACTTGTCACATCAGGGCCGGGTCAGGCAGCCGGATCTTGGAAGTCAGGCCCTTATCAGGCAACCTTACCCGGTCCTGACGTGACAAGTATCGAAATTTCTAATCGGGCCCGGATCCGGCCCGGAGCCGGTTGCCGGACTCGGCCCTGATGTGACAACGCGTTACATGCTTGATCAGGGCCGGGTCAGGCTGCCTTATCCGGTCCTGACGTGACTAAGTATCGAAATTTCTGGTCGGGCCCGGATCCGGTTACCGGATTCGGCCCTGATGTGACAACGCGTTACATGCTTGACCAGGGCCGGATAAAGTTGCCTTATTCGGTCCTGACGTGACAAGTATCGACATTTCTGGTCGGGTCGGGTCGGGTCTAAATTTCCCATACGATAATTGTTTATTTTTATATATAAACAAAATCGCTTTCAAAAATCGCTGTGGCAGACGAGTGAGTTCGTCATTTCGACCCGGAGTCGGCCTGTGAACTCGTCAGTAAGGCTAGGCCGACTCCTGCCTTAGACGCTCTGTGGTCCTCTTAGGTATATAGTACTGTACCGCCGTTTTACTACCGAGAGCCGAGAGGGTCGGCGCCATCTGGCGTCAGGCCGCTACAGCGTGGATTGACTGACTGGACTAGGTTTACCGTGGATTAGCCTGATCAGGGCCGAGTACGGCGCAGCCACGGCAAACCGGATCCGGCATGCCGTGCGTATGCCTTACCCGGGCCGGGTCCGGCGCAGCCACGGCAAACCGGATCCGGCATGCCGGGCGTATGCCTGATCAGGGCCGGGTCCGGCGCAGCTAAGGCAAACCGGATCCGGCATGCCGGGCGTATGCCTGATCAGGGCCGGGTCCGGCGCAGCTAAGGCAAACCGGATCCGGCATGCCGGGCGTATGCCTGATCAGGGCCGGGTCCGGCGCAGCTAAGGCAAACCGGATCCGGCATGCCGGGCGTATGCCTGATCAGGGCCGGGTCCGGCGTAGCTAAGGCAAACCGGATCCGGCATGCCGGGCGTATGCCTGATCAGGGCCGGGTCCGGCGTAGCTAAGGCAAACCGGATCCGGCATGCCGGGCGTATGCCTGATCAGGGCCTGATGTGACAACCGGCATGTCAAGCCAAATTTCTGGTCGGGAATTATATCCGAGGTACGGATGGTCCAGCCTAATTGAAGAATACATTCATCGGGTAAACAGACCGTCGTTAAATATGTCTCGGAATTTGTCTAAAAATAATAAAATTAACAATAGAGTGGAGTTCGCCATATGATAATTTCCTATTAAGTCTACATTATTAAAAGTTTTCTTAATTTTCACACAACACGACGATACAGAAATTCACCTTAAATTTGCGAAATTGTATTCCGAACTTTGAGGAATGCATTCCCTGCGAAATACTATAACATCGTATGGTTTTTTTTAAAACTAAAAGGGCATATAATTGTTTTCAAAGAAATTCGAAAAATTAAATAAAAACGAAACTGAATGCATTTATTGTCAATTTTTGAACATTAATGACACAAGGACTTATGTGTCGACGGATACGCCCTCTTTTAGTTTTTATTTCCTTTTCTTCTTTGAGCACATGAAATGTCATAAAGGCATATGTTTGGTGGATACGCACTTTTGACCCCTAAGTGTTATTTTCGTTGCTTACGATCTATTAGTCTTTTACACGCGATGTGTTTATCTTGATTTCAAGTAATAATTTGGCCATGATTTTGAGTCTTTCTTAATTTTAAAGCACAACCTTGCGGACATCCGTAATTCATCTTATGCTTTTTTGAATTTCAAGAAAAGTGTATATGATATTTAAGCTACATTTGTGTTCGATGAAAACTTCAGTACTTTCCTGAAGTTTAAGACAAACATTTGTAACGGTGTAACTTCCTTCTCTTGCTTAGTTCACCATTTAGTTAAACATGAGGATAAGTTTGTGCGAATTAAATAGAGAAACGAGAGAAAACTTCGTCTCTCTAGTTCTGAGGATCGATTCTATATTTTTATAATTTAATTTTTAAATTTAATTTTCTTGCATAATATTATATGGGAAGGAGGGGCCAAGAGGAGAAATCTTATTGAGTTTTATATGGGGGAGGAATGAGGGGGTGTGACTCTTCAAAATCGCCTTACGTAATTTATGGACAGCCCCTTATAACAGCTTCAACACTTGCAGTATGTACTTTTGTGTGTCCGCGTTAAAAAATCTTTCCCATAGCCTCTCGCACGATAAACAACTTTCGCAGCACTCGCTCTCACCGCGTTATTCCAACATTCCTTATTCGAAGCGGACGCCGACGAAGTAATCCACTCAAAAATTCAATTATCGCCCCCCGATATCTTCGTCCGCGTTAAGATAGCTTCCTCTGCCATCCTTTCCGCGACGAGCCACTTTTGCGGCACTCGTTCGCGAGCCGCTATCTTCAGTAGCAACGCGCGCCATTGTCTACAGATGGTGCGCGGGCCCAGCACCCTCGAGGCCAGATGATGAGCGCACGGCCTGGCTGATAACAGAGTTTGCGGAAAGCCGGTTCCATCCGGTTGCGCTTATATTGTTACGCCGCCACTCGTCGCTAAATATTTAACGCAGCTACGGTACATCCGCGAGACGAGTGATATTTCTGTAACGCTTTTTCCACTCCCGCGGGACGCCGCGCGAGGGTTCGCAACGTAATTGTGACTGCTTGATAACGTTGTAAATCGCGCCGGCGCGTTAAGTCAGTGTAAATTCGAAAAATTCCAACTCAAGTTGATTTCAGGTATACTGAGAGAAATTGTATAGATTGTATGGCAATGCTAGTAGTTTATTAATATAAAATTCAGTTTTAGTTATGTACGTTAGTAATACTTACTTCTATTTCAGCTATACGTATGATTATTTCAGCAATACTCTTATTGCTCTTGTTACTATTTAGTATTGTTATATTACTTATACTGTCTAGTTAACCTCACTTAGCCTTAAAGTATAGCCATCATAGCTATACTGTGTGACCTATAAATTTATCTCAATGTACCTTCGTATAAATGAAATCAATATAAAAGTGAATCTCATTATCAGAAGCCCTATTATAAGAAACTAGCAATTGCCCGCAACTTTGTTCGCGCGGATGCTAGATATGTGCTATCGCGAACTTTATTGTAGATCTATTTGTGTTCTACAATTCGCCCATATGGGGGGTTCAGGAGTGAAGTGGATCAAGTCCTGAAAACGAGTTACGAAGAAAATAGAGGTTAAACATTTTTCTTGTTCATTAATTCAAACAAAAACATCTGTATAATATAAAGCTTTGTGAAGTATTTAGTATACTTGTCTTGCCCAAATGTTTTTGTTTGAATTAATAAACAAGACAAATGTTTAACCTTTATTTTCTTCGTAACTCATTTTCAGGACTTGCTCCACTTCACTCCTGAACCCCCCATATATCAATTTTATATATCTTTTACCGTAAAGGCAGCGTCTTCCAGAAACTCGACCGTTCGTTCATTTCTACGGTGATCTAATAGGTGTACAGCTTTGCTTCCGCCGTTTCTTGCTATCTATTACGTTAGAAAAACAGCGGGAACAAAGTTGTACGTCTAATACGTCACTAAAATCGTCACTCGTCAGATCCCTTTTGTCAAAACCTCATGAAACATAGCTTATGTTCATTCAGTAATTCCAGTTTTTTTACCAGTGAAAGATTTTCAACAAGATTCTCACCTGTACTTCGATGATCTCACAAAGTGTTCATCGATTTGTTCATCTCACGAGGTGCTGCGAGTAAATAGAGTCGATATACACTTAGCAAATTTCTTCAGTTTCCGTCGATTTCGCCAAAGAATTTCCGCGTGTTTCCCATTTTATCAATTTTTTCGTTTTTACCAAAGTGTCGCATAAATCACGTGTAAATAAGCGCTTCAATGAGAATTCGCCTTATCTCACCTCTCCTCCACAGGGTGGAAGTATTTTTACGGGTGGCCCCCCCGCTAAAAACTAGCTTAAATGCGGCGAGCCGAGGTGGGCGACGGGGGTGTGCAAATATGTTTTCGCGTATTTCGGTACCTGTTACGTGGCCGAGTTGAGTGGGCCGTCTCGCGATGTTTACCTGTTGCTCGCGCGGCGCGCGCGCGCGACTTGGTTGTAGGTGTTCCGGGCGTCGCGACGCGCGCGTAGGCGCGCGAGCTTGGCCCCCTGCTAACGAAGGGGAACGACGAAGATGCTCGGGAGGAGGCGTCTTCGCGGAGGTGAGTGGAAAATTTCCCTCTCGCCATCGGCGTTAGCGCCTCGCGGAAACGCGCCGCGTTGGAGAGGCGAAAGCATTCGAGAGTCTCGGGCTTAGGGGTACGGGGTGAACACCTGTTGCACCATTTCGATTTCTGCCGTAACTGCAGCGAGATACGGGCTGATTAGAAAATTTTTTGTTCGCGTTTCTTGGAAGATTTTGCCTACTTAATATTAATTGAGTTCTCTTCGGTTTATTGTTGCGCCGGAAATTTGTTGGGAGGAAGGACTTGAAACAAAACAAACTTTGGATTTCTGACACGTCTTAATATTGGCGTGGCAATCGTTGATCGACTGAAACATTTAACGAGGTTTTACTTTTTTTTTTCGCATTTCTCATAGAGTTTTGCGAATTCAATTACGCTAAAAATTGAGTTCCCTTCTGATCTTTATTGCACCAAACATTTTTGTAAGGAATTGAAAAAGAACAAATTTCGAACTCCCGATAAACGTCAGTAAGCGTGACAATTGTCGATCGACCCGAATATTTATCAAATTGATCTATTTATTAATCTTTTAACCCTTTAAGTGGCAGAAGACTGGGACGCATTTTAAAACATATTATATGAACTCTTTTTATGTATATAATATTTCTTGCCATGAAAAAATTTTCATATTCTTTAAAATTATAGATACTTATTTATATTATTTTTTCATATGTATTAGAATTTACATTTATCTTATGTATAGTATTAGTTTCCCATTAAAACATCAGCTAGGAGACTTAGGCCTGGTGGGAAACTATTCTCCCAGTACAACTTAAAGTGTTAACTTTATTCGAAAAAATATTTCGAGTATTGAATTTTCGATGTTTCTCTAGGTATAATGATTTGCAATTTTTTCATATATTTTCCATCTAAGAATTTCCCGATCTATCCAAGAAACGTTTCCATCGCGATAAACACTCGTCTCGTTGCGACGTCGACGTCTCATCAACGTCGACCATGAAGCATCTGAGAGTCGGCATCCATTTATTCATTAAAACGCATAAATACGTCTTCCCACTTACGCGAGGTCTGCATATACCTACAAGAAATCTCCGATAACCGACGCCGTCATGATTGCGCGTGTCTCAATTGCTGTATCTGGATAAGTCTTCGCGGATGCAACGTTGTTGACAGAACGTTCGGTTGAAACCGGTTTCAGCGCGAATAGCGCGAGTCACTTCATCCCTATATCCTCCTCTGTAAAATGACGAAGGAGTTTTCTCGCTCGGGGAACGTAAACACTCGACGATTTTTACGAATATTACGAAACGATTAATATCTCCTTTTGACCGATGTACAGAAATTTAATAATTTAATTAATCCTCCCAACTTAACTCTATAGTCATATATATTTCTGATACAATTCCGCGATCGAAATGTAGCAAAGTATCTTAACCTGCTAAGGAGCATCTCCTTATATGGTAGTCCCGTTGAATACTTGTAAATTCGTAAATAGAAGAAGAGAAGAAGAAAGAAAAGGAGAAAAAGAAGAAGCGATTTATTTACCCTGGGACTAGAGTCCCTTAAGGGCAGATATAAAGAAAGATACAGAAAAGGTGGACAGTGTTTAAACATGAACATAAAAATATAAATAAGACACTAAAAATAGTAAAATAACATGAAAATATAACCGAAATATAAAGCAGCGAAATAAGCGGAAAAAATAAAACCGAATGAGTAATATACGAGTATACAGAAAACAAGATCGCCTCAAGCAAAATCCATGACCCCAAATGCCCTCATTAAACAACCAGAGGAAGAAGCACCTCTTAAACTCTGGGAGAGCAAAAAGGCTTCTCTCTCTCTCTCTCTCTCTCTCTCTCTCTCTCTCTCTCTCTCTCTCTCTCTCTCTCTCTCTCTCTCTCTCTCTCTCTCTCTCTCTGACATGACTGGGTAACTTATTCCATAGTCTAGACGCGGCCACAAGAAAAGATTTCTGGAACACTACTATGCGAGATGCAGGGATTAGCTTCGTGCTCGCGCGCGAGTGTCACGAAGACAGACCTCGCCGCGAAATTTAAAGTCCTTAACAAGATAAGATGGCTCATGAGTAGAGAGGACGTTGTTAAAGAGAAGCGAGCTTAAGAAATACATACGCTGATTCGCAACTGTGAGCCACCCAAGGCGACGCAGATAAGGCCTAAAATGTGCTCGTCCCTAAAGCGTACTATGGGTGAGTACTCAGGCACCTAAAAAGTGGCGATTAAAATATAGGAACAGGAAGGAATGTATGGATGGATCGGGGAAAGAAAAACAAAGCCTGCGGAGTTCATTCGGTTACTTTTATTGATTCGAATTTTCATTCAAATACGTGGTTCTCTTACGACGTAAAAAGGTACATACTGGACATTCCACGACGCTCACCGCCGCCGGGGACGGATGCACGCACATCGTTCCATATATATAATATAGTATTTATATCATCGCGATCGCTATTGATCGCTATACACATCGATAAAGGCTATCATGGCGATTTATCATATTTACGAGGGTCGTTTGAAAAGTCTGTGCAAAATCAGGTTGATGGCGCCACCGGTGCGCATCGAAGTTATTTTCAGTGAGTAGCATCTCTTGGAGGAGCAAACTTCAAGTTTCACCCAGATCGGTCCATTACTCTGCGTTTGGCATTCATTTGAATCGAGCAGGTCGAGTGACTTTCAAGAAATGGATGAAAGAGAATTTCGTGTATTGAAATTCACGCTTTACCCACAAAAAAAGTCCTCTTTCAAACGAGGAAGTGATTGCGAAGACGAATGCCTAGTTTGCTAAGTTGGACCAGTCCTATTATTCGGAAAGGATCGACAAACTGGAGCAGCGTTGGATGAAATGTATAAGCCTAAGAGGAGATTATGTTGAAAACTAAAAAAGAATTACCTCGAAAATATGAGTTGTTTTCATTTTTGCATGGACTTTTCAAACGACCCTCGTACATTATTTATAGACATCATCACGGCGGCTCTCCTCCCCTCTCTTCTTCTCCCTCCCCTTCCCCTCCCCCTCCCCCCTCTCTCTCTAACATATCTCTGTACATCCCCTATAATATAACTCACGCATATACAATATATCAATTCTCATTCACATCCACGGCGGCGCCGCAGATTTGTACTCGTGTCATTCAGTCGTCGACTAATAATTTTGGAAGCATCGTCATCTAACAAGATAAGATCACCTCGCGCCGCGACTACTCGCGAGGTTCCGGCACCGCGCCGGCTACCGCGATCAATTTATTTATTTCTTACATCGTACATTCGTCGCCTATACATATCACTATAACGATATTTTATTGTCTCTTCCTTCTCGATCACCGTACATCGTCAGGTAGGATAAATATAGATGCGTGCACTCTCTTAGCCGGTCCAAAAAATAAAATCTAACGTCATCGGGGAGACGAATCGCCGCTGCGTGGCGCTGCCAACGCGGACCAATATGGCCGCTAAAAAACTATCTCCACTTGGTGCGTATTTCTCACGAGTTTTGGTTTTCAAAGCATTTCAATCGTTCCTCGTGCGGTTCGATTGACTCCATTTTTTTGAATTCCGCGATAGTCATCGCGGGAGAATTTTTCTTCGGCAAAAAGCCACATGAAAACTCGATTCTTTCAGTTGCCAATTCTGTGTTCCAGATGTCTCGAATCCCCGATGAGTTGTCACTGCGGCGCATCAGCCGTCGTAACGTCGTACTCTACTTTCAAACGCGAAACTCTCGTCTTCACTACTTCCGATAGCGATCCACTAAATCGCTACCGAGAACAACGGATCATATTGTCTGGACAAACTTATGCGTACATACCGAACCTATAGAAATCCTAGACACCTAAGCAACGTGGCGAGCACAGGCATTGAGCATATCGTATCGAGCAGAACTCGGGCATCCAAACATCGCGATCGGAAGTCACTTCCCGATCCATCTCGCGCCGTTCAGTCGTCCTTCTTCTTCCGCAACTTTCCCTCGGTCTGAATCGTCCTGGAGACCAGGTCGACGCAGGCTCCCAAAGAAGGCCCGTTGGGATTCTCACCCTGCGGCGTAGTGGCGATCTTGCTGAGGGTCATGATGTAGCTGCACGCGATCCTCAGCACCGACAGCTTCGACAGCTTCTGATTGTGCGAGTAGGCGGGGATGGCTTTTCTCAGGGTGTCGAACGCCGCGCTTATGGTGTGCACTCTCGTTCTCTCTCTGGCGTTGGCCTCTATTCTGCGCTCCCGGGTCATGTTCTTGTAGTTCCTCTGTTGGCCGTTGCTCTGTTGCTGCTGCTGCTGCTGCTGCTGATGATGATGTTCTTGTTGCTCCTGCTGATAGTGACTCGACTCGTGACTCGAACGATGACTTAGGGAGTGGCTGAGGACCTGGTCCGTCGTCGCGGCCTGATGATGGTCCGGCACGGAGTAACCGGGTGGCCTCTCGAAACCGGGACCACTCACCGCCGGGTGGGAGGGCACTCTGGGTACTTCCCCTCGCAAGACCAGCGACAGGGGCTCCTCCTGTAGTCTCGGATGGGGAAGGATCGCCGTTGGCCGAGGCGGAGGCGGCGGCGGCTCGAACCTCTGACGAGTTTCGTGCCTCTGTGACGAGGTCGAAGTGGAGCTCGGCGGATGGGGTGACCCCAAACCGCTCTCCACGCACGTAGCCGTCCTCGCGGTCGACGGGACCGGCGAGTTCTGTCGCGAATCGCTCTCCCGCAACCTGGACAACACCTCCTCCTGAAGTCTGCTCTCCTCCTCCCTCCGCCTGGCCTCTTCCAGCGTCAGGGAAGCCTGCACCGGCGCGACGCGCTTGCTCTTGCCCGCAGCCTCGGAGTTCTTCGACGTCGACGTGCTCCAGGGTCGGAAGGGACTGGGCGACGGAGAACCAACGGACCTGGACTCCTCGTCGCCCACCGACGAGGCGATCGTCGTCTCTTCCACGATCTGCTCGAACCGCCGCTTCTTCAGCGGCGCGGTGCTCGGCTCCTGGATCTTCCGCGGCTCGGCCAGCTTCCTCTTGTTCCTGAACGATATCGGAGTGATCTGCACTTCGACGCTGTCTTCGGATGCACTGGGCGAGTGCAGGCCGGACATGTCGTCCTCGTCGCCGCCGCTGCAGAAACCGGCGTCCCTGTCGGAGCCCGCCATGACACCAGCTGCAACACAGAAGAGAGAAAGAACACGTCAGCGATTCCGTGCGATGATCATACGCGTGAGCGTTGGCGCTTAAGGTAGTACCTCCACAAGATCGTTGAATTAAGAAATGATTGAAATTTGACATATATGTTATTTAATGCATTATCCAAACATCTGTGTAATTTAAATAAGTTTGACCACCCCAAACCTGAGATATTTACACTTGAAGTTGGCTTGATTTACACGTAACAGATACGTTATGATAGGCAAAAAACAGTACGTCATTAATACTACAGTCAAAACTAAAATTAAGAAGTTGATAAAAAACGAGGATAAGGTAGAATAGGATATCACGAACAATGTGAAACAAAATGAGAATGATTCACCATCTAGTTTCCAAGATATAACCATGAGAAGCTTTCACAATGAGGAACTTGCATGATTTTTTTTATTGGCTTAAAAAATAGAGTAAAATATTACAATTTCAACGGTATATAAACTTATGGTGTTAACATGTCGGATACCTTCACAAATTTGAGTTAAAAATGTAGCGTTTGAAAGAGCCGCGCAAACAGCGAGAAGCAATGTGTGACGTCACGCAACAGTAAAAGCGCTATCGGCCAATCATACTGCATTCTAGGATGGGGCGTAGTTAGGAACACTCGACAGTTATTGGTTAAAATTGAGATTTAGCCAATGAGCATCAAATGTGTGACGTCACGCAACAGTAAAAGCGTCTAGGCCAATCATACTGCGTTCTAGGTCGGGACGTGGTTTAGGCGTTTGAGGCACGATTAATTAATTCTTTTTCTCCAATATAGTTACATATTATTAAAAAATACAGTGCTCCCTGGGTTTTATAGCACGATAGCTTCATTCAGTAAAATTTTCAAAGAAAAAAAAAATTTCATGCAAGTTCCTCATTTTGGTCGCGCGCGCGCGCGCGCGTATAGCATATATTATATCTGCAAGGCCTGCAAGCGAACGAGTGCGTGGAAGGGGAACGGAACAGCGAGCCACGATCGTCGCTCACACGCACACAGAAGAGTGCGTCGTCTGTACATACAAACTATTTCGTGTATTGGGGCAAAGCCCGGACAGTCACGGCAAAAAGTTTACTGGCAATGGTAGATCAAAAACACAATATAGAATATATTTTACGGCAATAAATGACATCCATCGTATTATCTATTAGTACCGAGTTAATATTGCGTAGTTTTTAATTTTATTTACTACTAATTAAACCAATTATCGATATTTTAAACATGAACATGGTATGTAACTTTTGGTTGATGTTGTCGCGGAGGAACTACCTTAAACGGATTAAAACCGTTGAGTACGCACGGCGTTATATTGATTCCAACTTCAAAAATCACTCCACGTCAATGTGTTTGCCTTAAATGTTTCGGTTAAACCAATAGAAATTCCTGTGAAAACAGAATTTATACCTGGTTAAATTATTATAGTATTTTTACAGTTATAAAAACTTGTAAATGAAAATATGCCCTCTGTACAAAATCTTGAAAATTAGCTCGAATCTCAGCGCTACTGGATAAAACTGTAAAAATTGCTGTTTTTTTTGCGCGCGCAGCGGAAGAGAGGGGCCACCCGGCGAGGAGAGCTCCGCGAGGCTTCTCGCAGGAACGACTTCCCGGGCGATTCTCCCGATAGGAATCGAGGGCTTCGTGCGTTCTCGAACGGCAATTATACCCATCCGAGTGGAGGAACGCGGTGGCGTGTGGCTTATCGGCGTCAATTTTGCCGGCCCCTACCTCCTTTTTTTTCTCTCGCGACGCGTCGGGATACTCGTGGGCCGTGCGTCGGTTTGCGAAGGGCGAACAGGGTGTGGAATACCGGGTTGGGACGAAAAAGATGATTAAAAAAGGAACGACGAGAGGATCCGTGGGCCGAAGACCTTCGAAGGGGTACGAGAGAATCTTTCTCCGCACCTCGTAAATCGGCCGCGCACGCGCGTCGATGAGTCACGGAATACGTGACTCCGGTCGAGAGTCCTGACGCGGCATCTCGCATGCAAATGGGAATTGAGACCGAAATCGTTCGCGCGCGCGCGCGCGATTATACGATGATATGCGTTTTTCTATAGATACGAGTATCAACAGTCCCGCGAGGAGACCGTAAACGCTTATCCTTCATTCCTTCTACGGGAAACGAGAACCGTTTGACATTTCGTGCTCCCGCACGGCATTGCGCAAGCGCTAATTGCTCGCGAATCGCGGCGGATGTGACGGAGTTGCGAAACCGTTTGGCACGGTGCGAGGGAAGGTTGCTGGTACTTGTTAAAAAATTCTGAATGAAAGTTCTTTTACTTAATTTAATTCCAACTAAAAAATAAGTACCTACTTTTTAGTTTCGTTCTCCGGAAATAAATTCAATTTGCAATCTACAATATATACCTATTAAATATGATATCAAATTTTGATATCATACGAAAAAGAATATGGCCCAAAAAATTATTATTCGCAGTTATAAGCGCGTTTCTTTCTATAGCACAAGAGAGATGCACTTATTAGGTATGTCAAGCAACGAGTGCAGGAGAAACAGTTTTACAAAATGATGACGTATAGCTGCCTCTTTAAATATCATTTTCCAGCTCGAATAAAGCCGAGAATGAAAAATAAAAAATACAGGGTAATTAATTTTGTCCCGATTTTTCGAGTCTGCAATAAAAAAAAATTAGTGAGAAAATCGAATTATAGCTGAGGCTTAGGAACGTACGTATTTTTTACGTATCTGCAACTAAGGATATATTTGTCGAATCGATCAATTTTTTGCCAACATAATCAGGTGAGAAAGTCTCGTCGTAAAAATTAACAATCAAGTAATCAGAGGTGAATAAGTCGTCGACACAGAATCGAGATCAAGGGAACAACTTCCCAAATAATCCCGCCTCGAGCGAGCGTCCAATTTAACCTCGAATCGTTATCGCCTCCAGGCCGCAAAACCTCCCGCTCGCTTCCGCGGAACCAGGAAGCCAGTGGCGAACGGCATCCGCCTATATCTCCCGCGGACACGTGCACTCTAACTTTAGTGCATCGGCACTGTACCGCGCGCGCGGCACTCCCCGTATTCTCTCCCGTCCGTGGGCGGAATTACTCTCGACGGGATGTTTTCAGCGTCGCGAGTGCGTCATCCAGCTGCTACCATCTGGCGCGCAGCAGTCCTCTCCGATTATAATACGCCACTCATCCGCCGGATTTACAAACGGGGAAATCTGCTATTCTCGGTACGCGCCGGACGCGAGAGAGGGACGTATGCGCCGAGCCGCACTGCGCGGCCGGTGCGGCACGTGCACTTATGCGCGGACGCCGCCGAAGTCGTCGAATCGCAGCCGGAGGATACGCGTAGGCGCGCGACGATCGTCGCGAATCGACGTGTAGTCTCGTTGTCGCGACTCCGACGCGGTCACGTACGCCGCACGTGTGGCTGCATCGCGCGTGTATTCGCGTGCCGAAGGCAGAGGTACCGCTCGGACGTGGCGCTATAGTCTTTTTTTTCACTTGCGTCGGATGCTGCAGCAGGGCCGCCGTTGGCGTGGTAACCGTACGCGTTGCCTGATGATCGGACGAGTAGACGCGCGAGGTGACGCGTAGCCTTGTCGTCAGATGGCGTGGCTACGCGCGCAAGTACGTAAGTGTAGTTTCTCTACGTGCGACTTGTAACGGCGCAGCGGTGACGGCAAAATTACTCGTCAACGCCAAAGTCTGCCGTAACGTTGTACGTTGTTCTTTTGAGAGCGATCTATGAGTCTCGACTTATTCTTTCATTTATTCGTCACTTCTCCCGCGTAAAAAAAAAGTATGGCTGAAATACGGCAGAAATCTGAGGGAAGTTGAAACGAGAAAGTACGGCTACAGGTCGTAACCCAGACTTTCAGCCAGAACATTTTCTTTTTTTTTTTCTCGAAAGCGTGGTCGAGTAAGCTTTGCTTTTCACCTGACACGAGAAAATGGTGTGGCTGAAACTCTGGAATACGATCCGTAGTTATATTTTGTTTGCTCAACTCTTCCCAGATTTTCGCCATACTTTAGCTATACTTTTTTTTCTTACGCAGCTACTACGATTTTCCTCGACTGTCTTATACATAATCGCATTCCCGGTGCGTCCACTTGGGCGATAAAAAATGGTCTACGTAAAAACCTCTCGACGAAAACTTATGAATAATGAAATCACGTAGGGTCGATAATCAGCTGTCGATCTCCCAGTTTCACCGCCTTTACGTTGATCGTTACCCACGTACGTGCACTTGCGGACTTGCATAAAGGATGCAGTGGGATAGTTTAAAGCGGTGGCACCGCCACATTGAGAAGAAGACTCCTCGTCGATCGCGGAGGCAAAAATCGAACGATATATCGACGTACCTATAAGGCGCTGTCGGAGTTTCAGGTTTCCCGATTACAGATTGGCGGCGATCCGTGTCTCCCTCCTTCTCTTTCTCTTCGCCCCCCACGATTCACCCTCTCCCTCATTTATCCTATACCTCTTTCGCCGAGTCTCTCCTCGGAGGCCAGTTGGTCCCGCAGCCGCCACATGGCGCTGGCGCCAACCTCGTCTCCGTGATTCCTTTTATTGCCTTTCTCGGAGTCGCTGCAGGCATGCGAGTCCGCTCAGCCACCGCTGTCGTCGTCGTCGTCGCCGACGCCGACGCCGCGAGGCTACGTTGACCCCGCAGAAAGGCAACCGGCCGCCGCCACGACATCTGCGATCGCGAAACACCATGAAGCGCCTGAGAAAGATCGTTCGGATTGCTAATAACTCGTCTTTTATTCTAACTGTTTCTGTAGCTCGTTATCATGGGATCGACGACGAAGAAATCTTTATAAGTCGATCCTTGGTCTTCGTCGATTGAATTGTATATATTTAGGATAGTTCCATGAGTATAATTTGTTCTCCTATTTGTAATTTCAGAGAGAAATTAGAAAGTATGCGGAATATTGCAACAGCGTAATTGGAAACAATAACGAATAGTACAGCGATTGATAACTGGACCATTTTGGCATTGTCTATGAAAATCTACTAAAAGTCCTTATTGATATTCATGAATGAGATGAAGAGGACCGAAAATGAGGTACATCTTTTGTACAGTTTTTCAAATAATATTTTCCATCACTTTGTCCCATGAAATTCATTATGCATGATTTGAGTACCTGTGTGATTCGTATACATGATATGTATCGTATCTATTTCTTTCATTTCATTCCAATCATCCGCACTTTCAAAGGGAGTATGTGGGATATTACATCAATAATAATGCATTTGTATGTGCATTATTTTCGTATTGTTTATGACAATTTCGAAAACCAAAAATGAGATATACATTTTTTCATAGTTTCTCAAATAATACTTTCCATCGCTTTGTGCCATGGAGATCCTTATCCATATTTTGTGTATGCGATTCGTATGTACGATACGCATCGCATCTATTTTTCCCATTTCATTCCAATAATTCGCTCTTTACTCTTCCTCTAAGTCCCTTTGTCCCTCGCCGCGAATTATTTTCCGCTTTCGGAACGCGACACGCGGTACCATTACTTATCTGCGTGTAATTACAGCGATACGAAGATTACGCGAGGGAGATAGACGCGTTAAAAATGCAGATAGCAAGCGCCGCGAGAGAAGCGCACCTTCCGAGACGCGTGGGAAGGTGCGAGGACGCGGACGGGTCCTGTTACCGCGGCATTCGAATTGCGCGAGACGCACCGCTGCATGCACCGTCTCTCCCCACTCCCTCTCGCCGTTCTTTCCGTTCCCGCCGCGACGTCGCCCACTTTATCGCGAACCTCGGCGTCTTCATCGGAGCCCGCGATTAGTTCGTCGACTTTCTCGTCTCGGAACGACCGTTCTAGGGCGCGCTGAACCCCTTCTACATATAGCAACATATGGGGCTCTGTTTTGTATAAGGGTGTATGTGTATTCTGCTCGCTCACACTTACACTCCGAAAAAATGAGAAAATAACATGGTTAAAATGTCTAAACGCATCTGGTTAAACGAGTTTAGCTATTCTAACCAAAATACTAGTAAGTTGAGCCAAATATTTAGTTATTCTAACTATTATACATGCTTAGTAATTTGAACTACATGTGTATACTTTTGATTGGAATAACTAAACATTTGGTTAGGATAACTTGATATTTAGTTCAACTGACCAGCATTTTTGTTAGAATAACTAAACACGTTTAACTAGATGCGATTTGTCATGTTAACCTAATTATTTTTTAAGTGTAGTTATTCTAACCAGAAAGTGGCTAGTTTAACTAAACACAGATGGAGGATCCATATTTTACCAAACGGTTGGGTTACGGTCTTCAGGATTTTAGTTAAATTGACTAGGTTATTTTTTTCCGTGTGTATATGAATATGGCGAAATAAAATTTTTGTTGGACCAAGTAACCATTCGTTAAATGTTACGATATTTATTTGTCAGAATTAAATCCTTTGAGGTAACTGTTTTAATGAAATAAACATTTTAATAATTAACATATATTGGGTATACAACTTTGCTTCCACCGTTTTTCTCGTAAGCCATCTATAGGAAAACGGCGGAAGCAAAGTTGTATACCTAATATATCTTCTTGCCCTAATGAAAAGTATTTATTTCGCCATATTTAAAATTACATTTATTATCTATTGATACTTTCTTCCCGGTGCAGAAATTGTCGAGTCTTGCGTTTTTTTTTCAGTGCAGAATATCAATAAACCACTTTATCGATTCCTGTTTAAAGGCAAAAAGCTCGTCCGATCTGCCAAATCGAACAAAGTCAATTCCTCGATTTATCGCTCCTTTCGTCTCGCCACGACATCAACTCGAGCACCTCTACTCGACTGAACTGCGCTCGCTCTTATCAGTCGGCTCTACGACGATACGAGCGTTGATCCGATCGCGCGTCCGGTAGCGCGACGAATATCGCTTACGCACGCACTATGTTGCGTCTACGCAGAAGGCGCCGTTCCCGTTGCAGGCGACACGCCATTCGACGGGTTATCGGACTCGTAAACATGCGATTGACACGCGTTTGCATTCGCGCCGATCGAGCACGCTCGCAGGTGGGATAACTGAGAAATTTTGTGGAAAGTACACAACTTCGTTTCTCGTTATCCCTCTTCCTCGATCAACGCAGCCGCTCACTCGGGGTCCTTCCCGCATCCTCCCTCAAATATACCTAATCGCGGCAAAAAAGAGATCCCTAATACGCGCCCGTACGATAATGCGCGACCGTGAGTCACGTAAACACGACAACGTCGGACGACAAGAGCGACCCCCTCCCACGACGCGATAACGGACACGGACACCTGGCGATCGACGAACCGAACTCTCCTTATCGCGCAGCGAGATAAAGGAAGCGCGATGCGCGACTCTCTATCGGCCATCTGCCGCCCGTCACCGCGCGCCAATAATCGCGCGCCGCGGCCGGTCAGGGTTAACGCGATCTCGCGCGGACGCGCGCGCTTACAGCGCGCCAAGTCGGATTCGGCGCGGCGCGGCGCGATAGCGCGCTATCGGCATCTCACAACGACACATGGTCGATGTCAGCGGCGCTGCCGTGTGTCGACTCCGTTGCCCGGGGTCTTCGGGGTCAGCGACAGGCGCCACCGCGCCACTCATTCGATCTCCGCATTCATAAACATCGACGAACTCGCTCGGCGCGAAGATATACGGTCGGGGTGCCTGGGACGTTCGTATACACGCGTATGTATTCATATACATATTTATGTATTCCCCGCGCGAAGAATTTCTCGGCTCGCGTCGCGAAGAAAACGATCTTTCTGCCGGGAATTTCTGCTGGAAATGCGTCGTTTCCTCTCGTTTTCCGCGCCACTGTCAGAGAGAGGAGATCGAGAAAGTGCGAGGCGGGATGTACGACGATGTGTGCGATCGGCGAACGCGTAAACTCGTGAAATCGTCCGGCTCGTTTGCCACTTCTCGGAACCGGGAGGCCGCTGCGGAAATAGTCCGCGACATCTGCGTGAAACCGCGCGCACGGCGCGTTCGCGTGGATATCGAATTTATCGTACTCTCTTGGCGACACGTATAATGAGAGAACTCGTCGACTCCGCGCGCAGCCGGAAACGCGCCGCGACACAGGTGCGCGACGAAATTGTGACCATTCGCCCGTTCCCAAGGGAAGAGCGAACGCCTCGCGTGATAAATAGACGCGGGAATTTAGCGGGGTCAATTAACGGGGCGGATTAATGGGCGCGCGAAATTGTGACCATTCGCGCTCTCGGCGGAAAAGAACGTACGACTGTTAATTATCGGTGTGACGATTTTTTTTCGGCGAAGGTAAGGCTAGTACAACGCGCCCTTATGTAACCAAATTTTTGCTGTGGGACGTTTTTGAGATTAAGGAACCTGTTCTGGTTGGTGAAATCTCCATGTTTTATGTACAAAGGTGGTACTGGGGTGAGAATTTAAATTCTTTCTTATTTCCAAATAAAAATTACTTCACTCTGATGAATCATGGTATTTCCGATAAGGGAGATCATCAAATTGTTACACGTGGTCTTCGTTTTTCACGTTAAACTATTCCAGTCCGGTTATTAATGATTTGTCCAATCCGGGAAGTGCTAGGGACTTTTCGTGAAGTTGTTTTTATTAAAGTAATAGTTATCAACAAAACTAAAGTCACGTGTAACTATTTGAAGGTCTCTTATCGAAAAAAAAACCATTGTTCATCAGCGAAATATTCTTTATCTGAAAATAAGAAGGGATCTAAAATCTTAGAAGAAACACGGCGGCTTCCCTAGTGAATCCAGCCAGGACAGGATTCTTAATGATGTTTAAACTGCAAACCAAGTGTTAATGGCTAAAGCGCATCCTAAATAAATTGTTAATGCTTTATCAAATAAATACAACGTGAACGAATATCTACGGTGGTCAACTACCGCTAAAACCCTTTAATTCTTTCATGTTTGTGTATTTATTTAATAAAGCATTAACAGTTATAAATCATACTATTCGGGTATAATTTGGAGTGTGCTTTAGCCATTAACACTTGGTTTGTAGTTTAAATATCAGATATATTAATCGTGGAAATATCCCACAGCAAAAATTAGACTGCATGATGGCGCATCGTACGAGCCTCATCATCCCCCTTAAAAACGAAAGAAGCGTAGATATATATGTATGTATGAATGTATGCGCGCGAAAATTGCGTCTCAGGTGCCGTCTGAACGTAGAAGTGAAATCGACCGAACGAAACAATTAACGCTGACAGTCGCGTGCGCGTAGGAGAAATCGTGACCATTCGCGCTGCCGGAAACCAGCGCTCCTCTCTCGATGAATATATCGTACCATTAAAATTTACCAACGACGAAACAATTAACGAAACGACTACCTAACGAACGCACACGCCCGCTCGTAAGCGCGCGAGCGCCGCGACGAAATCGTGACCGTTCGCGCTCCCGGAAAGGACGCGCGAGCGCCGCGTAACGAATAGGCGCAAGAATTTAACGGCGTCCGCGCACCGCGGCTCGTCGGCGGCCGTGACAAATTAGGGACCGCGCCGCGAAGTTTATAGGATGCGCGCCCGGACGTCGGATTTTTCCTCCTTCCCTTTTACAGCCGCGCCGCGCGAGGCAACCGATTCCCCGGCGCGCCGACAGCTTCCTAATTAAT